>VZRR01006244.1:144713-322930 GCA_013398015.1 Oreocharis arfaki | reverse complement strand
CACCTCCCCTCAGGAATGGCCGCCCCTGGGGCGGGAGCGGGGCGGGGACTCCTCTGACACAATCACAGGGTCAATGAGGCTGGAAAAGTCTTCCGAGATCATCGAGTGCAACCCGTGACCGAACATTACAGCGTCAACCAGACCGTGGCACCCAGCGCCACGTCCAGCCTTTCGTAAAACACCTCCAGGGACGGTGATTTCACTGTCTCTCTGGGCAGCCCGTTACGGTGTCCGATCACCTTTTCTGTGAACAAATTCTTCCTACTCTGCACTGTTGCGGTCTCACTTTGATTATTGTGCGCAGTTTTGGTCACTGCAATATAGGAAAGAGATTAAGCTGTTAGAGAGTGTCCAAAGGAGGGACACGGAGATGCTGAAGGGCCTGGAGGTGAAGCCACACAAGGAGCAGCTGAAGGCACTTGGTCTGTTCAGAGAAGAGGAGACTGAGGTCAGAGCTCACAGCAGTTCTGCAGCTTCCTCACAAGGGGAAGAGGAGGGGCAGACCCTGATCTCTGCTCTGTGTGACCAGGGACAGGACCTGAGGGAACGGCTGGAGCTGTGTCAGGGGAGGGTTAGGGTGGGTATCAGGAAAAGGTTCTTCCCCCAGAGGCACTGAACACACTCCCCAGGGAATGGTCACAGTCCCAAGCCTGACAGCTCCAGGAGCTTTTGGACAACTCTTGGGCACGTGATGTGACTCTTGGGGGTTGTGTGTGCAGGGACAGGGGTTGGACGCAATGATACTTGTGAGTCCCTTCCAACTCACAGCTCATTCCGTGATTCTGTAATGTCCAACCTAAACCTCCCCTGTCTTCTCAGAAAGGGCCACCGAGGGGGTCAGAGTCCCAGCATTCAAGAGGTTTGTTCGATGCACATTGAGCAACCAGAATGCAGGTATGGGCCAATTCTGTACAGAAAACAATAAAGACCAAGGGGTTTACAGCCCTTGAGGGCATCAGCTGAAGGGCTAATAAATCAGGGAAAACCTTAGTACAAACCTTAGGTTGTTTTTTAACTTAGATTCTTCTGAAATAAAAATGTTGTTACAGTGATATGGAATCATGGAGTGGCCTGCGTTGGAAGGAACTTTAAACACCATCCAGTTCCACTCCCCTGCCATAGGCAGGGACACCTTCCACTATCCCAGCTTGCTCAGAGCCCCATGCAGCCTGACCTTGGACACTTCCAGGGATGGGGCAGCCACAGCTTCTCTGGGCAACCTGTGCCAGGGCCTCCCCACCCTCACAGGGAACAATTTCTTCCTCATATCCCATCTACCCCTGCTCTCTGTCAGTGTGAAGCCATTGCCCCTTGTCCTGCCACTCCATGCCCTGTAAATAGTCTCCATCCATCTTTCCTGTGGGCTCTTGTAGGTCCCTTTATTTGAAAATGGTGGTGGCAGCACTGATGCGGTGGCATCAGTCGGACAGAACAGCAAGATCAAAAGATAACACAGCCACCTAAGAGGAGAAACTGAGGCTCCAGCCCTGATATGCTGCACATTTATGCATTTTATGTTCTAAACTCACTGGAATAAAAACAGATGTTCATGGGAGCTGGGGTAGGAGCTGGCACTGTGGTTTCCTCTTCCCCCAAGTGCAGATTCTAATCAAACAGGCTAAAGCTATTTATCAGTAAGTGAAAGCTTAATGATTCTCTGCAAGCTAGGGCGAGATCCACCAGAGAAACAGCGCACACATCCCTGAGAGCAGCTTCTGGCACAGGGAGCAGGAGATGCAGAGGTGAGCCTCCTGGGAGGAAGAATATTCAATCCCAATCACCTACTGAGAGATAAAGAGTCTAGGTCCCGAAACCGTGACTCAAAGGCAGGGCTGCTCCTCTTCCAGTGTTTTGTGTGAGGAGTGGTGCCCTCTGTTGTTCCAGGGAGAAGATGCCTGGAGTTACGGAATTGAATCCATGAATGTGGGGTGGGTTTGTTTCCTCTAGTACTGCAGGCTCTTACAGATGCCCTGGTTTGGACATACAGGGTCTGTCATGCAGAATGCACTGCCATCAGGACTTCGTTTTCCAGAGTAAAGTTAGAAATGAAACGTGTAGAGGCAAATGGACCAACATGACTAGGAAAAAAATGCTCAAAACATTAGAAAAGTGTGTAGAATAAGCAAGAGTTCCTCATTAGCTGCTACAAAGGTAATTGAAGGGTATGGGAATGTGTGTGGACGAAGGTCAGAGTTAAGGCTGCCTGTGTTTCCTTCACCATGTCCTGATCTCTGAGAGAGAAGGAGCTACCTTTGCTTAACAAGCTGCCATCATTACATAATCCTGCTGGGCACGCCTAGTCTGTCTGCAAAGGAAAATGGGTTTGTGTGAAGCTGGGCTCCATGGGTTCCTGCTCCTTGGCACGGCAGAGAAGCTGTGTTTGGAGTGCAGTTTGCTCTGCAGAGCGCAGCAGTAAGAACATAAAGATACATCCACATCTGCAAAATGTGAAGTGGCTTTGAAAATGCCTAACTGGTCACGGGGCTAATTCTGCTGTTGTAAATGATGAGGTAAGTAGAGTTATTTAAAATGACCTTTGAGAGCAATCTGTGTGCCATGCCCCAGGAGCCAGCCGTGCGAAGCATGCTCCCATCAGTGTCCTGCCAGGCCCAGAAGGCATTTCCAGGAATCCAGCTGTTTGCTGTGATTGCTGAACATGCAGATTCTGCAATACCTGCTTTTAAAAGTACACAGTAATGTCACAGGATTGCTTGAGTTTAGTAACCCCTGGGCAGTGCATTCCAAGGGGTAGAGGGCAATTCAGCTGCCTGGCAGAGGCAGTGGGAAGGTACTGCATGTCCCTGACTTATGTTTTCTGCAGAGATCACCACCTGTACCTTCAGGAACAAAGTTGCCTGGGCTGGGCAGCACACAGGTGGTTTAGGGCTACCCTAGCACTTTCCCTAGTGGGTACAGTCACATCATAGAACAGAATCACAGAATAGCCTGGATTGCAAAGGACCTTAAAGATCATCCAGTTCCACTCCCCTGCCATGGGCAGGGACACCTTCCACTGTCCCAGCTTGCTCAGAGCCTCATCCAGCCTGACCTTGGACACTGCCAGGGATGGGGCAGCCACAGCTTCTCTGGGCAACCTGTGCCAGGGCCTCCCCACCCTCACAGAGAACAATTTCTTCCTCATATCCCATCTAACCCTGCTCTCTGTCAGTGTGAGGCCATTGCCCCTTGTCCTGTCACTCCAGGCCCTTGTCAAGAGTCTCTCTCCATCTTTCCTGTGGGCTCCCTTCAGGCACTGCAAGGCCACAATGAGGTCAAACCATCTTTATTTGTACAAGCCTGTGAAGAGGGATCTCCTCCTTTCCCCAGATGTTCCTGATGCACCCACACAGCAGTGCCTTCAGGAAGCAAGCCTGACTCCTTGACTGAAGGCACCTCCACGTCGCATGAGTCTTGTGAGCGTCTGGCTGACAAGAGAAGCAATAATATAATAATACAATAACTAAGCAGAGTTACCTGAAGAGGAAATCAGAACAGACTCAATCATGCAAGGAGCTGAACTCTCACATATGCTGAAACCAGTGTGCTGTAATCAATGGTAAATGAAGATAATGATTTTGCAAAGTTTTAAGTTTTAAACAGACTAATTAGATCTCAAAGGTAAAATCTTTATTGGTTGAACTTGGCACAACACTTGCTAAAGGAAAGACTAAGTCCCACCTCTTTTGAAGTGCTCTCTTTATTCAGTTTAGAAGGGATATAAATCCTCTGCTATCAGGAAGAGGTTTAACCTCTGACTGAAGGGTTAGGGAAAGCTTCCTCTCCAAGTAGGTTATTTTGCTAACGCCACAGCAAGGGTAGTTTACTATTGAGCTGCCTGTGCCCACTCAGCTCCTTCTCTACAGCTTGAGGCAGAATGTTAGGCCAGATGGCCCCCAGCCTGACTGAACTATTGCTGGACAACTCTGGGTTGGTCAGAACAGGTTTTTTAGCAAATGATCCACATGCAAAAGTCAATACATGGAGATGAAGGGCTTGTACTCCTTCTGGGAAAGCCCTGCACATCCCTGGGCTTTAGTTTCCCAAGATGACAAAAGGGATAATGACATCTAATGAGTTGACTACATACACATATATGTGTGTGCATTTAAAAAAAAAGTACGATTGGGATCATTGTTACACAGTCATAGTAACACAAGTATTTTTTTCCTTGGGAATTTTAGGCTGTGTTCTGCCACTGAACAAAGATGTTAAACAAGGTACTCACACTGCCCAGGCTCCTGCTTTTGCAGTTGCTCACCTGAATTAGGTGCCTGTCCTGTGTGGCTGTACCCCAGGGGCACTCCATTCTTCCTACCAAAGGAGGGAGATGTTCCTAGGAGTAGGTGCCTCCTGCTGTAAAGTTCCTCAGATAATGTACAAAGGTAGCAGCAAGATATTGAGCAGGACATGATGTAAGGTACTGCAGGACTGATTATTCATTGCCCTGTCAGATGCCAGCAGCTGCACTAATTATCACTGAAATGGGTTCAGATGGCAACATCTTTAAGTGATCTTTCACCTCAGAACTGAGCAGCAGGGAGTCTCTGTGCTCACACAGGCTGAAGGGTGCTCATTCTGGGCAGGACTCCAGTGTAAGTGCAGCTGAGGTGTTTGTTAGTTAATTAAATTTATTTGGAGCACGTAGAAAACACTTTAGAGTTGGCAAACAACGAAAAAAGGCACCTTCCTACAATTCTAACTTGTGTGCTTTATCTCTTCAGCCACTAATACCAAAGGGCACTTGGGTATCTATGGAACACTGTGAGATGGCAGCCTGTCGTGGTGCATTACTGGTTACATGCACATTGCTAGAAGATCCTAAGACTTGTGGAAACACTGGAACATTTAGGACCTCAGCCTGTTCAGTGAATTGTTTCTATTGATTAGGTACAACACACTCCCAAGCAGCACTTACGAAAGGATTTAGGCTGCCTCTGGAAATAGCAGCACTTTGCAAGAAGAGAGGTGAGCAAAAGATGAAATGAGGTTTTATTCCTTTACCTGCCTTTCCTTTCTACCCCTTTGGAAAAAGAAATCTGCTTAAAGCTAAACAAGAATTCACCTTCAGAAATCCCCATCTCCCCTCAGCACACCTGCATCTTTCTCTCCCTGCAAAGAAAAGCTAACTCTGAGTGACTTCTTGTCACCCTCTTGGTAGGATATAAAAATACACTTCATGCAGCAGTGACTGGATGGCACAGCCAAGTTCAGGACCACATTGTGCTCAGCACTATTTGCCAAACAAGTAAGAATCCAGAGCTGTTCCCCACAGGGCCTGCCGTATATATAGACAAAGTCAAAGGAGATGAGGCAGTATTATCTCAGGCTTACAGCTGGGGAACTCCAGTCCACAGGGATTATAGTATCTTGCCCAAGGTCACACACAGGAAATCTGTGGCAGAGCTGAGAAATGAAACAAGAGCTTCCCAGGCACGGGCACATACAGCAGGCACAGGACAGTATCTAAAATGGAATGTTTCAACCCACATCTGTACAGGTTTCACAAGGCTTCCAGGCCTGCTCAGAAATTTCAGGAATGGCATCATTTGTGCATTAGTTACACAGACATTGTGACTAAGACATGTCTCTTTATAAGTATCACTGTGTCCTTTCTGAACGAACACATTTGAAGTTGGAATGCTGGGTGCCTTACGCGATTCCCTGCCCCGTACTGGGTATTCCTAGAAAACCCGCTTCCCATCGCAGTGCGTGGCTGCTGCATGTACTGCTGCCCTCTCGTGTGGGCCTGCTGGGAACTGCAGCGTTGGCACAGTCGAGGGGACCCGTTTATCTGGTGCCTGCCCCGGCATAACCTTTCACCCCAGCCCTACAGCTAATGGACAGTGTTGCCTTTCTCATGTGCTGTGTCACTGTCTCCTCCACGCTCGTCTTGTGTGTGACACAAGCGACACGACAGTGGAGAATGCAGGTCACAGTCTAGGCAGCCACGCTGCAGATCTGCCCGGTCAAGGGAACACTTAACTTTGTAACAACAAAGCACAGTCAAAGGTCAGCTGGCGCTCTGGGGTTTCCCTTCAGTGTGCCAGGAGGGCCAGTTCCACCCCATGGATCAAAGTTCACCTCAGGCTGACGGGGACTGCTAAAGCCAAATCATCTGTTCTGGGCACATAACATTTCATGAGCAGCAGTTTGATACACGCAATAAAAGTTGTGACAGGTAGTAATTTAGGAGAAGCTCCACAGGCAACCACAAAGAAATTCCAGTTATTTCCCACTTAAAGGCTGGCCTGAATTTCATTTTAGCAATAGCTCCTGATGGTACTTGTGTGATACCATGTCACTGGCTCCAAAGCTGGATGATTCACTTTCCATCACACTGGCAATGGAAGGGACTTCAGGGCAAATACAAATCAGGCTAAAGGTGTTTTACTTGGTCTACATCTCGCTCCCTTCCTTCCACCACCCTCCCTTTTTTTTTGTTGATTTTTTTCCTTCTGTTTTAATCAGAAGCCCTCCTTTTTAAAATATCTAGGCAGGTAATTATTGGCACTCATTTGTGTTGCACTGGATAAGGTGGGTTTTTTAAGTACATTTTCCAGAAGCCCAGCTGGAGCTCTTCTGAATACTTTTTCTTCAAACTTTTGCTCATTAAAAATATAACATAGAAAACTTTTCTTCCCTACAACTTGACCCAGAACTGAATATTAGATCTTTTATGCTGCGTTTTTCTACTAAGTCTTCCAATTACCAACTATCTTCCTCCTTTTGCAGAGGGGTCGAACAAGACAAAGGGTGTAGCTGAAACAATAAGCACAGTCTGGTGTAGTGGTATTTCACCTCCATCAGCTTCCAGATGTCTGAACAGAAGTGTGATGACACTGTGATGACACTCCCTCACTCTGCCAGAGATGGCAGAGATCCCTGTAGCCTTCCCACAGCCAGGGATTCAGATCCAAAAAAGCCTCTAGAAATCAAACTTCAGATTGCATGGGGGAGAAACTCCAGGGCTGTCTGTGTGCCAGCAAGGAGGGAGGCACACAGAAGTGGCATGAGGACACTGGCAGTGCCTGAGTTGCTCAGACAAGCGGTGAGGTTGCTCAGGGAGGTTTATCAGCTCTGATTGCATCAGTTCCTTGTTGCACTAGCAAATGCCAAAGGGGCTCCTTTCCAGTCAGCCTGGGACAGCACATGGAACTCACTGCAAAGGATGGGAAAAAAAGTACACAGCATACCCACGTGTAAAAGGGGAACAAAATAGACCAACCGAGATTGTCTCCATCCAGTATTTCTGGAGAAAGTTAATGATGAAGCAGTGGCTGACCCAGAAAATACTCATTAACACTAGCTACAGTATCAAAGGTAGCAAATATATCATTTTCAAGCAAGGCAATAATGGGGACCATTGCTCATTGTGCCCTACTTCAGACACCAGACATTTTAGTTGAAACAATCATTAAAAATTTGGGTTATAAAGGAATACTACCTAGCTGACACAGACGTGACAGGCAGAAGAATGCAGTACGGCTTCTGAACGAAATGGATCATTGATCTGGCCTGGTTTTGCAAGTCATTAGTGGTCCAGTTACACTGAGCTAGTTAGTGCTGCAGCAGCCACATACAAATACACCACTTTGTTCTTTAAAGGCAAAGCAAAAGATCAGAACCATCGGCTGGAGCCCTGGCTCTGCTGAGCACGCTGGGAAACCTTAGTTACCACAAAAGCCAGCCAGCTGACTGGCACAGGAGCAGGAAAGGGCACCTTTCAGGAGCACAGGGCCTCCACAACTTCCACAGCCCTGCCAACAACAGTGCCACGTGCTAGGGCTTCAGTGGAGTTCATGGCATTGTCTTATTGCCAGTCAACAGTGCCACTACTGTTAGCTCATTTCTCCTCACATCTAATGAGATTAGGCTCCAGTTAGCTTAGGAAAATCCATTTGCTGTGATATTAGACTAAGGACTGCATTTGGATGGCTTAAATCACAAGTATTCAGCTGTATCAAGTTCCCACCCTTGATTAGCTCAAATGATCTCAAGCAATCTTCACACCCTCTCTGGTCTCCGCACAGCAACTACACCTGAATCTGGCCTAAAAGGCCTTCTGCTCCTTGTTCAAAGATTAATTTCTTTCTGCTCCCTGAAGCATCAGGGCACCCTGCATTTGTTGCAGGAAGAATCTGCACATTCAGTTCTTCTCCCAGATCACCTCCAAATGAACCTCTGCCTCTTTAAATTACATGTTCCCTGAGTCACTGACTAATTCTGTCATTTCAGGGTTACTGTTAATAACAGTTCCTCAGCGGAAAAAAGGCTCCTCTTCTCTCTTGCAGTGCCTGGGCTTTATCCGATTGAGATTACAGCACACTTACAGTAAAGGAGCTCTCACGTCTGCCATAGAGGCCCCACACCAAGCAGCTGTGTGTCCCACACCCCAAGGAAATTGCCGTTTAGGAGAGCTCCTGTGGCCTAATGCTCGACACAAGGCCATTTCTGGAACTGTTTCAGCTGGGCACACCAACCTTGGCCCTGGCCCTGCCTTCAGGCCCCGTGTTCTCTGACAGAGGCCCAGCAGCTCTATTGTGAGACATGCGCGACATGAACGGTGCAATCCCAGCAAGCCATGAACTGTAAAGACCCAAAGTTTCAGAGGGGAATTTATTGTATGGGAGCATATCCAGTATTTTTTGTCAACCATTCATGAGAATAATAAAAAATAGAAGCTTTTTAAATGACAAAAAATAGTTACATATAATACAGATTTTCATCTTGCATTGAAGCAGAGCAGTAATAAAATGCTCACTCGTGTTTTCACAGTTTGTGTTGCTTCTCTAGGTTAAAGCATCAGCAACTCAAATGTTCCAGTCAGAACCCCTAGTTAGCAGTTTCATGGGATGATGGTGAGGGTGAACGCTCTCAGCATTCTGACACACTTCACATGCAGAGCAGGCACACTTGATCCATTTCAGAACTACTAAAACTTTCAGAGGTACCAGCTACACTTGAGGCATCCTTGCTGCAACTGAAAGGGTTTTGTATCAGAACACGTTCTTAGGCCCCAGTCAGAAACACATCTGTGGAACACTCAAGAATGTGCTGAAATCCAGTCTGGTTCAAAGGGCTCTGAGCTGATCCTTTGTGACCTTCTTGTTCTGCCCTCACAAGCACTGCACATGGGCACGAAGCTCTAACCAGTACTTGATCACATGTTTAAAGTGCTTGCAAGACCACAAAGGATTTAACATTCTTCAGCACTCCACTTAGAGACCTAAAGGCATTCACTGCATGCATACATTTAGGTATTTACTACACACACTTACACCCAGCCCCCCAGTATTATTGCAATAATTCTTTGCTGGTGTAACAGCTCATACAACAAGTTTCACTTACTTATTTTTCTACAAACATAGAAAAAAAAACACCTGAAGAGAGCTAGAACAGCTTTCAATCAGTCACTATATTGGCATTGAAAGCTTTATTTTGAAAACTTTAAGCAGCAATACTGAATAAATAGACAGAATGATTGTTTTGTCATCTCCATACAACTGATGGCCTTCATCCAAAACATTAAAATACTGTAGCAAACAGAATAAACATGCACATTTCAATGTTCTAAAAAAAAAAACAACAAACCAAAAAACAAAAAAAAAGAGGTGTAATATAAAAGTAACACTTTGACACTTTTTTTAATACAGTACAGACCATTAGAGACTATTTTCTGGAAAAAAATATCTGAATACAGTTTTGTTATTTACATGTATCATTAAGGCCCAATTCACTCAAGTTAATGCACATCAGGAATTTATATGCTTCAAGGTAACTCACTAAAAATTACAAGATCGATGTTTCTTTGATCATACTCATATGATCCCAGTTCACTAAAATAATGCAATACTCTCACGCTAAAAACAAGGCAATTGCTGCCCCAAGAGGAGATTTTTATTTCACTAAAGGATCCTTTTCCCTCTTACCTCATATGTTTGCATATTGCTAATGCTAGTAGTGGTAGTTCTCTTCTTCAAGAACTTCCTCCCAACTTGCCAGGGTTTAGAAAAGCAAGCAATCTCAAAGCTAACATACCATTTCCAGAAGCAATTCAGGCACTTGGGAACCTAAGTCCCACTGAAAGATACTGGGAGCTGACTTTTCAGAGTGGGACTTGGGTTTCTCCCTTGCTCAGGCGTTCAGACTGTTCACCTTAGCCTTAACCCACTGGCTTTTCAGATGGTCACACCCCTCTTTTCCCCTAACAACATAGCATCTCCAGCAAAAATAAACTGTATCCTCATGGAAGAGAGAGGTAACACAGTTAAATTCCATTAGTAATAAATTACAGGAGTTCTCCATATAAATTCCCTGTGCACTGGAAAATAGTGCTTGTGTATTCAACTATTTAACGCAAGCAAAAAACCCCATTTTTATCATGCTGCCCAGTAAATAATATGGCACTTGTTAAAATTAGTATGTGTAGCTTCCTTTCTGCTAATGCCCCAGAAGGAGGTTTGGAACACTTCTGAAAATGGACTTTTTGTACAGTTGTAAAGGAAGAGTGAGTTTCTGCAAGTGGATCAGAAGCAAAACTCTAAACGCCGCAGTGTGAGGAATTTTTCTAACTGTTAACACATGGGTCAGTTCACATTTAATGCAAGGGCATGCCATTTCTTTTTGGTTTATTTACAGAGAGGGTGAAAATGCTATGGAACTTCAGCCTGGGTGAATTTCGATAAGCAAGAGGAGTATGGTGGGGGCAGGGGAATTTGTCAGTGTCTCATAACTGGCAGGTCTGGATACCAAAGCCTCTCCTTGGCCACAGGAGTGGCTGAAGCTGCAGACGTTTTTCAGATCACCTTGACATGTGCCAAAGCCCTGGCAAGGAGGGGCCACTCAGGGGTGCTGCAGTGGTCACTCCTGAGCCAGCTCCAGGCTGGCCCCTGCGTCCAACAGCTGCTGCAGTCAGCAGGTGCTACTTTTTAACTGAATCAGCAAACTCCTCCCTTAATTCTATTACAAAGCTGTAACTCAAGCCCTCCAAAGGGCTGCTCTTACTCTTCCTTTTAATCCTTCTCCTCCTCCCTCCGTCTTACAGAATAACCTGGCAGAGAAAGAGAGCAGGTTTTACGATGCAAGAACCCAATTCAGCTCAAACTGACACCTGTGGGAGATGGACCAGTCACAGAATATGACAAAAACATTAGCTGGGGTAAATATGCTGATCTGCCTTAAAAATACTTCATCTCAGGACAAGACTGTTTCCCCCCACCCCCATGCAGCATAATTTGGGCCAGACTTTGCAAGGTGCTGAGTGCCTCAGATCTCTAACATCAAGAGGTGCTGAAGATGCAAGATATCCACTGGAGAGGGCCATTTCATTTCTGTAAATTGAACCCAGAATGTAAGGCATATATGCTCAAGTACCTTGGACAGATATTGTCCCCAAACTATGTATATTTTACACTTTTATTGATATAGATATATATATATATACACACATTCTTTCTTTTTTGTTTTTTTTTTAATACAAAGTTATGGGCACAGTAAACATGAGCACAGAATTGTGATAAACTAACAGTAAAATGCGTGAGCACTGCAACGGTTCCTCAGGTAGGAATATCTCATTTTCCAGTTTGCTCACAAGGGAAGATGGAGGAAAAAAAAAAAAAAAAGACCTGATAAGTTAAACAGTAAAAATTCAGAGTCCATTTGGAAAGGTCCTTTATATATTCACAGCCTTATTTGTTGCTGTTAGTCTAAATACAGCAGCATTTTTAGAATATATGATGCCATTAATAAGTGAAAGGAAAAAAAATGCATTAAACGCTCAAGAATCCTTCATCTTCTGCTATATCTTTTAAAACTTCCATTTGTCAGGAAGCTCCTTTTTTAGAAAAGGAGACTTAAATTAACATTTATCTGCACATCAGTGAATCAACACAAGAGGATGCTAGGAGTTAAGTATTTTTCTATGGCTAAAAGCTTGGAGTTTCCTGGCAGTGCTAAAATCCTGACCCTACCAAGGAGGACATCAGGAGTTCAGTCGTTTTGCCACTGACTGAGCCCAAACTTTCAGCACTGCAGTGAGGGCACAGTGTCCCCCCCTCCTGCCCAGGGGATCTCCAAGATGGGGATGATGCTGTGAGTTGCTGTTAGAACAGGAAATCCAAACCAGAGAAGGCCCCTCGCTTCCCAAACTCATCCATGGGGCCAGCTCCCAGCGTTTAATGTCCCACTGATGTCAGTCCCTTTCTCCACAAACCTGGTGTCCCCTGCAGCAATCTCACTTCAAGCCCTGAAACCAATGAGCTATTTGGGAGTAACCACTTTCTGCAGGGAAGCCTTTTTGTCTAATTCTTTCTTAGTTTTAATTGCATTAGAGCAATATCAAGATGTGATAGTTCTCTTTTCCTAGGTTTATTGAAAAATGACCACCAAATGAGTGAATTTTCTGCCTGGAAGCTTTCCATTCTGTAGGTGACTGTCTTTCAAAGGGACCAAATGTCTCCACCAGGGAGCTGAATGAAATCCTGGCTTCACTCCTATCAATAAGAACTCTGCTATTGATTTCATGGGACTCTGCCAGGTTTCTTCCCTTCACAAAACTTGAGTGGGTTCTGGAAGGCTGGAAGTGGATACTCATTTGTGTTGTGTCTTTCTCACCCTCCAACAGCAAGATTTGTTACAAAACAAGAACACTGTAATGGCTAGTGGAAAAAATAAAGTACAAAATCACACACAGTGAAAGCCTCCTACTCTCTTTTGGTAAGATATATGAAGACAACGTCTTACATTGTTCTTTTCTCAAAAGACATATACAATGTGGCAAAATATTTCAAATATACATTCTATGTAATAAAATATCATCTAACTAGTGCATCCTCAATCATATGCTGGAAATATTTTTACCAAGCTAAGGTTCAAAATCCATAAATCTTTCGAACACTAGGTGCTTCATTCAAGGCAGGTACAACAGCAAGTAAATCCCACAAGCTCACTTTTCAAGCCTTAAAAGGTAGCAATGGATGGAACATGACATATGATGACCCACGACAGAAATGAACAAAGTTAGTGGTGAGAAACCACTGCAACAGTTCAGCACCCCTCAGAGCTCTGCATTGCAGGTTGCTGTACTTGATCGGATGGGGGATGTTGGTACACACAAATTAAAGTCACCTCGTCAGACTGACACACAGCCATACGTGATAATTCACAAGTTAAAAATAAAAATATAAAAGGTCAACATTCACAGGTCCATTGATTAAAGGGAATAAATTAAACCTCAGATAAGTTGCATACATGGTTTCCTTCACCCTCAGTCTTCCATTTATGCCTATACAAGGAACAATACTTTCCCAAACACTTCTGAAGTCGCAAAAACAACGAAGGTTTTTGCACTCAAGCTGTGTTGACAGCAAGGTCATCCTTGCTAATTATGAATCGAGACAGTTCCTGTCTCTTTAGCATCAGTGCACAGGGTATGGCTCCAAGTGGTGTTGGGAGGAAGAAGAAAAAATAACACGGTGGTGTAACAAAAAAACAAAACAAGAAAAACTTCTTCCATTCATCATTGGCAGAATAAAATAAAGTGTATCTTGTCCAGGGTACCTTGCTAGGTCCTCTCTAGAAGAGGTATGTACTGTCATACATAAATGCCCTCCGGGTTAAAACCAGACGACAGGGGGTTCTGTAGGATCCGAAGGTTACTGGGGAGTTGCCTCGATGAGCCAGGGCGCTTCAGTGACCCAGACTGAAAGGTTGGCTCTGCATGAGAAAAACAGCAATTAGAAAACTCATCAGCAGGTAAAGCACCTCTCCTCCTCCTGCTTAATGCAATACAGAAAAACTAATTCCACATGTAACAAACTACTGAAGTACCTGGCTAGGAAATGAGGAGATCTAAGGTGCACACTTCCTACTCATTTCAAAACAGAATGAAACCCACGCAGAATAATTACCCTCCCACGAGAAACATGCACACAGACACACACACTCATATGGTGATGTGCAGAAAGAGCCTGAACCTGTAACATAACTCAAAGCTTCAGCTTCCTGCTCACTTTAAAGAGTTCATACCAGTGCTGCATTTGAAGGCCTGGTTGTCTTTTCCTCTCTCCCGACCTCTTTGCCCACCCAGTGCATAAAGTTTTCTGAGCAGAGGGACAGACATAGAGCAGTAAAATGCTGAGACAAAGAGCCCCTTGCGAGCAGAGTGCTGGATAAAGCACATGACTGTGCTGGTGCCGCAGCTCTGACACGCATTCAAAACGCTCCCGTGCTTCTGCCCAGGAAATTGTGAATCCAGATGTGGGCACGTGCAGGCTGCACTGATCTCACTGGGGGCAAAGTCAATTCCCACCCGCAGTAACAGCCATCTGTGCAGGACTTCTGCATGGCTGGCAGCCCAGCTGGATTAGCTCCTGTTCCCGGGCGGCTGCTGTCTGGGATTTCTTGGGATCCAGACACATTCCTTTTTCTGCTTTGACAACACCCCCACCAGAAGAGGAAGAACCCAGACGAACAGCAATGTCAGATGTACAATCACGTTCCATGCTGGCAGCCAGCCATGGCGGCCCCTCTTGAAAGCTGCAGGCTTAATGGGTTGCTGATGGGACAAACGCATGCCCGGGCACAGTGGGAGAGAAGTTCTCCATATACTGCTCTTTATTTAGAGCATGCTAAACCCTTGGAATGAAAAGAAGTACTCGACAATGCGCTTTCTTAGTGTTCTGCTAATGTCTTCGCTAAGGGAGCATTCACTTCACGTAGGAGTGCCAGCATTAAGCGGCAGTAAAGGCACTGCCCGCCCCTTTTCCCTCCCTCCCTCCCACCCACAGCATTCCGAGGGCTGCACCTCTCTCGAGTTCCACATGTGGGGCCTCCACCTCCACGGGGTCTGCCGGCAGCACCGTCACCTTGGTTCCCGTTTGCTGGATGAACTGCTGCAGGTTCACCTGGCGCAGCTCCTTGGTCAGTTGCTCCAGTTCTTGTTCCCTGTCCTGCCAGGAAACAGAAAACAGCTGCTGAGCATATAAAGCAGCATTTCATAACCATGTTTACAGCTGGGCAACTAATGCTTCTCTTTTCGACGAGAAAGCCTCCAATTTTTAAAGCTCAAATGCAAATTGAAGAGTTGCAAGGTATTTTAATCTTGTAATTTAAAAAGCGAGTCAACGCTCACTAGCACTTACTAGAATCACAGAATCAATTAGGTTGGAAAAGACCTCTGAGATCACTGAGTCCAACCCACGACCCTAACTGGTTTGTTTTTTTTTTAAATGTATTTGATTTTTATATTGCTTCTTGGTTGACTAGCAGATGTTTCTCATACCACCTGAGAAAAACTTTGGCACATCAGCAAAAAAAGGTAATAGTGTGAATGATGAAAAAATAATCAACTGAGCAGCAGTCTGGCACCAAGTCTTACTTCTTCCTGAAGTGTCCAGCATGGCTTGGACAGCTCATTTAGTTCCTCTAATCTTAAAAGGAGTATAATTCTTTTCTCTTCTTGTCCTTTGCAGTTTCTATTTTAACTTTTTTGGACAGAACTTTCTCACTCTGCAAGGGTTTTGTGCAATGAAGCCAAAGCCTGGCTGATTCACCACCCCATCAAAGCACAGATGATCACTTAGGATCTTTCTCTGTACTTCTGTCATGATCTGCAAAACTCACAGCTCTGATAGATAACAGTCTTGGGCTATTATTATTCCCACACACAGAGACAGAGCTGCTTTAGCAGGTATCTTTAACTTTAGGTACGCAATAAAATATTTCTCTATTCCTCCCCCCAAAGCTCCATAATACAGAGCTCCATTTATTTTCTTGTGGACTTCCAGATTTGTGCACCTTTAGGTTTAGAACAAGACTGGAAGATCTGAATTTAACGGGAACTTTCCCAAGAAGTGAAACCTCGACTATGAAAAGAACCAAGCTAGAAATATTTTGAACTCCGTCATAGCCTCAGTAAATGTGACTGAGGATAGATAAAACACATAAAGAGGACTTGAAGCTTTCCATCAGTGCAAATCCTTCAGTGCAGCATGTCTGGAAACTTAGCATAGATAAACATGGCCAAAACTGCTTACAGTTTTCATCCATTTTGCTTTGGATGAAAAGCTTACTTCCCCCCCCCCTGCCCCCATGATCATCTAGTAAAACCAGCTCATACTGACATGGTTCTAGGGCAGGAGTAAGGATACAAAATCCCTTTACATATTCATAGTGGAATCACCTTAATGCCACTGCAGCACTGCAGAATATACTAACTGTGAATCCCGGGAATCAGCAAAAACCAGAACTCCAGCTGATGTGTGGTGCCTTAGGACCATCTTACATGGCACATAAAAATCCCAGGAGCCCCAGTCTTTCTTCCACCTCATCCAGCTAGCAGCTGGAGTTCCTTTATTCTTTCATGCTCTGTCAAGTTCCAGGTGATATCATTAACTTTAGCAAGGAAACAGAGACTGGATTCTCTTTTGACACATGTGCCACAAATGCCTGAGGTGTAGAGAAAATTAAAATCCTGAACACCAGCAAGTCAGCCAGGAAAAGAGAGATGCTGTTCTTTAAAACCAAAGCCCTGTAAGGTGGCAGGCACTTTACTTTAGCTCTGTATCTTTCCAGGTGCTGCTTTTGGACTGTTCTTTGTAATTCATCTCTTTTGGTGGCAGACAAACCTAGCAAAGATCAGAAGTTTATCCTCAGAAAAGGCTACGATGGTGCAAATTACTGCTTTTCTTCTCAGACAGTTTGAATGAGCAAGTTAAACACAGGTGAAATGAAAACTGCTCTTCAAAAGAAACCCCACAAACCGAAATGCAATTTGAAAATGAAAGCAACACGTTCCCCCTTTTACCCCGATTCCCTTTGGAAACTTTCTTGTGTTGTCTTTCACGGGCTTCAGATTTGTGTAAGAGAAATTAGTCAGTCTTTGACCTTCTCTGGCTATGGATAAAAAGACAGTCTTACCTGTAACCGCTTGGTAGCTTGGCCCAAAGACCTTTCTACAGCTTTAATGCCATTTTCCAATCTCAGACTCTGCTGGCCCTGAATATCAATTTCTCCCTTCACCTTCTCGATCTTTTCCTTAACCTCTTCTTCATTCACTTGGGACTCTTGAACTTCCCGCTGCAGCTTCTCTGCTTCAAGGCCACTCTCCATGTTGTGGATCTGAGACACATAGTCCTTGAGCTTGCTCTCGCACTCCAGGATCCTCTGCCTCATCTCCTGCAGCTGCTCCGTCAGCTGCTTTTCATTCTCCTGTTCGATCTGCAGCTCGTTTTCCCAGAACTCTTCCTCCTCAATCTCCACTTCGTTCCGTTTGATCTTCTGCTCCAGTTTGAGGATTTCTTCTTCCAGGCTGGCGTTGTACTTTTGCTCCCAGTAGCGGATCTCGGCTTCGTTGGACTCCAGCTGCTTCTCGATGCACTGAAGCTTCTCCGTCTGGAGGTGGATCAGTTTCTTCAACTCATCCGCTGTTGTTTTACAGTTGTTGAGCACCTTTTGTTTGAACTCGGATTCCTTGCTCTTCCCGAAGATGTCCATTAACCCCTTGGCGCCGCCGGTGAAGGTGAGGGATTTCCTTTTCGGCTCCCTCCTCTTCATGGCCTTGTCCCCGGGCGGCCTCAGCTTGGCCAGGGGCGGCAAGCTCTGCCGGTACAGAGTCCTCTCGGGGATGCGCGCCACGCTGTCCGACGTGGGCCGCTCGCTCAGGGAGGGCCCGGTGCGCCGCAGGATCAGCTGCACGTCGCTGGCGTACTGTCCCCACTTGTTGAGGGACACGATGGGGTTCTCGTGCGGCGCCAGGTGCCGCTCCGTGTCCCGCCACTTCTCGATCAGCGTGTAGCGCCCGGTGCGCCCTGCAAGGGAGCACAGCGTCAGCGCGGCCGCGGGGGGGCGCCACCGCGCCGCGCTCCGCCCGTGAGGGACGGGACCGGCACACGGGGACACGGCGGGACAGGACCGGGACAGGACCGGGACAGGACCCTCCCGCCCAGCCCAGCGCGGCTCCCCGTCCCCCACGCGCTGTTTCAGCGCACCTGCCGCTGTCGTAGCACACGCTGCCTCACTTACGGTGCCCGCACATCACCGAGTTCGCCTCTAAACCTTCCCTGCGCAGAGCGGGAGCGGCAGCAGCGAGGAAGGACTGACGCCGTGAGAACCGGCGGAACTGCACAACCCCGGGGCTGCCGGCAGGCTGGGAGGGATTGGGATTCACGGAATGGCACAATGGTTTGGGCTGGAAAGGACTTTAAGATCATGCAGTTCCAACCTCCTGCCATAGGCAGGGACACCTTCCACTACCCCAGCTTGCTCCAAGCCCCGTCCCACCTGGCCCTGGACACTTCCAGGGATGGGGCAGTCACAGCTTCTCTGGGCAACCTGTGCCAGGGCCTCCCCAGCCTCACGTGGAAGAATAAAGCCAGTGACCCAGCAGTATTGGTAACCACCACGTAAACACACCCAATACGAACCTCAAGACCACAAAAACAAGAACAGGAGCCCCAGCTCTTTCATTACAGCCATGTAGAAATATCAGATGTGGAGGCAGTGTGTTTGCTGTTCAACTTTCATCAATCAGAGGCATGTTAATGACCGACACAGCGTCAGTTCCCCTGCTGGTGCCCCCCAGTTCGCTCAGACACTGAGCCTGCCTGGGCCACCTGTGATGCCCGTGGCAGCGCTGCTGATGTGATGAACCTTCACTGAGGAGAGCACAGGGACGAGGGCAGCAGAGGCTGCCTGAACTGCAAATGAGCAATCAGGCTCCCTGCACAAGCTCATCGTCTGCAACAGCAGATCCCACGTCCCCACCAGGGTAACCCAGCCTTCAGGAAGAAGCTCGAGTCCTTTTGTAAGTGTTGAGAGTTTTTCTGAGCACTCTATTGACAATACAATTTATGTTCATGGGTTCATTTGTGCTGTTATCAAACACACTTAAATTTTGCTCAGCAGTCTTCCTCCTCCAACACCCCTTATGGGATATTTTTCTAAGCACTCTCACTACTCAATACAGCAATAAATACAGCATTCTCCCACTCCAGAAGAGTTTCCGCTATCAAAGTAACCTCACATAAAAGCCACAACATTATTTACAAAAAGATGTGAAAGATCAACTGCTTTTAAAACATTTGATACTAATGAATTTCTGAACAGCTCCACAATTGCCATTAACCTTAAAAACATCATCAGCTACTTTAATGCATTACCTATATTCATTGTCATGAGAAATGATCATGCAAATGATTTATTTCAGCACATAAAAGCCTGAAATACCTGTCACATATGCAACTACAGAGGGGAGGAGTTGGAAGAAATGTAGTTATCAGTGGTAATGCATTCAATGTGTTCTCTTACCTTATACTACCTGCCCAATCATCTCACTTCTCCCAAGAGGACAAAAATATCCTAATCTCAGGCTGGAGATCTGCTCCTGACCTCCGGTCACAACACTCACATGGACTCCTCACTTCAGATTTGTGGGAAACAAGCTGATGGTGATTAATACACTGTGCATGCCCCTGAAATCGGACGCTGCCTTCTAAAGAGCTTCCCAAGATACAACTACTGTGTTGGAAATGGTTCCTCTGCTCTCACTTTCTCACAATTAGCTCCCAGTGCAAAGAAGAACAAAAACTGTCAGTGGAGGCATCACCAGGAGAGCAAGAGGCTTTGGCTCATGGCTCAGAGCTCAATCCCAGAGCGATTGGCTGGCCCAGTCAAAGACCAAAATGTCCACGTTCGCTTCCAAGTTAGGAGTGAGGGCTGAAAGATTTGACTGATGGAAGTCAGTGAAACAAGGCAGGCAACATGAGAACAGCAATCCACCACCCCGAATGCCTTATAAATAAATGACTCTAGGCAGGCACTGGGGAAAAAACAGGGGGCAAGAACACCAAACCTGTCAGCATATTAACATGCTTGGCCAACAGTCTCAGAAAGAGATTTAAGGCTTATTCTAATAAAGTTCTTCAAAATCAAGTCTATAAAGGTATATGATATATAAAGTGAGAGACTTTTGCTAACTCACGATATTGCTCATTGATCCATGAAGATTTATAATTTGTAGTAGGCAGTGGTGGTGTTGCAGGAAAAATAAACCTGTTTGCCATAGCATACTAACAATAAAATCCTGGAGAAGAAAAATTAAGTAAAAACATACCCCAGAACAAAGGCTGCACTTCACTGCTCTGTTTTGTTAATCTTAGAAGCTTTCAGCTTGTAATCATGGTTGTGCTACTAATGCTCATGTTGTGTCAGAAAGAGTCAAGTTCAAAGAAGTCCTGAAATTGCAAACAGGAGTAGGTACCACTAGGGGAGCGAGCAGAGTGCAGTTTCTATTCACTCTGCTATTAAATTAATTACTTAAATATAACAGGAGACAAAAGGAAAAAAAAAGGAAAAGAAAAAAGAGGGGGGAGGAGAATAAAGCTCTAACAATCTTGACCAAAAGTGAATTAAAGAATTAAGCACAGACTTGCCAAGAACTATTTTCATCTTAGCTTAGAGTTCCAAATCAACATGCAGCCCTAAATAATGAACTCGGCACTCAAGATCCACATAAAAGAAAGTGTTTTGTAGAAGTAATACTTGCACAGTTCAACAACCACACCTGGAGCTCGGGACTGCTCTAAAACAAAGCTGTTCTCTTCCGAGATCGTTACCCAGGTCTAGTGCTCAGCCTGTGCATGACGCAGATTAACAATACCCAGACAACCACAACTGTGATGTTTGCCTGCATTAGAGGGGATTAATTCACAAATGAAAGGGTGAATGAGTTAATTCAGAACTAATGACAGAGTATTTCAGAACACAGGCGTCTCTGTAACAAACTGCTGGTTTTGATGTGCAGCCACCACTGACAAGGAGAAAGCAGCTTGCTCGGGTTGTTGATGAGGAACAGCTCAATGCCTGCATGCTGCTTCTTGCCCTGTGTGTTGTCTATAAGCTTCTGGACACAAAAAGCACCTGGCAGAACTCAGTCCAGCCTCATTCATGCAACCTTATTATTTTAAAAATTAAGTTACAGTTGCATTCAGGTAATGGCTATGTATCAGAGATGTATGGCATTCCTTAAATTCCAGTGTGTTTCTCCCAGGTAAATATTATATTGACTTTCACCCAGAATTTTGAGGTATCTCCAGGGAAGGTTCAGTGACCAGTTCAGTAGTGAATCCCCCTACAACTTCAGAAATAAAGCTTTTCTTTAACTGCAACTAGAACATATTAGACTTTTTTTTTTTAATACTTCTATCAAAGCCTTGTATTGATGGGAATGGTAGAGAAAACCATCCAGACAGGCCCAAAAAAGCACCAGCAGTGCTGTGTTCTATGGTTTCCTCCTCAGAAAACAGGAATTCAAGGGCTGGAAAAAGCACAGAACCTCTGCACCCTATTTCAGGTCCAGTTACTTCGTGGACAGCAGGGGAAAGGGCAATTCTGCCCCACTCTGCTGAGACCCCCCTGCAGGGCTGCATCCAGCTCTGGGACCCCAGCACACGAGGGACAGAGCTGCTGGAGCCAGTCCAGAGCAGGGAAACCAAGGGGAGCAGAGGGATGGAGCAGCTCTGCTGTGAGGAAAGGCTGAGGGAATTGGGATTGTTCAGCCTGGACAAGGGAAGGCTTTGGGGTGACCTCACTGTGGCCTTGCAGTGCCTGAAGGGAGCCCACAGGAAAGATGGAGAGAGACTCTTGGCAAAGGCCTGGAGTGGCAGGACAAGGGGGAATGGCTTCACACTGACAGAGAGGAGGGTTAGATGGGATATGAGGAAGAAATTGTTCCCTGTGAGGGTGCTGAGGCCCTGGCACAGGTTGCCCAGAGAAGCTGTGGCTGGCCCATCCCTGGCAGTGTCCCAGGCCAGGCTGGATGGGGCTCTGAGCAAGCTTCGGTAGTGGAAGGTGTCCCTGACCATGGCAGAAGCCTGGGATGGGATGATCTTTAGGGTCCCTTTCAACTCAGGCCATTCTGTGATTACTACATGGTCCCCAGAATGGGGACCCTGCATGTACCACATGATATTACCATCTCAAAACTATCACCAAGAACTTGTATGTGTTTTGCAGGACAGCAAATGACAAGCAATGACAGAAGCTGGTATATATTTACACCCCTAAAGCACACTGCATCTGCTCAAAGGGCAGTGTCAAGGTTAATAGGTTAAGCTTCCACCCACAGCTCCCTAAGCACACAAACTTACCACAGGTTCTATTAATACCGGAACACCTTCGAAAGAGTAATTTATTTTAAAATTGAGAATGACATCAAAAAAGGAAATATATGGAATCCAGACTGCTGATGTTCTGACAGCCTGCAAATATCTGTCATGAGTGGTTTGAACCTGGCTCCACTACTGTGACATTAAATGGCAAACTGCACTCAGTGTCCTGGATCTGGCTCTGCTGCACAGCCAAACACAACCTGTGGACCCAAGTGTCCATTCCATGTACCCAGCCACTGTAGTCTTAGCTTGGGATTGATGTCCTTTGCTATTTTAAACACAGATTCCATCACAATGAATGGTGATTAAACTAATGAAATATAGGTACAAGGTAATGAACATTTTTTTTTTTTAGACTCTCAAGAGGCAGATTTTTAAATTATATTCCATGAAGGTAGTGGGACTCATACAACCATTAATTACTCACTTTAGGCTCCTCTATATGCTTTAATATTTGCAGCTGACACAGTCGACAGAGCAAGTGTTTCTGCTGCCAAAAATGAAAATGAAACTCCAAAGGAAAGCAGCAGTAGCAACACTCTTGGCAGGACTGTAACCTGAGAGGTCATCAATTCCCTTTTTCAGGACAGAAATGATTCATCCCATTACTCCCACCTAAAACTCCATCATTCTCTACAAGCAAAGCATTTCAGGCACTTTTTTTTGCCATGCAGGTAGTATTATACACTGTGAAAAAAATGCATATGTGCCTTATCTTTCCCATCAGGCTACAAATGTTTATGCCAAGCACCAAGCAAGATCCACCTCTCCATTAAGTGTCTCCCATGCTTCAGAGCCAGGACCTACAGCAGTGAGTCAGTGGAAGCAGGTGACTCATTGCCCTGGTCTCACATCATTTCTGGGAAAAGTGGTGGGATGAGCAGTCTTAAACATGAGGATACCTCTCCTTCCCTAGAGAAGGGGCTGGGGTGGGCAGGAGCAGGTCTTTGTCACCAGAGGTCATAGAATCACTCAGGCTGGAAAAGGCCTCCAAGATGAAGCCGAAACTGTGCCCGATGCCCACCTTGTCACCCAGCCCAGAGCACTGAGCATCACATCCAATCGTTCCTTGGACACCTCCAGGGATGGGGGACTTCAAACCTCCCCCTTCCACTGCTTAACAACCGTTTCCATGAAGAAATTCCTGCTGATGTCCAACCTGGGCCTCCCCTGGCACAGCTTGAGGCTGCTTCCCCTTGTCCTGTCNTTCAGCTGCTCCTCACAGGACTTGCTCTCAAACCCTTCAGTGCAGTCTTGCTCCCAGTTTCTCCTCTTTCTCTGACGCCACCAGGATGCACTCAGTGCCAGGGAAGTTCCCTGGCAGGCACATTCCTAGCTCCTATTTTCCCCAGGTCCCATCATCTCTGCTGCACAGCAGCTGTGCTAAGGGCCTGCCATGCAAGGTGGCACTCTGGACAGTCTTGGAAAAAAAAATAAAGGAAGAAAAGAAAATCTGCACCTAATACAGAAGTTTTAAGACAGCTAAACTAAAAGGGAAGTTGTACTAGTCTCACTCTTGAGCTGAATCTGAACGAAAACCCCAGACTTATCACAGTGCATAATAAGAACAAACACACTGTCACCTGTCTGCACACAGGTTTCCATGGAGGTAAATCCAGACCTGCCAATCCTTGGCTTAAGCCAAACCCAGACTGCCCAGAGCACTGAAAAACACATGCCCTCCACAATGTGGATACAGCTTTCTGACCCACTTGGTTTCCAGAGACAGCCTTCCACCCCTAGGCTGTCTTCCTTAACAAGGCAATGCAAAGATAAAGTAATTGCATGTGGGTAAAATCTTCTGAGAACTCTTTAATATGTGAAACACGTGGGTGAAAATGCTCTGCCTTACCAAAGGGACAACAGCATTAACTCCTGAATCTTTAACAGCACTGATAGAACAGTAATTGCTGGCAATTTTAATCAACCTAGGATGGTTTGAACCCACTATCTTTGAGATATGAAGCTGACATTTCATTCATTATGTGATACTTAAGTTAACCTCCATAGCAATTAAAAAAAAATACCATTCTGGCTACCTGAGGAAAAAAAACCCTTCAAAATAGTGGTTAGAGTTTGCATTACTCAGATTTCTTAACTCATGCTCTATTTTGCATCCGCAGGTAAGAAATACAATAGAAAATAAAGAATCAGAGGAGGAGTCCAGTCCTGGGAAGAAATACCCACAGAGATATACAGGCTCCACTGAAGGTCTGCTGAGTTCTCCAGGCACAGCCATCTCTCCATGTCTTTACCAGGACTGAAGCCTTAGTTCATTACTATTATCCTTGCTCTCAAAAAAATGGTATGCAGGAGTTTATCACAACCTGACAGAACAAAGCTCTCAGAGTCATCACTTCATACTTTCAACGGCCTTTTGTCCAAGCACCCTGAGGTACCACACTTATTTTAGAGCTGGGTCCTAAATAGGCAAAACAATGGGGAACTTTGGCTGAGGTCACACAGCAAGACATGGCAAAGCACATCCAGCAGCCCAAGTCCCTCTCAGTGAGGTTTCTGTCACCAGATTTCTGAAACAGAAAGTTTGTATGATCACACCATGAGATCACCACAGAGCACAGATTTCTTGTACTTATTTATCCCTCTTAACGTCACTATTTGAAGTGGCAGAGAATGAAATCTTGGGGTTGAAAAAACACAAGTTCTAAGCAGAGCCTTAGCAGAGACACCTTCTACTATCCCAGGTTACTCAAGAGCCCCGTCCAACCTGGCCTTGAACAGTTCCAGAAATGGGGCAGCCACAGCTTCTCTGGGCAACCTGTGCCAGGGCCTCCCCACCTTCACACAGAAGATTTTCTTCCTCATACCCAATCTAAACCTCCTCTGTCAGTTTGAAGCCATTGCCCCTTGTCCTGTCACTGCACGGTTTTCTAAAAGAAGTGGTTTGATCTTTCCAGACACAACTCTGGCTAAGCCTCACAATGCTCTAAAGCATGTTTGAGACAGCACTGACATTTTAATAAATACACTCCATTTATCTTTGAGGAAAAATACTCAACTGCAATTTTAAAAAAAGAACCCTGGTGGTTGCATTTGTTTAATTTTAAAAAGAGACAGATGTACTTCCTGTTCAGTGAAGTACTGCTCATATTCTCCAGCCAGAAGCAACAAAATCCACAGCACTATTTAAACCAAGTCTGCCAATTTAATTATTTGCCACAGAAAATTACAAAGGAGGAGGGCAGAAGGTTTCTTTTGGTAAGAAATTCAAGCTCCATGTCTCTAGACTGAAATATTGTCTTTCTAGGAAACAAACATGTCATTCTGAGTAGAGGAGATGTGTTCTAGGCTCCAGGGGTAAAAGAAATCACAACAAATGCAGTAAAAATCCTCATGGGGGCTGGAAGTAGGAGAGCAGCACTTCTGAAGGAACAGGACAAGTGTATTTGTGACTGCACTATTTGTCAGCACATTCCTTTGGAAGATTTTTTATTTTTCATGCTTGAATGGAAAACAACAAATAAAAGCCAATTAAAAAGAAAATCTAAACTACACTTGCCTAAACCATCAGTTAAAATGATTAGCTCACTTTTTTTAGGATAGCACCTGCTTTTCCCCTCAGTATTACAATGATTTTTTGAGAGGAGTCACTGTGTTCACACACACTCAAAACAGACCTTCGGCTGGATTCATCAACCATCTCATCACACACAAAGTTTAGAAGTATCAACAACTCTCTTTTTACTTTTTTTCAGTTGCCCAAATTCTGAAGAGGAATCAAATGACCAAGCAATGTTTATATGAAGCCAATCTGGTTTTCACAGAATGCACAGAAAACTTAGTGGAGAATTTGCTGTCAAATGTACATTTAAAGAGACAAGGATGAATCTTGGAAAAGCTCATCTCTCCTGGCAAAAATATTTTTAAAACAAGACTCATGGTTCTCTATTTAAACTGTGTGCTGAGGTGTATTTTTGTTTTGGTGAAGGCTTAGTTTCTCATGACGAAACAATCACTTCTCTTATTTGTATTAAAAAGCCAAATCTTCTTTGTCACTTGCAAACAGCTTGAGTTAAAAAGAAAATAAAGCAGGCCTAGATAAAACTCATAAAAGGTAGCATCAAGTGTTCTTCAAGATCCCTGTGAGAGATGATTTCACTCTCTGGAAACTTGGAACTGAATAGTTTTATGTCTGTCTTGAACAGAATTCCAGCGACCCACCCTCCAGCTAACGCAATTCCAACTCCTTCTAAGTTACAGATACAGACAATTTTAGTATCCAAAGTTATATCCAATTGATATTATTCCCTCTTGAATTCAATAAATTGAAAACATAAACATTTTTTAAAACTCGCTTTGTTGGGACACCAAAGGAGACAACTCTCTGTTCTTTTTTCGTTTTAAAGAATGAGCGGGGGGGGTTTGAGATTGAATTCAAACCCTTTAACTTCAATCCAAACAGAAACTTCAAAAAAAAAAAAAAAAAACCACAACCAACCAAAAAACCCTAAAATTCTTACTTTGGGTTTTTTCTGTTCTGCAGTGATCAAGAGATGGGCAGCAGGGGAAGGGGAAGAAGCTCACAGTGCAAGAGCAGGTAACCCAAATGTTATTCATCAGGAGTACAGCCCCAGAGAGACTTTTTTACTGAAAAAGCTCCAATTTCTAAGGAATCAAGGAGCATTAGCCAGGCAGGTTAAGTGACAGAATGCCATGGCAAAAGGATTAGACACTGGATATGAGACAGAACCTCTTACAAAGTCTCATAGCCCAGTATAACTTGATTTTTAATGCTAAAATAGCCCTAGGCACATAAAAAAAGAAAACAAAAAAAACCCAAGAAACTTTTGTATCCTGAAGTTATTACTGAATTTCCATGACAGGGGGGAAGAGTTGGAAAGTGCAGAGATGGAAACCTTTTTGTTGCTTTTATCACAGCAGGAGATCAGGAGACAGGGCCCTGCATTTGATCAAGTGACAGCAAAAGGCACTTTTTCAAATACAAGGAATTCCACTTATGGACAACACACTCTGCCTGCCAGGGTGAGTGAACACTGCTGCAGTGGGGTCTCCACACCTGTGCACATTGAGAACCCAACTGCCCCTGGTCCTGAGCAACCTGCTCTGCCTGGCCTTGCTTTGAGCAGCACAGTTGGACTGGATACTGTCCCCAAAGGTGCCTTCGAACCACAGCTCTATAATAATTTTGATTTTCCTATTTTTCAAATACAGGATATTGCTTTATTTTTCCCATGTCTAGAATAGAGTCAGCTTCATTTGTCCATGAGAAGCTTCTTAACTGTGGATGTCTTA
Organism: Oreocharis arfaki; assembly: GCA_013398015.1. Classification (NCBI taxonomy): domain Eukaryota; kingdom Metazoa; phylum Chordata; class Aves; order Passeriformes; family Paramythiidae; genus Oreocharis; species Oreocharis arfaki. The sequence goes on along the minus strand of VZRR01006244.1, from coordinate 295,490 downwards.
ATCCAGGTATCTTTGGCTTGTGCTTTCCTCAGTGGGTATGGCTGTAAAATAAGCCAGTTTGCAGATATTCCAGACACTGCACTTCAAGAAAATAAGATACTTCTTGCAGTTCACATTTCAGGCTCAGTGAAGAAGACTGCATTGTGTGTGCTGTACGCTTTAAGCCAAGGATCTACCCATAAACTGTAAGGCACAATAAAAAAAAAGGAGCATCTCACAAACTTTACAGACAGACAAAATAATCCTGAGTGCAGCCAAGTTATGTGACTGCTGAAGGAGCCAGACTGCAAAGTGGAAAATCCATCAGAGCTAAGCAAGGGGGAAGCCAACTAAGACTGGCTACTTTCCACCACCAAATGTCAGGTGAGAGCTAGAGGGATCCATTTTCATAGATTCCCATTCAAATTCGAGTGACAATTACTCCTGGGAAGCTGAGACCTACAGCCAAATCGCAGGGGCAGCCAGATGGTTCTGTCCTGATGAATGGCCTGACAGGAGGGCTGGGAAAGACACACAGGTGTAATTTATACGGTGCTTGATACTGTCCTAGCTGCCCCAGCAACAGAGGAACTGTTCTGGGGGTTTTCTAGACAGGGTATTTGCGTTGGGAAGGAATTTCCAAAGGATTATCTTGATTTGGCTCTAGTTGCAGCTGAAATTTATCTCGGCATGGAAGCAGTTGCCTGTCCCAGACAAACTGGTGACGTGTTACAGAAAAGGAAGTCTGCACAGCTGACAAAACCTGTGTGTGTTTCCAAGGCTGAGTCTGTCTTTACAGAGTTCAGGCTAATAACTGAGGATACAGGAAAAAAAACCCAAGGAGAAATTACACAGGAGAACATTAAATTACTGTCTAGAACTGGGAATCTGACATTTCTGTGGGAGAAGGCAAAGGAAACAGAATGAAAGAGATATTGAAAGCAAAGTGAAGAACTAAAGTATCACAACCACGTTATTATTTCTAAACATGTATCACTTAATCATGACTAGAAAATGATCATGCTAGCAGAATTGTTTCTCAAAAAACCTGCAGGCAGAAAATGAGATATGGAAGCAGTTCATGAACCAATTACTGTTAAACAAAAAGCTGCAACTAATACAACCAGTAAAGAAACATTCAGCAGTTTAACATCAACTACAAGATTTGAGAGACAAACTGGCTTTCTACAATTTCTAAATGAAGCTTTAAAAGGTATTTGATGCATATAGCACATGCTAGCATTTTGTTCAATCCTCTTAAACTATAAAAAGTGCCAGTCTTCCACTCCATTAGATAAAAGTAGATGGAAATGATGTTTAGAAGTTTAACATCTAAATAAATAAACATCACAATTTCAGAGAAATTGACTTTGTGCTTACAGGTCGAATACCTTGTTGACATTCATAGGCCTAACTTTTTTTTATTAGAAAATTATTATTTTCAAATTGAGTCAGACTTCGAATACAATCTTGCAAAACTGCTGACACACTAAAAAATGGAGAAGCTCGCCTTTAAACTATTAATTTAAAGTAAAACATAGGTTTTAATGCCTAAATTTAAATAGTATGTAAATCCAATTATAACATTTTAGCAAAGAATAAGTATCAGCATAGGGAATACTGAAGGGATGAGGTTCAGGCTTATTCAGGATGCCTTTAATCACTAAGAAAGATCTGCTGACTTTCCTGCGGTGGAGCCTCAAATATTTTATTTTTTTCTTCTAAACTGTTCAGCAAAGGGCTAACAGTGTAGAGACTTCCAAGTTACCCTTTCATGAGCAGTGAGTTGTGTGGCATGCAGGAATAAGAGGAGACCCTGAAGGATCTATTTCATTGATCTATACTATTCCCAATATAGCTAAAGATACTTAAAATGGGTGTAATTTAAATGAACATCATTAGGATGTGAAAGCCAACCAATTATATTGCACTGCTTTTATATCTTCTTTGGTACTCAGAACACTGACAGTTTAGCACCTTTCTTAGTCCAGGCTGTATTTACAACCACCATAATTATTATTACTTAGAGAATAAATTTTTACTGAAGAAAAGTTTATAGATTTCAAAATGTTTCTTTTCTCTCTTTTCAGTCTCTCTCTGGCAGGTAAAAAATCCAAGGCTACAAATACACACTGCAAGATTATCCCACTGTGCACTGCATTTTCTGCTCTGCTGGTACCCAGTGCTCCCCCCACCTCCCCTGGGTTTAGCTTCACAAAAAAAGCTTCACCCCACTTCCCCCCCAGCAGTACTCACCAATAGCCTGAGCAAGGGCTATTACAACTTCCTGGCATGTTGTGACTTCGGTGACCCCACACACGATTCTCTGCACTCCATCCACCCATACTTTGAGCTCCATGGTTCACCAGATCATCCAAGAGCCATGAATGCAAATCAGTCAAGTCATTCTTGCAGCTGCACCAGAGACAATGCAGCTGACTTCCACAGCAGCTGGAACAGAGAAAAATCCTGGTGTTTAGAGCAAGCAATCACCAATTTGAAAAGCTGACAATTTCACCTTGACATCTATCAGGTAGGAGAGCCAAAACAGCCTCTTTTCTTTCAAAACTACAACAGGAACCAAACATCCACACATTTTGGGGGCAGAGTGGCTGGCAAGTGCCCAGCAAAAAAAGACGAGGGCGTGCTGGTCATCAGCAGCTGAACATGAGCCCAGCTGTGCCCAGGTGGGCAAGAAGGCCAAGGGCTCCTGGGCTGGCTCAGCAATGCTGTGGCCAGCAGGACCAGGGCAGTGACTGTCCCCCTGTTGTGGGCACTGGTGAGGCCTCACCCAAGTGCTGTGTCCAGTTCTGGGCCTGTCACTGCAAGATGGACATTGAGGGGCTGGAGAGTGTCCAGAGAAGGGAATGGAGCTGGGGAAGGGGCTGGAGCACAAGTCTGATGAAGGGAAGCTGAGGGAGCTGGAATGGCTCAGCCTGGAGAAGAGGAGGCTCAGCAGGGACCTTGTGGCCCTGCACAACTCCCTGACAGGAGGGGGCAGCCGGGGGAAGTCGGGCTCTGCTCCCAGGGAACAAGGGACAAAATGAGAGGGAACAGCCTCAAGCTGTGCTAGGGGAGGTTCAGGTTGGACATGAGCAGGAATTTCTTCATGGAAAGGGTGGTCAGGCACTGCAAGGGGCTGCCCAGGGAGATCTGGAGTCCCCATCCCTGGAGATGTCCAAGGAAGGCCTGGACATGGCACTCAGTGCTCTTGGCTGAGTGACAAGGTGGGCATCATGCAAAGGCTGGACGTGGCGATCTTGGAGGTCTTGTCCAACCTCATTAATTCTATGATTCCATGCTAGGAGCCCATGCTTTAACAATGCCTACCTCTTCTGCAGACATATCCAAAGTTTTATTACAGTTTATTTGCTAAAATTTTACAAGTTGTTACAAAAAGAGCACCCAGAGAAATAGCACTAAATAAACAACTCCACAATAAACTCATTGCAGTTTCCAGTAACAGGTGCCCCTATTCCTTTATAGGCTGCCTGGATATCTCCAGGGACTGGTTAGGGATACTTCTGGTGTTTGTTCAGTAATTTCTAGCAGGTGGGGCTGTAGAAGGAGGAAGCATTTTTAATTACAGCCATCAGTGAGAGTCCAACTTCGATCTCCCTGCAGAAGCAGCTGAAGGTTCCTATTCCCAGAAAACCTGTGCATTTTGTACCAGAACCCAGAAAGCAAAGCGAGCAGACAGATTGCTTCTCTCTCCCTCTAAAACAAGGAGATGCATCAGGGAAAGTGTTGTAGGGGTGCTTTAACCCCTGCCAGCACTGTGCTGGTTCTGTGAGGAAACAGACATTGTCTAATGTATTTTCTTAGGTTTTTCCATAGGCACTGCAATGATACTAAAGAAAAAAATTTCAAAGTAAACCCACCACATATTGTTGTCTCCAAAAGATAGAACCTTCCCTCAAAAATGAAACAAAAACCAAACGGCCAATAATGATGATTAAGTCTTAAAAATCCCCAGAAACTAACAAGAAAGCAAACACCCAAAAACCACCTACAAACCAACCAACAACAAAAAACCAAAATCAAATAAAGAAAACCTAATGAGACAGCTGGGCTACTTAAGCAGATAGAGGGAAAATAAACTGTGATAATACAATAAAAGAAGCTCATGTACTCAGGTAATCCCATACGGATAAAGTGATAAAACTAAAGACAATATTTTTGAAGAATTAAGTACCAGGAAAATGGATAACACAGGGACGGAGTAAAAGAAATCTGTAAATTATTTAGGGGACATTAGTGAGGACAGGCAGGGTAGGGTTACACAAGGAACACGGAATCTGATGATGCTGATGGATTGAACAGAACTGCACGTGGAGGCAGAAATGGTGCAGAGAACACTACGCAAATACTTAGCGCTGTTCTCATTTACAATCTCACCAGAACTGCTTTCTCCTGAGGAAGTGAACATCTCTTCCTGCATCTAAAAGATAAACCAGTGCAGCCCCCAAGGTACAGGGGAAAAGTGACTTTCCATCTATAACCAAACAGTTCATCCAGCAGCTGACAAATACTGACATATGGTGCAGAGGACACCTGGAAGATCCTCACCTGACAGACTGGGGCAGCAACTACCTCAGAACCTCTTAGAGCCACAGGGGTCCCACTACACCGACAGGATGAACTTTTAGCAGAGAAGCACCAAGCCAGGCCAGCACACAACCCCAAAATCCCTGCCCAAACCTACACATTCAGAAATATTTGTAAAATTTGTAAGTAAAACCAGATCTCAAACAGACTTGCACACTCAACAGAAAAGTGATTGCTTTTAAGAATATCAGTGCATACAGAAATAGTCTTTTGAGACATGAACAAGCACCTGAAAACCCAGAGAGGTTTCCATAAACATTTTCCCACATAAAACTAGGTAATTCAAAGAAAATGTTTATCTGCACAAGCATTAACCGTGTACAAACACAGAAACACTTCAGTCAGGTTAACACCATTTTAATGTACCAATAAACTAAGCAGAAGAAAATCTTTTACCAGCCTGTAACATAGCAGTGACTGGAAAAACACCTCACAGCCCCCATCAGTGACCTCCACTATTTATTCCTGGACCAGTTGTCTTCACAAATAAACACACCTCACATTCCAAGCCCAGCTGTAAGGAACTTTATTAATTAACTTAATAACTTGCTGAGGGTTGAACAGTTCAGATTTCCTGGCACGGACCACGCCATCTCTCCATGTGACAACGCACACGTCAGCAAAGCATCCGACAGCTCTAATTGTTTTTCTGTCTGTCAACATCCAAAGTATTATCTCAATTTAGCAAGCCAGCAAATGCCTTTTTCCCCTCAGTCAGCACACAGTGTACAGTCTTGTGCTCAGTGCAGATCAGGTTTGGTCATTTGTTTTCCTACAGTCCATCTTTAAAAAAAGAAAAGACTAAAGAGACGTATCATATAATAAGGAAATATTTGCTGACACTTCCAAGTTTGAAGAAAGCATTCACCAAAGCTGCAAATGCTCTGAACAAAGTGCCTTTGAAACAGTTCAAGCTCAGGGGAAACATTCCCATTCATTTCTTACAGGACAAATAGTTTTAACAGACTAAATAAGATAAAGAATTGGCAGTACGTGCATCCCTCAGACCAACAGGCAGGGCTGAATTAAAGGAGTGGGTTAATAAAAGGGCTGCCCAGGTGGAGTCCTCATCCCTGGAGGTGTTCAAGGAACAACTGGACGTGGCACTCAGTGCTCTGGTTTAATTAACAAGGTGGGGATCAATCACAGGTTGGACTCAATGATCTTGGAGGTCTTTTCGTCCATGGATTCTGTGGTTCCATGTGCCCCACAAGTGCTCACAGGATTCCTTTGGGGACCTGCCACTAAGAACATACACTCACATCAGAAATGTAAGATCTTTGTGCTGAAATCACTGCGTCTCATTAGAGTTTCTAAGCAAAGCTCATCTGTAGTAAGTTAAAAAAAATATATAGGATTGGTTTGGTTTCTAGGATTGTGCAGTAGAAGTTCATGGAAAGGTCTGAAAACCAGAAAATCTTCTGGCCATGTGCTTATCTCTGCTTCCCAAATACAACTCTGCAGCACCTTTTTATGAGCTTTGGTTTTCCTTCACAGGTATTCAGTTCTTTATTTGCTGTTAGTTAACTTTCATACCAGTAAAAGCTGATTTGCCTCCCCACTGAGGGTCATCTGACAGCTCCAAATATATTTTTCGACCAAAATCTGTGTCCAAAATGCACATTGTGCTTTTATGTTAGAAGAGGCAAAATAATCCTTACCTCTAATACTGTGCAAATCTCTTTCTGAAGCCAATGGAAGGGTTAGAGGGGAAAAAAAAAAAATCTCACTTGAGGTTTTCTCAGTCCCATAAGTTCAAAACCAGTTCACCTTATGCATAACTTATTTCAGCAATGACTGGGAACAGGAATGCAAAACTAATTTACTGAGAAGCACACAAGCCAAAGCACGCCTGTGATCACAGTTTTTCCCCAGTCTGTCAGCCATTAGCTCCATAGCCACACGTAGTTCTGCTTGGAACTAGCACTGGAAATCTGGCATTCCACAGCCACTTCCTTCCCCCACTTCTCCATTACCTTGCCTGAAGCCTCCTCAATTACCTTGTTTACCATGCATTAAGCATTTTCCCTAAATTCCCCTTTTATCCTAATTGGCTGATGGTATCTTACTCTTCCAGGTATTTGTTCAGTTTTTAAGTGTAAAGAAAATCCAGCATATACATATACATATATACACACACAAATATATATATAGCATATATCTATATGCTACTATTTAGCTACCTGTCCACAACTCGTTTACAAAATATAGAAAAGGCTGAAGCTTCACAAAAGACAAGCAGATCAGACTAAATGCAAAGGACTTTTCTAGCCTTCAAGAAAAAACTATATTCCAAGCAGATGTTTGCAGAACATTTTGCCATAAGCGTTGTCACAAGGAAACCCAAGAGCTAAAATCAAGATGCCAATTTCACCTCATTTCTAACTTTTAGAAGGTTCACACTGCCTGAAAGCACCATGCACCTCAAATCAGGGCTAAAATCCCGCTGCAGCAGAATTTTGACCAACCAGTTCAGTGACTTTCTGTAGCCCCAGCAAGTCACCAGCATGCTGTTTAGTACACTTAAAAGTCAGGGTGCTTTCATTTGTAATTAGCAATAACCAATCATCATTTGGAGTTTGGCATTTACCCTTTATTTTCCATTCCCTGTGCACTACAGCCAAGTTGTGCTCCTTGTTTTTCCTTATTATGACACCAGGTAGGGCCCTGGACAAACAGGCAGCTTGTTCCACCCACGCTGTAAGCCATTAATAAGAATAATTAATCAGCGCTAGTAAGGCCTGATTGGAAAATACCAAACAAATGAGCACAAATAAGCCAGTCCAGCTACCCAGAAAGAGCTTACAAACCATCCAGGAGAGCATCAACAGGGATGCATTTGGAAGGTCTTCCCTACCAGAAGAATTCTGGTATGGAGCCAAGTAACATTTTCCAGATGAAGATGACTGCAAATACAGAACTGGCTATCGGAAATAAGCTCCCAAGTATTTACCAAAAAGTTTCCTCCCTTAGACTGATGAAGAAGAAACATCCTACAAGACATGTAGCCTCCCATCAGTAAATGGGCAAAAATATTTCATGGCAGGTTCAAGTCAAAAATACCAAGTGGAAATCTTCTGCAGGCAAAACTTTTATCCCTTATCAGAAAGAACAGGCTGTGGGTTTGAAATCCACCCATGACTTTCTTTGAAAAGGAACGTGTTTACCCAGAGGTAGCATCCAATTTTTTTTGTGGGACTAACCCTCATGGAGGGTTATTCTTTTGCTATTCCAGAAGAATGCTCTGAGATAATAAGCACTGCTTGAAACAAATAAACCAGAGGTCCCACAACCATGAAGATGACAGTGTTGAGAACAAGCTTGAGAGAGCGTTTAAGACCAAAGAATTTTCTTCCATGAGACTGGCCAAAAGATGGTCTGACATCTCTGTGTCAAACAGGCCAAAATCCCGATGCCACAAGGGATATCCAAACACACACACACCCCCCTCACCTGTGAGAGGACAGCACAGCACCAGCACAGGAGTTTGTACAAGCATTGAAGCGGAGGCAGTTGTTTCTGGCAACCATGGCTGCATGAAATCGTGCCTCTGGATAACCCAAAATTCCCCAAGTCACAGTTTCCCAGACAAATTACCAGTTGACTTCCATCCAGGAACCCTCAGCTGCCTAGAACAGGAACTGCTGCTTGCACTGCAATTTCTCCTGCTGCAATTCAGCTAACAATTTGGTGGGAAAAAATGAGGGAAAGAAACATTGTTCTGAAGCAGGGAACGCTACAACTGGTATTTTGCCTAATTACAGAACATTCCAGACCTCTCCCTCAGCTACAATCTCTCCTTGAGCTGCAATCTTTACAGCACAGAAAAAACAAATTGTCTCTTCTCTTTGTATTGGTGAGAATTAGCTAGGAGGAATTAACTTGTTTTCTTTTAGGGGTGGAGGAGTGATTGGAGGAGGTAAAGCATTCATCCACACTTCTTGTCAGCTCTTGCAAATATACACTTTGTAATGGCAACTATTGAGTTATTACCTGAAATAATTATTCCACCTTGAAAACTGTATTTTTGTCTTCAGTATTTTAATTCTAAGACTGATCTCTGACTTCAGCAAGCGTGTTAAGTCTTCAGGACATCTTCCTGCACAGTGTTTTAATCTACATGACACATGACAATATGAAGAAACCAGAGACACCACCTAATAATGATTTAACTGCAGCACAAAACATTCATCCAGCTTGGGATACAAGTGATGACATAGCTAGAAACCTCCACGATCACAAACTGCGTCTAAAATTCTCATGGTCTGCAAAAAAAGTGAGTTCCAACCAGCTGTCACAAACACAGATCAATGGCTGGAGTGACAGTGCTCCTATCACAGTCTGTAACACTCTGTATCTTAAGTTTGGAGCTACAAGGCTTGACCCAACTGAGCTGCAAAACATTTTCAAATCCCCACAAAATGTTGGAAAGGAAACAAGCCAGCAGGTGAGCCAAGAAAACAGATGGCTTACTAAAGTTCCTTCGTATTTGGTCACTGCTGAGAGTATAAGCCTGCATTTTTAACAGTAAGTTTCACACTCCTGCACTTGAATTAATTCAACAGGAACAACTCTGAAATTAATACTCTCCTGTCCCTAAGATTAGATATAAAAAGCATCTGAGCTCCACGTGGACTTGTGGTACAAAAACCCAAGAGCATTTTGGAAATGTTGACAGCACTCAAGCCAGAATTTCAAGGATCCTTGCTTCTACTAGATTTCAGTCAGAGAGTTTCTAAGGCAGAAATCTAAAAATTTAAAACTTAAGAGCATTATATTTAGGATATGTACTAGCAAATCAAAATAATACCTAATGCAGCACTTCTTTCAGCTCTTGAAACAGGATTTACTGTGATACAGGTTTCAACTGTGATACAATTCAATTCAACTGGTTTACTCACTAAATCCCAACCCTGAACCTGTTTCAGGATTAGGACTGAAGTATCATCTTCATTTTAAACGAAGCGCTCCTTTTCCTCATTCTGTAGTTTAGCTACTAACAAACAAAACTGTCAGTATGAAACATCACAATCCCAGAGAGGCAGGATTGAGTGCCTAGAAAGCCTCACTGGCCACCACAGTTCTAGGAAGGGCTGGATCATAGAATGGCACAATGGTTTGGGTTGGAAGGGACCCCTCATTCCAATCCCCTGCCATGGGCAGGGACACCTTCCACTATCCCAGCTTGCTCAGAGCCCCATCCAGCCTGGCCTTGGATACTGCCAGGGATCCAGGGGCAGCCACAGCTTCTCTGGGCAACCTGTGCCAGGGCCTCCCTACCCTCACAGGGAACAATTTCTTCCTCATATCCCATCTAACCCTGCTCTCTGTCAATGTGAAGCCATTGCCCCTTGTCCTGTCACTCCAGGCCCTTGGCAAGAGTCTCTCTCCATCTTTCCTGTGGGCTCCCTTCAGGCACTGCAAGGCCACAATGAGGTCACCCCAAAGCCTTCCCTTGTCCAGGCTGAACAATCCCAGTTCCCTCAGCCTTTCCTCCCAGCAGAGCTGCTCCATCCCTCTGCTCCCCTTGGTGTCCCTGCTCTGGACTGGCTCCAGCAGGGATAGCTGGTGGCAGCACAGCAGAGGTTCAGACGGCAGCTGGGATGGATTTATTCTGTGGCAAAGGAATATCCTTTTCCAGATACGTTAGCCAAGGAGCCTGCACTGCATAAAAACGCTGTGACAAACAGCTCAAAAAAAAGACATGCATTAAATAAATATCTCCTGATTCGCCATCTCGGTCAACAGGCAGACATTTACTGCACTGTAATATTTTCAAAAGCTGTGTATTTGTTCCTCATTAGTAGCAAATATATAGTGCATTTGAGAAAACAGCTTTAGTACACACCACTTTATTAATAAACAGCAGCATTAGGTGGAAGTCACATCTATACATCTCTAATATGGTCTAAGTAGTGTGTGGGAGTGAAAGAAAACAAAGAGCAGAGAAATAAGCGAGCTGGTTCATTGCAGGGGAAACATTTATACGAAAGCTACAATACACACACCTTACTTCAAAGTCGCCTTAGACCTCAAGATGCCCTGGCTTCAAAGGAAATAAAATAGGTCATTCTCCAAACTGGTTCCAAAAAAGACACAGCTCCACCCATTCAACTTTTCCCCTCTCCCCTCACGGCTTGTCCACAAACACTCACACCCAGCCGAGGGATTGAAGACATTCGTGTGTAATTGCCAATATTTACACTAATGAGGCAATGAGCTCATCTGCTCCCTTTCGGCAAGACCTGCATTAACTCTCGGTTTTGTAGGACTGAATCTGTTGTTTACACTTCAGTCAAGCCCGCGTGCAGCATTTGCTTTTTCATTTGACTACAGCCACCCCGAGTCTCAGCTGCCGGAGAGGCATTCCCTGCACCTCAAATGTGAGCTGAGGGCAAATTTCAGAAAAAAACCCCAAACCATGCAAAAAACTTCAATTACACTGCCCACATTCCAAGATATGGACAACACAACACCTTCTTCCTCTATATTGTGGTGAATCTTGCATACAAATGAGCCCATTCCTCCCCTTCCAAGTTTGCACTGAAGGATGCAGGAAATAAAATACATCCTGCAACTGAAACCTATTTAAATTTGAATTAACTTAAGTTTTAAAAGTCAGTTAAGCACATGGTTTAAAGCCATGGTATGACACGACGACCGAAATCTCACTACAACAAAATGCAATTTCTGAAACAGAAACAAGGTGAGGCACTTTCAACTTAATCAACATTTGGAACATAACTGTTCCAAAAAATTATCATCTCAAAGCTTTACACAGTGAGCAGCTACATTATTCATTAAACATTACCTAAGAAATTTCAAGTTGCTCTCCTGGCAACCTAGAAAAGTCTGCAAGACAGAACAGAACTTATTACTAGGAGGAGTCTTTAAACAGTTAAGCAAGATAAGTGAGTGGGGGGAACCTATCACTTTTTTAAATTTACACTTGGCTGTGCTTACTTCCATATTTCCCCAGGCACAAAAGAACTTCTTTGCTTCTTCTATTCTCTATTTATAGGCCTCAGTTGGATCACTTAAGTATTTCCCCTCTCTTGACAATTGTGAGCCTGGCTAATTTTATTAGAGCCAAATCTGAGGTAATCATAACACACAGCAATAGCTTATGGGCCAAAATACTCCAAGTGCATTACTTAATTCATGGAACCATGGAATGGGTTGGGTTCGAAGGAACCTTAAAGTTCTTCTCCTTCCATCCCCCTGCCATGGGCAGGGACACCCTCCACTGTCCCAGGTTGCTCCAAGCCTCATCCAACCTTGAACACTTCCAGGGATGGGGCAGCCACAGCTTCTCTGGGGATCCTGTGCCAGGGTCTCGCCACCCTCACAGGAGAGAACTTCTTCCATATATCTAACCTAATTTCCCCCTCTTTCAGTTTCAAATCCCCATAGTTCTCAGTTTGAATTCCCATAGTTCTGTGGCAGTGCCACAGGCAGCTCCAAGGTAAGCCGACACCCCTTTGGCCAACTGGCCACGCTGCACAGAATGGACGTGGAACCAAATTCCACTTCAGGAGCTGGGGATGCTTAGGTTCTCTATTCAGCTGATAATTTTACAAAAACTGTTACAAACTTCATACTTTCTAAACCAGTAATTCTCTGTAAGTTTGGCTAAAAGTCACCTAAACTCCAAAACTCACTGGGAGGAGCGAGAAGTGCAGAGATGAACATCATAATAAATACACATCCCCTTGGAAGTCTTATAAAGATCATGTATTGCATTCATAGAAAGACCCAGCAAAGAGCTCTTCAGGAAAAACATGATTCTCTGCCAAAAAACTGACAGTAATTAAGAGAAGTCACAGCCAGCAATGCCAATGGAAAATGGATGTTAGGTCAAATTCAATATGGCAAGGGGGGAAAAAGAGTTTTCATTTTCCTGCTCCTGCCTTCTTTCTCCACGGCAACAATTTTTAAACCAGCACAACTTTCCACATATTGATTACCCTCCGTATTTTCAGACAGCATCTAGATTTTGCTCTTTCTGAGATACAGCCTTTCGCTGCTGGCCATGCAGTCACAGGCTTTCATGTCAGCTCCTAATGGCTACATCTTCCTCCTCACTGCACCCTCGGCAACCCCACCGTGTCCATTTGCCCAGCACGATGATGTCAGGACAGATTTCTGGCATCAGCAGACTTGCCAAATGCAGGCAGGGAAAAGTAGCCCTCCCCTTTCTTCACCTGATCCACTTATTTTCACTCGATCCACTTATTTTCACTCAGGAAGTCCTTCCACCCTGATGTCTGCCCTTCTTACTTACTTCTTGCTCATTTTACCCAGTTGAACTCTTCATGGCTCACTCCCCACAGTCACCTCAGATATGCACGTGGAAGTGGAACTCCACCAAGTTACTGGTTAAATCTCTTTATCCTCCTTCACACTGTCCCTTAACCCACTTCTGCAGAGCACCTACTAAAACTCAATGGATCAGCAGGTGTGACCCTACTGCTTTTTGGGCTGATTGAGCTTACTCTACTCATCTCCACACCTTGGGCAGGATCACCTTCTCTTTGGGGGTTCTGCTGCCTTTCAGAGAGGCCAAAACAAGCACAGCTCTGCTTTAAAGAGCTCCTGCAAAGCACCGAGAAGATGGGCAACATAATCGAGACCTTCTGGAAGTATGCTCGTCCCTTCAGAAGGAATTTTATCATCATTCCTCCTTCACCATTTTTTCTGAACTTATGAGATGCCTGGGATGCCAGACACTGCTACTGAGTAACACAGAATCATTAACACTGGAAAAGATCTCCAAGATCATTGAGTCCAACCTTTGACCAATCATCACCTTTTCAACTAAGTGCCACATCCAGGCTTTTCTTAAACATCTCTAGAGATGGTGACTCCACCACCTCCCTGGGCAGTCCCTTCTGATGCCTGACCACCCTTTCCACAAAGAAATTCTTCCTGAAGCCTTCCTGACATAGAGCCCAAGCTAAACAAAACAGTATCTCAGCACTGGTGCATGAATTGCTGTGATGAAGTCTCTGGGTTAGCATCACACTGCTTATGAAGGACTGCATTTCTCCTTGGAAGCAGAAAAAAACCCCAAACCAAACCAAACGCAAGATTATCTGATCAGGAGATTTTTAGTTTCCCCTGGTCTTTCTCACTTAAAAAAACCTCCGGTCTCTGTGGATTCTGTTTCTATGGATTCTTCTTCTCCACGGAAAGAGAAGAGAGGCTGTGCAGCCTGGAGAGCCACTGGCAGCACTGAATAAGTTAATAGACAGGGTTAAGGATTTAGACCTGTGTGAGGCAGCTTAACAAAAAGAGCCTGGTCAGTTTTATTTTCAATAAAAAGTGGTTGCTGGGATTTCTAAATCTTTATTGATATGCAGCTATGGAAGTGTACAATACCAGGTAACATCAGGAGGCCAGAATGGCTTATTAAGCACAATTACCTAGCAAGCAATCTAAATCCTGGAAAGAACTCAAGGGGAAGTGCCCACAGAAAGTTTGTGCTAATCGTAAGCCAGTAAGCAAATAAACACCTAAAACTGTGCAAAATTTAAAGCATTAATGAGTCCAGACATCCAAAACATGACATTTAAATTAAAATCCAGTTACATGAGTCTCCTCAGACCTAGGAAAGGTTATATGAAAGAAACGTTATTATTTATAAAAGTACACAGCCAAGCTTACAGAGTGAGGTAGGTCAGGCATCCATATTTCTCTTCCTATTTACTTATGAATGACCTGAATATTAACTTGCAGGTATTTGTGAGTAAGATTTTTGCAATTTAACAAATGAGATGCACTTAAATTTGACTTCATTTAGCTGCTATTTTTTCTTCCCCAGTCCAAGATATCAGATACTAAAGCATGTTTCCTTAACGATGACGATTCAAAACTTAAACCTTTATTTCTTTAAAGCCCAGAAATCATCATTTTCAGACATTGTGCAACTATCCTTTGTAGGAAGCAGTCTGCAGAACTGCCAAACCTCTATGGAACAAAGAGAAGAGATTGTATCAGAATTACATGCCTCCAAAAAGCTGAGTTTCTTTCCTGCCAGAGAGAGAAATGACTAATGTGCATTGCAATTAGTGCAAAAAACAATACTATCTTTGCAGTTTCAGACTGGGGAAACTACATTTTGATGTTTACACAGCAGTAAATACAGTGGGAAAACTTTTGAGTTGGGTAATAAGCACATTTTTCATTTCAAATGTTTAGTGACAGTGAATCATTAAACACCCATGAGGTGAGGTCTTCCACATTGTGCTACTATGAAGATCAAAATATTGCAGAATGCTCCAGTGATTGATAAATTAATAAAACCCAAACTAGGTCATTTTAACTTTAGACTCCACAGGAATTGCATGATCCTGTTTTTTTCACTGCTCTACAGCAAGTGAGAGGATGCAAACCTTGCCAAAGCTTGATAAATTAATGAAAAAAACCTAGGAAATGGTTTGCCTGCAACACCCAGGGCTTGGATGCAGCAACTCACATGTCAAGAATCAAATATTTTTGAAGCAGAAAAGCCAGGGACTACTGTCTGTTCATGTAAGTGGCATTTCCACACACCAGCCCCCTGCCATTTATTATCAATACTTCTGTCCTTTCCAGACATCCTGTCTCCACTTACGCTCCATTTTCAGTTTGCCCTCAGCTGCCAAGCACAAGATGAATCCCAACTCTGAAAAAACACTGGCAGAATTTTTTTTTTCAACCACCAGACCAGTGTATTTCTTCAGAAACACATTCAAAGTATTCAACTTGAAATGCATTTCAAATACTTGAAGTACTGCTGCTCCAAATGCAAAGAAACCATTCAGATGTGGATATAAGTTCCAAGTTTTATGTAAGGACAGATTTACACAGGACAACGAAGTGAAGGAAAAGAAGCCTTAAATGAGAAAGCAAGAAGCTACACGTAATAAAATGTGACCAAGTGAGGAAAAGGAAAGAAATGGATGCACATGCCATGGTATCTTCAATTTCAGCTCTGCTACCCCACCAGTCTGATCAAGTGCAACACAGACAGCAAGAGAACAAGAGGCACTTTGTGCAGCGTGCAGCTCTGGAGCGGGGAAGAGAGACAAGAGATGAAAAGTATCGCTTGTCAGGCAAAAAATGCAGCAAAACTCAAGGATCCCAGTGATACCACTGTCAAAGGAATCTTGTTTTCTTCCTGCAGTGACTCAATGGCCAGGCAGCAGGAGAAAGGTGTGCACCCAGCAAAGCTGAGATGGGCAGGAGAAGCAATGAGAACCAGAACTCGCCGGCACGTCAGAGCAAAACTCTCCCCGAGCCAGAGATCCTCTCAGAGAGCACCCAGGAACTTCTCCCACCTATTAATGCCTTTCAGTAGATACCAACCAAAGGTGAAGGGCAGAAAATCATGAGCTCAATGAATGGAGTATTTTCTGGTTCATGACCTGGGGCACTCGGATGAAAAAGGAATTGCACTCCGCTTCCATGGTTCTGGAAGGGAGCACACAGGTTTTTTAGCCCAGCCAGCAGCAGAAGTATCTGCCCAGCTCAGGTAGGTCAAAGACATCTAAATCATGACAAACACAGGCCAGAAAACAGCTGGAGAATACAAATTAAGCCTCAGTGCTCACACACCAACGAAGTCTGGTTTTGCTGCTTATCAAACATCCCAGAAAATGCAATATCACTATGCAAAAAACCATGAAGTAGCATTCTGCAAGTGAAAGCTTCTGAAGTGGCTCTTAAAATAACATTTTTGTCAACTGTATTTAAGACTTTGTGTGAGTTCATTCAATTTAAAGAGTTGTTAGACCTACTATGTACTTCAAAGAAAGAGTTATGTCTCTTTTTGTCCGCTTTTCATATTTTAAGTAGTAAAAGAAAAACATTTCCCAAAGTTACTCCTCTGATTTGACGTCCACTTGTGCCACCAGAGCGAATAAGTTGCATTCTTTTCTTCATTACTTTATTGATTAACACTGAATAAAAGTGGATCGATTTTTTAAAGTACAAAAATCTATTATTACTCCATGATTTCAGCTGGGGAAAAAAAAAATGTTTTAATAAAACACATACTATAGGCTGACCCTGTCTTGTGCCCCAAAACAGACAGCAAAATAAAGTCACGTAACAACAACAAATTACATTAGTGACACTTAAGGCAAAAAACCAAATTGGTTTATTCAAAACAAGCGAAGGTAAATAAGTAACTCTCCCCGTGTGAGGATGGGCAGGTACCATCCTGAAGAATTCCCAGCAGGCAAATACCTTCTGCTCTCATACAACAAAATCATCCAGAGACAGTAACTCACATGACTTGCTTCAAAGTGACAAATAAAAGAGTGACACTGCAGTCACCTGGCAGCTGGCCACAAACTCGCTCCACTGAAAGGAATTTATTCAAAATAGAGTCAACAACAAATTCTTAAATATTTTAACTCGGCAGAAGAAAACCTGGCTCAACACCACTACATTCCAAGCTTGCTGTAGCTCCAGGTTAACATACATATGTATATGTCCTCTGGCTAAATGTCACCTGGGAAAAATAAGAGACCAGTGTCTGCCTAAATTCTGTGTGCTGGTTCAGCCAGCAGGACTGTCTCCACGGCTGGTACCACTCCCCACACAAATCATCACACCCCTTTAGCAAGAAGATGTTGTTGTTTGAAGGCAGCAATTAATGCTCTGGAAATGTTTGCTTTAGAAACAATCCACCGATGTGCATTTAAGAGACACGTAACGTGCCTAGAATGTGGGACTGAAAGTGCTTTAATGAATAACCCAAAACACCTCTCAAATATGAGGCAACTTAAGACAAGTCTGAAGCCAGACTCGAATCAACACAGCATTTTGGATGCTGTACATATGGACAGATGAATCCACACACATGCACCACCCTTCAGCAAAGCTCCTCTTCACCATACAGAGTGCATTTTATATATGTGCATTGGTATTTCTATATATATTACACTGTATTAAGGATAATGAAAGTATCCATCCAGTGCTGCTTTGCTTCAGCTTTTCCTGTAGTAAGATAAAGCTGTTGTACCTTTATCTTTGTCTGTACCTCTGATACACAGAACATGAGACAAGCTGTCATTGTGGCAAATGAATGAAGCACTTTAATTTATTGAGCTCTACTGGTCCCTCAGCTGCTTCAGTTATCAAAGGAATACTGCTATAAATACTGCATTTGCAATAGAAGGAGTTGTAGAATGGCAATACACACACAGAAATGAAGAAAGTGGTGTGACTAGTATGGAAGTCTAGCACTGAAAAGCTGATGTGTGCACAAAAGGCAAATCAGCTTTAAACAAGGCCTGTAACTGGTGACAAGCCAGAGAAGAAGCTGCATTCTCAGTTTTTCTCACTTGCTTCACCAACCTCATCTACATCATAAAACAGGGGACTCAAAAAAATCAAACCAGTATGAAAAATAAACCAATGCATAATCTGAAAGTACACATTTTAGTCTAAGTTCTGATATTTTTCCTGTATCAAGGATTCATCACGTTGTCAGGAAAAACACTACCTGCTACTGTTTACTTTTCCTGACCACTTTTTTTGCTTTTTGGCAATGTCTGAGTGGCCAAGCTGGGGACAACTTCTTAGAGAGAATCACAAATTCATTAAGGTTGCAGAAGACCTCCAGTATCACAGAGTCCAGCCTTTGACCAAACACCACCTTGTCACCTAAACCGGACTTGTTTCTTGAACACCTCCAAGGATGGTGACTCCTCCTCCCTGGGCAGCCCATTCCAATGCTTGACAAGCCTTTCAGTAGAGGAATTCTTTCTCAAGTGAAGATCTGCTGCCCAGGATCGTCTGACAAGCAGAGGAGCCAAGGACAGAAGTCTCCTCTCATTCCACACTCCCCAGTGACACGCTGGCTCTGGGCCTCCCTCTTATACAGCAGGAAGGTGCATATCCATGGAGATCACACCATCACAGGAGAGAAACGCAGCAGGGCCAGGGCAGGCCTGCCCAGAACACAACTGTTTACAGAAAACATTGCACGGAGTAGGGGAACTCGCTTAAATTTCTCATCTCAGGAAGAAAGGGGGAGGTAATGAACTTATGAAGTTGCCCCATCCCTGGAAGTGTTCAGGGCCAGGTTGGATGGGGCTCAGAGCAAGCTGGGATAGTGGAAGGTGTCTCCGCCCATGGCAGGGGGCTGGAACAAGATGATCTTTAAGGTCCCTTCCAACCCAGGCCATTCTGTGATTCTTTAAGCCTTAGAGTTTTTGGAATGCTTTATGTGCATGTACTTTCAGAAGGGAGAAGGGAAACTTACTTGGAGGTTTTTGGTGCTAACTTCTTACCTGCAGATGAAGACAGAGATGTCTGCTTATGCACAACCTGCTACTCCAGGCATCAGTGTCCACTCTTCTGCTGAGAGCAGTTCCTAGAAGGAAAAAAGAGAAATATTGTTATACATGAGTAAAACAATTTTCTTGAGCATGAAATTCTATTCCACCTCCTTCCTTTAATATTCTGGAAAAACACCTGCCACCTATAGCTCTACAACAGCCTGGTATACCCAAGCAGTATTTTATTTTTGAAAAGTTAGTTCAAAAGAAATGTGGAATACTGCTCTTAATTTGCTGCTTCTTATACCTGGTGTGACATGTTCCTGCTATAAATAACTAAGTGTTGTAAACAACATTTCAACAGCTTTCCAGAACATTAGGAAAAAACAAAAACCAAAAAACCCTAAGCACTGTATTAGGTAGTCACGAGCATCTACCACTGCTAAATTGTAAATATAGGAGATTGTGAAATAATCTTCTTTCCCAATTTTCTTTTTAAGGAAAATAATCCTCAGACTGGAGCTGTTCCAGATGTATAACCCTCCAAGTGCTCTGGAGCTGTACACCCTGACTCCCTTGCAGCAGTGAATCACAGGCAATGCATGCACAAATAGCCAAACAAACTGGGCAAAAGGTAACAAATCCCAAAGTGCTGATCAAGACTAATAATCAGCTTGGAAGGGATGCTTACTACAAACAATGTTTAACAGCATCATTGTGACAGACTGACAGACATTGCCTAATATTATGGCACAGCCAAGGAGAACAGAACATGTGAGATGTGGTTATTTTTAAACCTTCATGACCAAACATTTTCTGAATAATATTTTAAAGGAACATATCTATTACGTGTAACTCTACATGGGAACTTTATAGAGTGCAGCATGGAAAACCAGCTCTAAATCAGAAAAACTTTCCACTGGTATTTCAGCATCTCCTCTTCCACTGTTGTCTAACACTGAATTTTGTCCAGACAAAAATGTTTGTCTCCTAATATCTGTCTGGTGGAAAGATGTAATAAGTACCAACTCCAGCATAAGAACATCATAAGAGTTCAGAAAACAACAAAAACCTCACTTAGATCTGGAAAGAAGAGAGGGTTGTAAAATACTAGACCATGCACATGAAGTATCAAAGCCCTCTAAGAGTAATTGCTTCCCTCATCATAGCCCAAAACTGCACAACAGGATATTCAGGAGCTCCAAAAATCTCAGGCACATATCAAATCATTTTCACCATGACTGACTGAATATGTAGCTTTCATTCACAAACCAACACTAATTAAATTCCTGGGCTAACAGAATATGTTTTGTGCTTTCCACTCTGCAGACCCACTAACATTTACTAATGGTTCACATAAGCCTTTTACTTTAGCTCTGAAATGAACAGAATAGTTTTTGGTGAGTTTATGGCTCTCAGCTGAGAAGCTGTAATTTAACAGAAGGAAGACATACTTGTTAAATCTCCTTAATGTATTTGATTGCAGTTCCATTATAGAACATTGCTTTCAGTCCCCTACTCGGGTTTATTCACCACATAGTCCTAAGGAGGGTCAGTCATAGAAAATGCAGAACATTCATCTAACCCACCCCATCAGGTTAAATCACCACTGCTTGAGCCCCAGTTACTTACCAACCCCCATTCACACGTGTTAGATTAGGCAAATAAATCTGGTTTTAAGATACAGATGGTGAAATAGTTAATCCAGAGGCACAGATGCTTGAATTTTACCAGGGGAGGGAGAGATAGAGAAGAGAGAGAATCATCTCACCCCAAACTATGAAAGCTGAGCTTCGAGAGGCCGAAAGTTGACTTCATCTACTGCAAACCGATCAACTGCCAATACACAAGTAGTAAACATCTCAATTACTGCTGTTTGTTAATTACCCCAGGACACTCTACACAAAAGCCAAAGAATAGGGGGTTCTGAACCTGAGAATGGAGTGGCCGTGATGCTGATCCAGCAGCAGGGACCAACGCTTCCCCTCCAACAGAGCCGCATTATCTGCAGCTCTATTGAAGCCCTAAAGCTCTTCTCAGACCACTCTGCAAACTGAGTGGGAAGGAGCAAGGATAAGAGCCACATTCTGTCCTTAGGGACCCCTATTAAATCAGATTCCCAACATCAGCCACTTCCTCTTTGTTTTCCTCAAGCCATATGGCTTCCTGACAAAATCTGTACAAACAATAAATCCATTAATCAAGCCACTGCTGGAGGAAAAGGCGCTTTTTTTCCCCCTTCCCTTCATCAATCCAGACATTTCAATGGAGATGTTTTATGTATTTTAGTTTATGAAAGTCCCAAGGAAAATACTAAAGTGGCCTCTGTTCTCACACTGCAGCCCCAGTTGCAGTTTGTACTTGTAGAAGGAGATCCTCACACAAAATGCAAAGAGATACAGGAATAGAGAGAAGTCAGTCAAACCAGCAAGAAAGGAGTCCAGCCTAATTGAATCTTAGCAGAGATATAGCATAAATTGCTGCCTAGGTTTGCTGGCAAACTGTCTCAAGAAACCAAAACAACAAAACCTACAAAGAAAACATAATTAACAGAAGTAGGCAAAATAACAGAGGCATTAAAGTCTATTCAACAAGGCTCTGAGGAGATGCACACATGTAAATGCCATAAGTAACTCAAAGGAAGAGCTGCTTTTAAGAGATGCCACAAAAAAAGGACTTCCCCAGAGGCCAGGTTTCTTTTTAGATGACCAACCAGCTACACAATCCATCTGTTTTGGCACCACCACACTGGTAAAATCGTGCCGGTGACGATGTGCATCTCAGATCAGGAGGAAACACACACTGCACATGAAGGGAACACAGTGGAAGGAGGAAACACAGAGAGCAGCAAGATTTCTACCTCTTGTAGGTGGGAAACTCCCTTTCCTGCAGGTGGGAAGATCTCAAATTCCTCTGAATGAAGGGAGAGGAAAATTAAACCCAAACCTAACCAGGCTCGTTCTTTCATCAAACTAAACATACACTTGAGGGACTGCTGGAAATGCACACTGCCTGTTTTGATGATCTGTTCCCACAGAGGCTTCTCCCTAAACTTCTTTGACTAAACTTTTATTAGTCAATAGTCTGCAGTGCAGGAGGAGGATTGGGAAGAACAAGAAATTACTTTCCAACTCAGGTGGTCTCTTTCAGTCACACATTTCTAAAGCAACTGGGACCCTTCCACTCACATGGAAGGAAAACAAGATTGGCATGGTAACAAATCTTTTTACCTTAAACCATGTTTTATTTTCTTCACAGGTGGTCTATAGCTGACAGAGTAATCAAAACTGTTCCTCAATTCATGTGAGCCAAAGCAACCCTCTGTTTTAATGAAGTTCAGGAGACATAAAGCAGTTTATGACAGAGAAAGAGCATGAAAAAAGGTATGAAGTTCACTTTTCAAAACTTGGAGTGTGGGGTTTTTTTTTTTCTGGGAGGGATGGTGTTTGGTTTTTTTTTTAAATACAGGAAAGCAGCATCCTTGATTAAAAGCAGGAAATCTTTGAAATTACATCCCTTTCTGTCTTTGTTGAATTAAGTAACAGTTAGCCACAAAGGAGAAAAAAAATACTGAAAGAATAGCTTAGAAAGTTTGAGCCATTATCTCCAAGGAGACACATCTGTAATTTTAACAAGGTCAGAACATTTCAGTCAGTTCTTGTGGGTAATGGGAGATACAAGATGTTAGCTTCTGTTCCTATCAAGGCAATGACAACTCTGAAAGACTGCAGATATCACTTGGAGCCTACATCACTATGAATTATTAGCCTCGAGGCCACAGGCTCGTAAGATGGAACACCATATCCAAAGTACAGATGGATTTGTGGATGCCTTGAGGTAGTGATGAAAGGTTGGTTTGTTTTGGACAGAGTGGTGAGGAGGATCAGGTGCTGCCAGCTAGGGAGGCCTTTTACCACATCTGGGGCAGATGGTCCCAATTATCTTCTCATCACTGGTAATCAGAAGTCATCCTTCAGCAGCTATATAATAACCTATGTAAAAATAAACCTGGGGTTGGTGTTTGCCTTCTAGCAAAAGGAGAGCTTGCCTGTCCCAAGTCAGTCCATGCAGGCAGCATCCTGGCTTGGAGTCTCATTTCCAAGCCTGTGGAATGAAGGTCTGCAGGCGCAAGATGGTGTCTTCACATCAGGTGTGACAACGGAATACAGGAAATGCTGACAAGAAGATTTAGGGGCACACCAGCGGGGAGGAAAAGGCACTTCTCCCTCCTGCCAGCTCACTCTTCTGCCCTTTCTGACCCTATTGATTAACAGCTCCCAAATTAACAGGGTCTGTACCACCCTGCTCTGGCTACTGCTCTTACCTACAGGGACAAAACTGATCCAAACTGGAAGCAAGACATATGAGGAAAATATAAAGAGCATCAAGCTCTTCATGTCTTCACTGACTGCAGTCACTTGTTCACGTCCTCACTTGACTGTTGAAGGTGGGCAGTCACAACAAGATCAAAAAAATTTATTGCCTCTTCCCTGAGCAACCCAACACCTCAAATAGAATTGAGAGAGGACTTTTCCAGCCCAGACTTCACTGCACCATTAAGTCCCATACCCTGTGTTAGCAGAAACAACACCATTTACATCCCAGGAAAGAAGGTGCTTCTTTGTTACTGCTATTTAGCTCTTCTCAGGAAGAGGAAAAAAAAGTGCTTATCTTCAAATTCAACCCTAAACTACTCCTTATTTGCTCCCAACAATGTATACTAGTTCTTTAAGATCTACTGTGGTGTTGAAAAGCAAGTGCTACAAAAAACCATGTTGACACATAAACCAAGAAGAGTGAAATTAAAATTATAAAGCAGCTTGATGTAAAAGAAAAGTATTGACTGAGCTCTCCAGAGTTCTGCTTGTCGTTTTTCTCCTTGCTAGTACGTGAAGGGCATTTGCTTTCCAGGAACAAGAGGCTTGAATTCATTTAATACATTTTTAAGCCTTTAGAGTTCCAGTTGTTGAGAAAAGAGAAAGAAGAAAAACACTTGAAGTAATTTATTTTCTTTAAACAACACAGCCAAGAGAGCCTCAGCACATGAGCTCAGAGGACATCAGAGCAGAATACCAACAGGTAGAGCACATTGCTTTCTCTTCCTCCAAACTAACACTTTATTTTGCAACCTCTGTGATTAAAGCCCATGGAACCATTGCTCCAGGATGAAAAGGGGTGCTGATACAGCAGAGAACCATCACAGCTCACCCACAGACTCACCTGCACATCCTACTCTACTCCCTCATCCCCGCGGCTGCGCCTGGAAAACACCGGGGGAATTGCACAGAAACCAGGAGTTTCTCTTCTTGTCAGCAAGAAGACCTTGTTTTTTCAACACAGGAGGCACTGAGGTGTCACACTCACTGACAGGGGGAATGCTCTGCTCTGCTTCCTTCAGCAGCCCTGGAAGCACGATGGTTCCAACAAGCTGCTGATCAGAGGATTCCCTCCCAAAACACTGACTTGGCCACACCGCTGTGGTTCCACACAGTCAGGCTCACTTCACAAGGTAATTATCCAACAGAACAACAGAGAAAGTCATGGCAAGGATTTGCTTAGTTGTTGAAAATTTCTTCTTTTTCACTCACAGTCAACCCAAGTCAGCCCTGTAAACTTAAAGAGAGCAGCTCCCTCACTTTACATTCCTGCCTTACCTGCACAATTTCACACTTGACTAGTGATTCTTCAAAACACAGCAAACTCTTGCCATGCCTACCTATGACTAAGTATTTTGCACTGGTTCTCAGAACAGCATGTATGAGAAAGCGTATTTAAAGAAAAAGAGCAAGAGACTGAGTAATCAGTCAAGCAGCATTTAGCAGAAGCCAGGATTAGGCCTGTGTATCCACATATCCACTTGACCTGTCTGGGTTGGAGGTTAGCTCCTTTTATTAAATACTAGTGCTTAGAACTACAGGAAGGCATTTTAAAGGAGCGATTCAAGTTAAAACATGTATGTCATTAAGCATGCACATCTCTGAAAAAGTACAGTTGGGCAAATCATCCAGGTATTTAGGCAACACAGAAGGGGCAGCACATAAAAATAGAAGTGCAATGATGTGGCATTTGCTTTCATTTCTTTCCTTGAGGATAAGACTACTTGACAGTAACTGGAAAAAAACATAATGGAGTAAGATTCTGGTTTATTTCCAGTTGTGTAGTTAAAACCATGTAGAACTAATGAAAAATAAACCCAAGTCTTCCTTCCTAAAGAAGCTGTGGCTGTCCCAATCCCTGGAAGTGTCCAAGGCCAAGCTGGATGGGGCTCTGAGCAACCTGGGATAGGGGAAGGTGTCCCTGCCCATGGCATGGGGCTGGAATGGGATGAGCTTTAAGTCCCTTCCAACCCAAGCTATTCAAGGAGTTTATGATCCCTTCAGCACTGAGCAGGTGTCCCTGGCAGCAGAATGACTACACTGGGGGCAAAGCAGTGGCTCACCATGCAGCCTGTGACTGCAGTGCTGCCAGAACCCAGCGGCCCCTCCAGTTCGCTCACAGTCGCTATTACAATTCTTGAGTCAACAATGCTCCACTTCCTAGGCACTGCCAGACAATTTCCATTTCCACATCATATCAATTTGTAGGCAATTCTTGAGAGCCTGTTCTATTTTTGAAAATAATGAAAGACTGCTGCTATCTTTGCTTCCCTGGGTTGTTTACACAGCATCCCTTTGTGTGATGATTTAGCCTGGTTTTGTATGAGCACTGGGGTAGGTTAGTTTGCAGAGCCCACATCAGGAACATAAAATAATTAAGATATCAGGATCAAACAGTCACTGCACATTATTTGTAAATAAAACGGGTCCAGTTTAGGATTAACCCAAGCCAGCAAAAATATCCAGTGTCAAGTCAGTTTCGTCTGTAACATCAGCAGAACATTCAACATTGCTCTGCATTTCCAAATAACCCTTTCAATATAAGACAGCTCTCACCCAAACCACTGATTTTCCAGAGGGTTTAAAGGTTAACTTCAATTACCCTTTTCTTGGCAAGGAGTCATAAGCCACCGCTAATAACCCTGATTCCAGACTTGTTAGAATTGCACAGGACAAAGCAAAACACTTAAGACAGTGCTCTCAGCAGCAGCAAAACCTGGCAGGTGACAGAGAAATCCAGCCCCTGTTCCAAAGGCCTGCAGTGCTCTCTTTTGTGACTGCCACCTTGCAGGCAAGTGCACTGCTGCAGCTTTCCATTTGATTACACAAACACATCTTTTCCCTGTTTCCAAAGCACACAGCTCCACTGACACTTGAAAGCAGAATTCTGAACTGTACCATTCTCCCTGCCTGGCCCACACGGCACCCCTCAGTTCTGAGTGAACTGGGTCAGGAATCAAATCCACTTTCCTAAGAGCCAGAAGCTCACAAAGAGTCCAGCAACATGCATGAGCCAATGAAATTACACTGATGAGAGGATAAAAGGAGCCAGTGAATTCCTCCCTGGCCATGCCAGTGTTCATCCACAAGGAAAAGACATCACCAAGACAAACCACTTTCAATCATGAGAGTCATCAAAAGCCCACCTCTTGGTTCTGCCTTTGTACACAAGGCAAAGTTAAAGTGCTCAAGGGCCAAAGAGACTTCATATTATCATCAATACATGAAGAGATCTTTATTTGAGATGATGTCTTGAAAAAAACTTCACCAACGTATGTGAAAAATAGAAAAGTGGACAACAACATGTAGTTGTCTTGTTTATGCTGAAACCCCCTCAAGGTAACTCGATTTCAGTATAAGAATAATGCAGTAAGTTTGTTAAGCAATAATTTCTTCCAGGTAACTTGTGTCTGCAAATAGCTTCCATCTAATGAACTTCAAATGTCTTTAACTGAAAGCACACACTGGCTAATAAGAGGTAAAATACTGAAGTGTGCAGCTGTTACGTGTTTCAGGGATGTAAAAAACAGCCACAGATGGCACCTGCAGAGAGCAAAGCCAGGCCTGAAAGCTTGCAGATTTCCAGCTTCCTCCACAAGCATTTGTCCTCGGGGAAGATGAGTACCCTCCATCAGTCCTTCATCCAACATCCCTGTCCTGTGCCATCGTGTTGCCTTCCCAGAGTATGTGAGGAAATATTATTGGGATTATAATACACCATTTCTTAGTTCTAACCAAAGAAATAAACATCTTACAGCAGCTACTGCTATTATATAATCACAGACTTCTTTTCATGTGGAGCTTTAATCTTTCACTTCATTGTGTAGTCAAGAGATGCCAAACTTCCTTTTCCTTTCCCTGCAATTACTCGTGAGTCAATGGAAGACAAACACGGAGCTGATTTTTGCTGGATTTACTGCACTCTGTCCAAGGAAATTTAATCAACCCTCTGTGCAACAAATTCCAAGTACACTTGGACCTCACACAGGTGCAACTGTAAGGCAAATGTGAGAGAGAGAAAAGTTAATTTCTCTATTGCAATCCACCACCTCCCTCCCAAACAGCAGAAAGTAAAGCCACAGCATTTGTCTCTCTTGAGACTTCAACGTACGAGAAACCCTGCAGAAAGTGATCAAGGCACAGCAGTTTCAGAACTAATCACAATCTCTAGTTGGACACTTACTGGTGGTTAATTAGCACCTGGGAGATATAAGGGCCAACTAAACACCAGCTAGCAGGAAATGCAATTTGTGCCATTAAAGGCTTTGACATTTATTTATTTATTTGACAGTATAAAGGTAAATAGCAAGTTCTTGCTTTGTCTACTACAAAACTTAATTTTTGTCATTGGCAACTTAAAAGGTCACTAATAATCAAGAAGAAAGCAACACTCTACTGTCCAGTTCTACAGTTCAGCTTACAGTACAGGCTGGTGCTGTCACTATTAAATCCACCTCCTCACATCTGAAACCACTGTGGTTGCTAAATGTAGATAATTAATTTTAATGTAAACATTAAAACCAAGTTCTCTTATACAAACATGACCCCCTCCAGTCACTACTTGAATTCCCTGAAAAAGGTACATTGTTGGGGGTGTGATGTAAGGTATGAGATAGGAGACAGGGAAAAGCTACTTCTATAGATAACTGCTCAAGTCTACTAGGTCAAATAAAAAAGGGAAAGCAACCACAAAAAGGTTTGTCACAACAAAGAAGATAATGGGTTGGTTAAAAAATATGTTGTATACTAAAGTGAAAATAAACATAATAAAGCTTAGTGGCATCCCTGCCCATGGCAGGGGGTTTGGAACATGATCATCTTTAAGGTCCCTTCCAACCCAAACCAGTCTGTGATTCTATGACAACCAGACTCTCCAAGCACTGGAACAGTGGAAAAAGAGAAAAGCTTCATGTCCCCAAAGCTTTTTCTTCACAAGATCTTCAAAGCAGGAAATCCTTTCTTTTTCAAATTTTCCTAACTGACTAACGAAGTCCTCTCACTAACCCCAGAGTCGGGCCAAGGCAGAAGTCAACACTTCTATTCAAAGACCTTTCCTTACAGCTGAACAACCAGTTACTTAGTTCCTTTTTTTTTTTTGGTTGGTTGGTTTTGGTAGACTCATTACCTAAAATTAAGTGCTCAACATAAGCCAGAGGAAATGGAAAGATTTCTTCAGAGTTCAAAAGGAGGATTGAGATCCTGCTGCCATTAGCAGAACAAACAGGAAAAGAATCAAGATAGAGAAAAGCAGCAATAAACCCCATTGTGTCTGTTATGCTGTTTTCAGACTCCTGTGGAACTGTCTCTCTCTTGATTTAGAGCAGTGGCCAGCAAACCCCCCAAATTCCCTTTGAAAAGGTCCCAAGCACTATAACAACGTGTGGGAGGTCCAAACCTCTGCAGCTCAAAGCCAAAGAGTTGCAAACACACGAGACCAACATGTTGTAAAGATGTACTGATACCTTTCAGAGTCCTGCTCAGTCAAGGGAGACCTGAAGCCAAGTGGCCAAAAACCAGGCTGTCTGGTCTGCTGATACACAACAGTAAGCCTGGTTCTTTAGGTGACTTTGCCATTTTTTCCATGTGTTTTTATCAAAGCTCTTCTTTCAATTACATTCAGACACAATTTTATAAATTTCCCCCCTCTCAAAACCTAGTTGTTTGCAAAACAGCAAACATTTTTTACAAGGCATTATAAATCTAATTCACAGTATCACAGAATGGCCTGGAATGGAAAGGACCCTAAAGATCACCCAGTCCCAACCCCCTGCCATGGGCAGGGACAGCTTCCACTATCCCAGCTTGCTCAGAGCCCCATCCAACCGGGCCTTGGACACTGCCAGGGATGGGGCAGCCACCGCTTCTCTGGGCAACCTGTGCCAGGGCCTCGCCACCTTCACAGGGAACAATTTCTTCCTCATATCCAATCTAAACCCATGCTCTGTCAGTGTGAGGCCATTGCCCCTTGTCCTGTCACTCCAGGCCCTTGTCAAGAGTCTCTCTCCATATTCCCTGTGGGCTCCCTTCAGGCACTGCAAGGCCACAATGAGGTCACCCCAAAGCCTTCCCTTGTCCAGGCTGAACAATCCCAGTTCCCTCAGCCTTTCCTCATAGCAGAGCTGCTCCATCCCTCTGCTCCCCTTGGTGTCCCTCCTCTGCATTCTCTCCAGAAGCTCCCTGTCCTTCCTGTGCTGGGACTTTGGGACAATTTTAGTTAACACTGATTCAGATCCCATCCAAATTGCACCAATTCTGATGAGCTCTCACACTTTGAAATCCAGAATTTCAATGAAAACCAAGAAACAACTAATTAAAGCCTTAGTTAGGACAGCTTGTTCCCTGGGGGCAAATGGAATCCACCTACACATGAAACTTACAAAACAGTCAATAGCAAAGTGTAAATGTTGTCCAAAACTAACACTCACAATCAATGAAACAGCTTTTGAAACTGCAAATGTAAGGGACAAAAGTGGCTGAAGAGGATGTTTTAACCTTCTTTGAAAATGACAAAGACTAACAATGCTAAAAGGCTTTTGGAGGATAAGAGATGCACAGCTTGTTTCTATAAAATGTCTAATGCCAACTCATTTAAAAACACTCTCTTGCTGCAACATCCAAACAGCAGGTGGGTACACAGTGACACCAGACAGCTGAGACACAGAGACAACCAAACTGTGAGCACAACACTTGCATAGTGACTAAACACCATCACAAACCTGCAGGACAGCACTACCTCTCTGAAAATTATTTAAGGAAAACATCTATTTTTCTCCTTTATGTTTCATACCACTTAATGAAAGGCTCAGAAGATACCAAGTGATGAAACCACCTGAACAAAAAGCTAGGGTCTTGGGAGTACTTATCCCATGATAGGACAGCTGGGAGCTGAACAAGAAAATCCATACTAAGCTTTCTCTATTTGCTCAAGACACAAACAGACCATGAATTTGCCTGGTTCGTCCATCCCTGTGCTAATTCCCACAAGGACACAAGACAATTCCTCTTCCAAAGAAACCAGCACACACCAGTAATTACCCCAAAGTGCCTCGATGCCCTTAAGCAGGCAAATATTTCCTTATGGAAACGCCAGATAGGCACCTAAAATTCCACTGGGAAGGAACACAAATATCCCCAGAAGGTCTGTATCTGTTTTCCTTCTATTGTGTGCTTTCTTGTTGCACCACCAAGTGCAATCTGCACAGCTTACTCTTTAAATTAATGCTTTGTGGGAAAAAAACCCACAAAGAACACTCAGTTATTAATATTAATCCTTAAGTATTACGTTAAGAACACACCAACTCAGTTGACTTAGCATGGCTACGCATTAAAACTATCAAAAGCTTTAAAGGACGTTTACACAGTTTCTAAGATTAGCCAACTATTAAGTGAAAATCCCACTTTATGGTGAGAAAATGGGCCACTTCTCAGTACATTAACAACATCTTAATTTTTTGAGTTAAAAGCGACATTCAAACATTTTTACTAGATACTGCTGTTTACAATCACTGGACAACATCTGAGTTCAGGCAATCTCTTCAGCTGGAAGAGACATCTACAGCAATGAAAATTTTATTCAGCTTCATAAAAAAGTATCAACCTACAGCTCTCTTTATACCATAATTCACCAGTTGCACACAATATTAAATTCAGCTGCAGTGATTGAGAATTTTCTTTGCTGACAGAAGCACAAAAAATAATTCAGTTTTCACCTGATCGATTACAGCTAAATAATTCTATGCTGTAGAATCAAAGGTGGTTCTCTGCCACAACACCAAACCCCTGTGTTAAGACTTCTCTGTATTTCCAATACCAGAGTTTAACAGAAACTACTGCTAATTAGGTAATTTCTGGAGTTCTACAAACAAAACAATGTTCTACAAACTGGTTACAAGGGCCTAATCTTGGCTTTCTCCATGGACGCTCTGTGATAAAGAAAACACGGAGTAACGGGGTAACACTGTTAGGCACAAGCATTTCTAACTCGTAACCAAAAAGACCTATTTTGCTCCCAAAATCAAACAGTTTTAGGTTAGTACTACTTTCCTTTGCCAAATTTCTTTCAGGAACACTCCTGTAGCTCCTTGTTCTTTGCGTTAGTCCAGGTCTGAGAGGCACCAAGGAAAAGAAGACATGTAGAGGCCAGCTAAGCAGTTTTAAAATAATTCTGTATGTACTTGATTACCACAGGAAAGCTAGTAATTCTGGCAAAAGGACTGCAAAAAGGTTGGCAAAGCATTCCATCAGATTTTTCAAACATTCACGGGAGGCATACAGAAATACGAGGAAAAACCCACATGAAACAAAGCAAGGCTTTCACTGCTGTGCTACACAGGAATCATATGTGACTCACCCACCACTTATCTCAGCCTCTTATCAGCATTTTCAGGAGCAAGCCTTACTGACCACAAGTAACAGCCTGCTAGAGCTGATAGAAAAATCTAATAGCTGACCCACACACACAAAAAAAAATCCCAAACAGAGCCACACCAGGAACCAAACCTTAACAAGATTTGACACAGCGCGTGGAGAACGTGCTGCTTCAGGAATTAAGATCTCACCCCACTGTGCTCGTGGCACTTGCAGAGGGCAGAAACTCTGATCTTCAGGCATTCATTCACCAGGAAAATGGGAGAGCCGCTGATGGCCAGAGCAGGAGTTCAGCAGGACAAAGAAAGCATTATACAACCTGGAACGATTTTGCAACTGATGGAGAGAGGCTTTGGAAATCCAGGTGTTCAGCAAACCAGTCCAGGAGTGCCACCCTCACTGCAGGCACTGGATGCCCTGATGCTCGTGGTACCCTCTCAGCAGAAGGCAAGAGCAGAGTGAAACGCTGCATTTTTGTTTCAGAAGATGAATGAATGTTTAATTAGCCCAGATCTTCAGAAGAGGGAGCTAAATTTTTTAAAGCCATGTCCAACAGTGATGAGGATTAGGAGTAACAAGAGTTATCTATATTTGATGTGTAGCAGAGGA
This sequence comes from Oreocharis arfaki, assembly GCA_013398015.1. NCBI lineage: Eukaryota > Metazoa > Chordata > Aves > Passeriformes > Paramythiidae > Oreocharis > Oreocharis arfaki. The sequence goes on along the minus strand of VZRR01006244.1, from coordinate 263,278 downwards.
ACAAAATTATCAAACTCCACCAACATTAATACAACCAGACACTCTTATTGTTCAGTTTTCTCTTCATTTAGAAAGGATATTCCCTTTTTTATTATTTGAAAACAGAAATCATATTTCTCTACTATTTATTCCAGTCATTTTTGTCCTTCTTGCCCTTGAGATTAATTTGATGTAGAAAAGCACATACTCTGCATAGGACATGATACCCCATACGAGAACAATTACTAGATTTTATTAAAAGTGACCTGGCATCACCATGAAATCATCTCTTTGCTACACAAAATATTTTTAAGATGGAAATAAGATAGGGCAAAAACATTGGTTCAGTGACCTCCAAAAGAACTCATAATAAAAAAAAGAGTACACATACAGGTAAGACGTTTCAGCAAGCTATCATCTTCACAATAAAAAAACCCACCACATAACACAAATCCCATATTCCTTATGTTTCATTCTTGGAAATACAATTAAAAAACCCCCCAAAAAAGAATTAAAAATACATTTTTAGAGTGAAGCCTCCAAAGGCACCAAAGCTGCAGTGTTAATATCTCAATACGCTGTTATGCAATTCTTAATAAATAAGTTTTGGAGATGCATTAAAATCAGAATCAGCATTTTCTTGACAGTTTGCCATTAACAGACAAATAATTATTTCATTTCTGCCAGTGTAGCAAGCTGGTAGCAATCCGACTTAAAAGTTATTCCATTTCAAGCTTGCTTCCTACCCAACATTAAGTGAAATTGGTTTACATTACTTGACTAATGCAGTAAAGGGAAGACTCCTGTCACTTGACTGTAAGAGTGCCTCATACATTGGATATTACTGCATAGCTGAAACAAAAATATAATTTAAATGTAGTAATATTTAATATTGCAGCACCCTGTGTCCTAGAAAAGCCCTTGCCCACAGCAGCAGCTTTGCCAGAGATGAAGCCTGAGCTGTAGATGGAAGCCCCACTGGGAAACCTGAAGGGTAAAAAAAACACCCAAATCATCTTTTTTCCATGCAAATAATTGCTTTCATTCCACCATTTAAACTGGAAGTTTGTTCATCACAACAAAGCTGTGTATTTGGAAAATAAACCTCTCTTGTGCATTTTCTATGCAAAAAGAAGCAAAAATTAAGACTGAATGGAGAGGTCACAAAGTTCCTCATAAGCATAACGCAGAACAGGTGGCGCAAGGCTCACCCAAAACCAACCTGAAAACCTCAAAAACATGAGAGGAGTGCCTGTGATACACTGCATCAAGGAAGTAGAGTGGTTTGGGTAGGAAGGGACCTTAAAAATCATCTTGTTCCAACCCATTCCACCATCCCAGGTTGCTCAGAGCCCCATTCAACCTGGCCTTGAACACTTCCAGGGACCCAGGGGCAGCCACAGCTTCTCTGGGCAACCTGTGCCAGGGCCTCCGCACCCTCACAGGGAACAATTTCTTCCTAAAATCTGTTCACCCTCATTCACCCTTGTAAGCTGTTGCTGCTGTAGGAAGGGGAAGATCCAATCTCTTAGTTGCAGCAGGAAGAAGTAACCCACGTGCAATCCAGTTCAGCATTACAACAGGTGCATATCCAAGCACAGAACCAGCATGGCTGCACCATGTGAAAGCAGATACCAAGCACCCCAAAAGGCAAGTGACAATGCAGGTACAGAAGGGAAAATCCCATTTTTATATGAAAGAAAGTAACAGACTAAGCAATGGCTTGACACCACTGTTAAGCTCTAGGATTGTTTCATGTTAAAATCAAAGCAGGACACAATATCTCAAATAGCTGTTTAGATTCCCAAAGGAATTATCATTTGGAGCATAGAGGCTGATCCTGTTCAGCCAACCACATTAATTAAATACACGCTGCCTAAAATAAACCTGGAACTACGCACAGTGCACACTGTCATAAAGGGGTGCAGGGGAAATCCATCAGTTTAAGACATATGCTCATAAACCAACCATAATTACTATTCTAAGGACTTCAGAATTGACTTCTTATGCATATTAGTTGAAAGGCCAAAAGCTATTTTTATAGCATGGTTTATGGTCTACATAAACCCTAGAAATACAAGATTCAGAGCTAAATCACAAGACAAAACCAGGTTTTTTTTAACCCAAGGTGTTACTGTCATCAGCAAGGGGAGCTCTTCATCTCATCCAAGTCAAGAGTTAGAAGTCACCATCTTCTGGAAGTGATGTAACTGCAGATCTGCCACCCAACGTGCCCGTGGGTTTAAGAGAGGCATGAGAGACGTGGTTTTGTCTGCTTTTGCTCACAGCACGGTACATTAAGCCCTTACACAAAGTAAAATCAGTTACAGTCAAGTACAAGCCCATACCTGTTCTATGGGTAGAACAGCCAAATGTCTGTGACCCAGAGCAGCCTGAGTGCTTCCCCTTTCACTCACCTGTGTTACAACACAGAACCATGACATGCTGCTGGCTCTTTCCATCCCTAAACAATGATTCTGGGGAAAACATACACATTCTGAGAACTAATGAGGTTATTTTTTAATGCCATTAAAAGCCACTTGACCAGGACTGAGTGTGTGCTAGATAATGGATCAGAACACTCTCTATAGTAATTCAATTACAACATAACTCCTTGAGCCTTCTAAAAATAAGGAGTATAATGTAAGGAGAGTGACTATTGGTGAGCAAACTGCGTCCAAGAATGACGTGAATGAGAATCTCAGCTCTAAGATTCTGGGTGGGAGAAGGAGCTCCTTGCAGCAATCAACAACTGACTAATACCACCAGAAAACAGATTTTGTTATTTATTTGTTTAGATGTGATTATTTTTATGTCTATTATCCACACATATTACATGAAGGTGGACAGGAGTTCAGCATTTCTGTATTTCTGGAATTGTTTACCTGCATCTTGGCTTTCTACATATACTGAAGAGAGCCTAGATAACAAAATCCCTGGTAAACATAATCTGTTATGCTCAAACTGCATTAAACAGCATGGACAGAAAACCATTTTCAATGAGAACAACATAAGATAACTCCCACTTGTGAAAAGAATGAAACCTCACAGGATTTTGAGTCAGTCAGTTATGACACACTTCCATCACACAAGGCTTTCATGCACTAATGTGCATCTTTTCCATTATTATTGATTTTTTAAAATTTTTTTCTTTAAATCTGTGACCTATATAAGTGGTGAGAAGTCAAGTAATTACAGAACTGAGCATCAGGCAGGACACAAGCAGCTGAATAATTGCCCAGTTGGGCACACAGATATCCAGTGTTGATCCTTTAAATAACCACCACGACATGGGAAGAGAAGCTGTGCTGAAGTTTCATTCAGGTTTTCATATTTCTCCATTTAAATTCAGGTACAAGATCTGAAACACCAGCACAACAAAAGGATTTCTGCATGTTAAAGCACCTCCTCAAGTAACATTTTAAAGAAGATTAGAAGCTCCACTGGATTACTCGATGTTCCTGCATTTAGCTGCAGGTAGTTTGGGAAGGTTTTCCCTAAGTGAAGGTTTATTACCTTGCACATGTACCTTTTTAAAACTTGTCTTCAGCTTTTAGACTTACTGATTGCTGGAACAGAGAACAGAAGCCATTGCCAAATTATCATTATGGCAACACCTTTCAAACAGAAGGCAAATTTCTTAATACAAACAAGATTTCTTGGCTTTACAGGTAACATCAGAATTATTTAATTATGCTGATTTCTGGCTGTTTCTCTCACAACCCTGGATCTATGCTGTAAGAAAAATCCGTGTCTTCTTCTCCCAGCTCCTGGTTTATACTGGCAAATTCCAACCGAATTCCAGCCATCACAGCAGGAAAGAGCTGCCCGTATTTTAGAATGGACCTGGAAGCTTCTACCTGAAGACAGGCAAGGCCATCAGGGCTGTGATGCTGCATGTTCTTCCCCTTAAACAAGCCTGCCATACTGCACTTAGAAAAGCACCTGGAATTAAAGAAATCCAGGCAGGAAGATGGATCCCCAGAAAATTCCAGCTCATGACAAAAGAGTACGTGAAAATGAAATGATCCTCCCTTTTCACTCCTGACACTATTTACCTTTCTGACCTCATGATGTTTAGAGGAAGAAATACACTAATGCTCAAGCTGATACTGCTGCCAGATAAAAGAAACCTTAAAATGCACAAAATTACATCTAAGTTCTTAATTGTAAACAATTTTTCCTTAAGTGTTTGGAAGACATCTCTTCCAAGAGCTCAGGCACTGCTTCAGAACCACCTCACTCATTTTTTGAAATCAAAATGGCACCTTGCTGTAACTTATTTACAAAGATGAAAGCTTAATTTAAAAAAAAAAAATTAAGAGTAGTCCTATTTACCTATGAAAAAGAGATTATCTTCTTTCAAACTGCCTTATTACTGCACAAAAGAAATGAGAGGACCTCCCTCCTTCAATGTTTCTGTTCAAACACACCCAGGACAGCCAGTTGTGCTCACAGAACATAGCACCCACGGGGAAGAAAGTCACCTGCCCTGACAGCTGAATATTTTAAGACCCAGAGAAGAGAATTTCAAGTTTAATGCACCTGTTGAAAGCTGAACTGGCATCAGTGTTTCTGGTGATGCTACATGCAGGATTGGCACCCAAATATACAGAGTTAACAGCCCACAAAGGCACTCCTACACTACTTCTACACTACTATTCTACACCAAGAGAAAAGCGAAAAAAACTCGGGTTACAAGTCTCTAACATAATGCTGCTTCCCCTCATACTCAGTATACTGTTACTGTGGCATATTTTTGCACATCAAAGATACAGAAATACAGAAATGCCAATCCATAAAGAACACTTGCTTTCAAACAGCAGTTGCAGTGATTATAACGCTCCCAAAGCGGTGAAAGTGGAACACTGATAGAAGTACATCTAAATCATTAGAAAGAGTTTCACTTCACCAGCCAAGCTTCAAGAGCAGAAAAGTTACCTTCCCACACTCACTGACCGACCAAAGGACTGCAGGTTTCTGCTCTCAGCTCCACAACACACTGGTACATTCTCTAGAGTCTCCACAATCTCACCAATTCCATTCCACTCAGAGGCAGGAAGAGCCATCAGCTCCTTCAGGGCTTCTCCCAGAAAGTTCAGCCTCCCCCTGTTTCCCTCCCAGGCCTGGCACAGCCCTTCTGTCAGCACAAACTCCAGGCAGATCTGGCCTGGCAGCTGTTTTGCTGGCAAGGGCAGCACCAGAACTCAGGAAATCTTCATGATGAGCCCCAGGGTCGTTAAAGAGCATGGATTGATGATGTTTTTAGGGCTAAAGTTGTTGCTGCAGATGATGTGTGCACAGCAAGGGAGGACACCTGCACTACTGCAGTCAGCTAATTAAATAAATTGGGCTTGCTTCAGCACCTGCAAAACCACACCAGCAACGAAGAAACCATCCCCAGCAGGAACTACGATCTTATACATTATGCACACTGCAATTCCACAATTAGATAACACGGCACAGGCCCGGAGCATTCAGATTTCTGATCTTTCTGTAGCAGCTGAAGTTCAGCATCCCTCAGAAAATAAATGCATGAAGTAATTATAGTTATAATTTCCCAGTCTCCACAAAATATGTGGTGCTAATATCCTGACATGACTCTCAGCCCTGGAAGGTTTAGTGTAAGTGAACAATTTTAGTCTCCTCAAAGCCAGCCAGAAGCTGAAGTTGACAAGCGAGAGTACTAAACTTCCAGTTTCCATGGAAATGGAATGTGGATCAGTACAAACAGGGATTTCAGAATTTAAAACGCAACCCTCTCCATCTTCCACGCTCTACTCCAACATTCATTTTCCTGGGTAATAAGGGGGCAAGAGAGGCACAAATGCCACACACATTTGTGATCCAGTAACTCACCCTGCCTTGTGGCTCCCCATTTTCATTTAGAGGTTGCCAGCCCCTTCTAAACCAGGAACCAGAGCCATCAATTCAGCAGCAGCCAGCCAGACACATTTATAAACATGACAGCATCCCAAAACTGTGCATCTGGGAGGACAGACGGGTTCCCAGTTACGTGATGCTAATACACATGAAATTACTGCTTTACAGAAGAGGGAAGTTGTGCCACACAGCACAATCAGCAACGAAATTCTCATTTTTATTGTTGATATGACCCAACAGAACTGCACAGCGACAGAACTGTGGGATTTGCCAACTGTACATCTTCAGGCAAGAACCAAAAATGTGTATTTCATCACCACTCATGCAATGCTCCTGCAGCAGTCGCTGCCCAGTGCTGCAAGGGAGAATTCCAACTTGTTGATTCCAACTGCAAGGGCGCTCACTGGCAGCTAAAACAATTTGCCAATGGTTTTTATGGCTCCTGTTCCTTCTGTTTGGCAAGAGCAGAGGAAGAGTAATTTTCTGGAAGTATTTACATTGATTTTGCAGCTGATGACAACACTCCATCTGCTCTCAGACACTTTGGTGCCTCTGCCAACTTCTTCCCTAATGTGGTGCTTTCTCCAAGCTTTGCCAAGGCTTCTCTGCTTCCTGCACTTCTTCCACCATGTTTGAAGGGGACACTTCAAGTTGAGATGTGAACACCTAACCCATGCCCTTAACCTATAGATCAGCAAACAAATTTCTAATGAACTCCCCCTTTTAAGACCATCACCTCCAGAAGCCTGAGGATGTGGCTGGTGGCATCAACAGAGCTGGCAAAATCCCTGAAATAAAAGAGTCCAGGCCAATGAGAAGAAGCAGAATTTAAAAAGAACCAAAACTAACTCATTCTTTTAAGAAAAGCCCAAATGTCCCATGGAAATCAAGATTTTCCCTAGCATTTAAATATGCAACCAAGTAAAGCAATAACCTCTCTATGGCAAATAGTGGCCTACCTCCCAAAAATACAAAATTTCAGATTGTTATGCAGCAAGTGCAATTCTACTCACAAAACTTGTGGTGTAAATCAAAGAGAAGGAAGGACTCAGTTTGTACCCATTTGCCTGACACCTTTCATAGAGTTAAACATTAAAAGAAGCAGCAAAAGCAAATAAAGATTTGGAATCCTGATTTTTTTTTTAAGACTTTAGGGCATTTATCAAGGCAGAAGCATATACAAATAACTTGGCTGCTGTCTCCAACTTTTATACAATGATCACACTACCTTGATGCCAAGCCTTATCACTCAAGATAAAGTAGTCCTAAAGAATGTACGAGCTCATCTTACAGCATCATATAAGTGAAAAATAACCCCCCAAAAGTCATATACAGCACTCTTTTTAAGATGAATCCACCACAGAAAAATGGATTGCAAGGTCAGAGATTCCTGAAAAGTGACTATGACTTTCAGCAGCTCACAGAAGAATTGTAAGTATTTAAACCTCCAAGAAGTGAGATAAAGAACATCGGCCTGCTCATCTATTTCATTTGAAAACAGGAAAGTATGTTAGTGTGAAATGGCATCCCTAAAAAATAATCCCAGCAGGGTGAATGCAGGAAATAAATGCTTTAATCCCTTTTGTATCAGTACATATTTATTAGGCCCTGTCCAGAGATAACCAAGATCTGTGGTGTGCAGGCTGGATTCGCTACCTAAAGGTTTCTTCTAGCACAACACCTGTTTCAAATTATCTATCCTATTTGCTGACAACCAGAGAAAGGATTATTGTGTTTACAGGCAAATTCTTTCTTCTAACAATTTGCCCTTTTCTTCTCATTTCACTGACCACCTAAATGGAAGAAAAAAGCAAATCACAGCACGTGAAAAACAGGCGTCAGCCTCATTCCACTGCTGCAATTTGTCTCTGTTACTTTAAAAGCCCAGGACCACGGCGATAAGCCCAGAAAAAACAATGGATTTGAAATGAGCCTTTTTCTCCTCCAGAACCCCTCCAACATGTAAGCAACTTCCTGCTTCAAGTTACAGGCTCAGAGAGAAACTGAAAGATGAAAACCTTTGGAAATGACCAACCTGTCTCCATTTAGGCATTGGACTCAGGTTTGCCTTTGTAGCAAATAAAAGACCAATTCAGCAGCTACATCAAATACAGCAGCTTGTTTTGGCAACCTCCTTTTTAGGAGATCAGATTTAGCTACTCAGCTTTAATACTCTTGGTTTTGAATTAACCATCTGTTCTGTAACATTGAGACAGACCTAGTGAAGTGCAGTGTCAATCTAAGGGGTCTTGAGGCTAAAACACACACACAAATACATACATATATATACATATATATACACACACATATATATGCCCAAAACAGGCAAAAATGAATGCCCACAACAGGCAACTTTCTCCAAAAGGAAGCTGTATTGTTGATTTTTCTACCTACTTTGTGGTTTTGTTTCACCCAATTGCCAAGAGGAACTGAGGCCAATCCAGCATATCTTTTAATCAATTAACACAAAAAGAGAACAACTCTGCAAGGCTTTATAACAAAAAGACTTGCATTTACAACAGCTGTAGGTCAAAGATCTTAATCTACGTTCTTTTGAGAAGATTGCCAAAAATAAACATGCTTTTCCACTGTAAACTGTCACTGCAAAGGAAATGCAAAATTCTCCCGTGAAAATATACACTTAGAAAAGGCTCCATAGGCAATGATAGGTATTTTTAAAGCATTGCTGTGAAAGTATGGAAGCTTCTTTTTCCCCTTTCAAAAAGATAGATTCAAGTACACAGTTGCTCTGCTATTTAAAGTCTCATCAAAAGAAGACAGGATTTATAAGTGTTGCTCAACCGGTGAACTTTTAACAAAGACTTTAATCAATTGATCCCTTTAAGAGAATCACATCATCAAAAAGCCATTTATTTCAGCAGGCTACCAATACAAATGGCTGAAAGTTGACCGAAGCATGCAACAGAAACAGGTGACAAGCCCAGAGTCCCCAGATCTTCAAACACCATCTATTAAAAAAAAACAAACCAAAACCTTCCAGTAACACCAGTGCATTTCCATGCAATACTATGGTTTGCAGCTGATACACTGCAGGAGGCTCTCCAAGATCCAACATATCCTGTTCCCACACACGGTCAGTAATTAGGGCTTACTGGGCCCAGACTGCCACTTGAGTGACCTCCAGGACCTGCTTACAAGAGCTGCTACAACTGCTTTTACAACAGCTCTGGCCACGAGCCTGCACCTTGGCGTAAGGCTGGCAGCACCGAAACACTACAGGGTTTATTTCAACTCCAAAGTATTGCAGCTCCACATCCCAACAGACACAGCCTCTACTGCAATTAACCCTGCTATTCCCATCTACTTTCTCCCCCTAAAAATTTAAAATCCAATCCAAATTATGTGTTACTCTTGCAGGCACCCCCCTGTGCTCACTGCACAGCAGCTTCCCATGGCACAGATGATCGTGACTGCAGAGGTGTTTACCAGTGGCTCAGTTCCAGCCCTGCCCACCTCAGCTGGCACCGGGCCACTGGCTGCAGAATCAGTGCAATATGTGCATATTCAGTGCTCAAATTCCAACAGATCATCACTTTTTAGTAAATAAACTAAGGAGCTAAACCATGAGCTTCCAAGACAAGCCAGCAAGCAGTTAAATCAAGTCTTACATTTCACCAAAACCAGGAAGGAAGGGATACCAAAATAATTCTTGAGAAACCACCTGAGACACCACAGTGACTCCAAATTTCTATCTAATCTTGATTTAGAAAAGAGGAGTTACCATTAGAGTAGATAACTATTGATGCACATGACTAAACAATCAGCAGACTATGCCAGAATACACCACTGTCCTGAGATTTCCCTTTCAACCTTCCCCACCTCATGGTGTAATTTCTATTAAATGAACTTTTAGTTTACTGGTTTTTAAATTAAGAAACTCAAGATTTTGCAATTCAGGTGCCTTTACATAAAGAACTAAACACATGTTGTGACACTGAGGTATTTGCCAAAATTTCTAAGAACTGATGCTGTAGTTGCTGACTGGTTTTGCACAGGTGACCGCTTAGTGAGTTTCCTTTGTGTCTTTACTCCTGCAGGGTTTGATTTATCTCTATTCCATCTATCATTTTCTTCTATCAAGATTACTTCACCTAGAAGTAAAAAATAGGGAAGAATTAATTAATTTGTCCCTTTTTTATAGTATGTTATAGCATCACTTTACCAGAAAAAAAAAAAAATCACTTAACTGAAAGGAAGAAAATCAGATTTCCATGAAAAAAGGTACATCAAGCCACCTACTCAACATCAACTATGTGAAAATTATATGACAGTACTTGAACCAAAGGGGAACCCTTTCACTTAACAAATAAAAGAGACAGCAGAATGGTTTGATCAAGGATTTCATTTCAAGAAAAAATTCCGGTGATGTAGCACCTAGTGAAGCACAGAGTATTAATCACTTATTCCCCTTCAATTTCATTAAAATCTCTTCTTCTGCTCCCACTTCAAAACTTGCAGCTGAAAGCCTGATTTCTCCTGTTGGGTCCAGAGTGGGATGGTTCTCTAAATCTCAGAGTTATCACCAGGGAGTGACAGGCTCCTCTGTGACACAAGTCCAGACACATGAGGGAACACACACACTCTACTGTTCCTTCCACAAAGCAAGCTGGTGTGTGAACAAGCAGCTCTGAAATCCTGGATTCATTACCAGGCATGTATTCTTCCCTTATCACCTTACTCAAGTATGTATACAGACATTCCCATAGAAAAATCTGAATTTTTAACTCCTTGTTAAAGGTCTCATCACGTAAATGCATAGGTTGTATTCTGTTAGAAGTACCTTGGATAAAAGATTTTTTTTCCTTCTCTTCTTTATCTCCAATATTTGCTATGTTTATAGCTTTTTTCCCAACTCAATAATTCATGGGTAATTTCAGTATATTATCAATCTGTGACAAGTTTCCCTGAAGCAGTTTTTTTCTCTGCTGCATTCAAGTACAGAATCATTAGATTCCATATAAAAATCCAGCTCCTGGAAAGCTGAGAACTTACCCTACTGTTTAGAGGAAGGTCATAATAACTTGCCCTACTCCACCTCTTTAAACAAAGATTCTGCAGCAGCCAGAAAACGAGATGCAAAGAAAATCCTACATGTTCTGCATTTATCCAATAGAAGTGCTGTAAAGATAAGCAAAAAAAGAGGTTTTTAAAAAAATTACTTACAAGCCAGGATTTATTTACCCCTCTGGCTTAACTGCTGGCAGTATCAGCAAGGCAATCCCATTACAGCTGACGGTGGCTGTGTGGTACAAACACCTCTTAAAGAAAAAGAAAATAAACAAAAAGACAGAACCCTTCAGGCTGGAAGGAGCTGCTGGAGCCCAGCCTCCTGCTCAAAGCAAGGTCAGTGCTCCATTCAGACCAGATTGCTTTCACCAGCTGGGTCTGAAAACTGACTCAAAGAAGATGCTTCCCTCGAAAATTAAAGCCTTCTTTACATATGGTCATTAATAATGACATGGTTCAGAGACCTCCCACTAGCCCTAAGCCAGTGACAAATCTTAAATCGCTTTCTTTAAATACTTCTACACTTAATGAAGTTCAGAGCCACGGCATTACTCCAGTTTCCCAAAGCATCCCAGGAGTTTTTATTAAAGAGCAAAAAGTATCCCCTGTTATTGATGCTGAGTACATTTGTAAGCAAGTTGTGCTCACAAGTGAGTGCATCAACACAGGCAGAGCTGGAGTCTCAGCTCTGAGGACAACCAGTGTTGACTCAAAGCAAGCAACTGGTTTTCTCCCAGCCTGGGACAAGGTGGAATAAATCAACTTGAATTTTGTAGAAAGAAGCTAGGTAGATAGGTTTGCACACTAGTTTTTAATATCAGTGTCACAATTGCTTTGCTGTCCCCTGGATCCAAGACACAACACCAATAAATCAGTTCCCGCAGACAAACCCAAACAAGCAAACACATAAAGGCAAACTTACCTAAGTGATTTGTGTCACAATATTTGTTTGGGGAAGTCAAACTGACTTGCACCCAATCACTTTTCACCTCACCCTCTACGCACATTTCCAATGCTTCGAATAAGCTTCAGCATTTATTGACTGAGTATAAGAGCATCTCACATGAAGACCAACACATTAATTCCTACATATAACATATTTTTCATAGCATAAGCTGACAAAGCAACACATTTTTACAGGCCTACATAAATCCATACTTTAAGCTTTTTTTTTCCCTTCCTTTTCAAATAAAACCCACATCTGGTAAATGTTAATGGGAAAAAAAAAAAACAAACCCTGAAATTTCCCTAAGAAGAGGCAAATGCGGTTCAAATCACCAATTCCCACATGGTCAAGCTCTGCCTCAGGTTCACACATTGTCAAATTGGTGACAATAAGCAAATGGGTACTAGGAGAGCAAACAATATTGTTACAAATTTCAGGACATGCTTGGCCTTTGCTTTAATGAAATTAAGTCACGTGAACAAAGTACAGAAAGAACATCTCTCAACACATCCACAGGGTTCAGTGTGAATAGAAGAACAGGCACCATTTGCACCTCTAGAGTGCTAAGAAGTACAAGGTAACCAGTCAGACAGGCTGATGATGGGCTCAGCACAGCAAAGTAGAACCTAAAATTCTTTTTTATAGAACTGATGGTAAAGAATTTCTCAAAGGATACTCCCACCAATTTGCTACTATATGAATTTAAAAAGAGAAAAACCAAACCAGCAAAAACTTCTAAACTAATACTGCTGATTCATTACTTTGTGATCTCTTTTGAAGGTCTGTATTAATTCTCAACATCGGGAACAAATCCACTGCAGGAAATCATATGACAAAACCACATTTTTTGGAAAAGGACTATGAAAAGCAACCAAGTCAAACTAGTCCAGATTTGCCTTGGCTTTAATGTCTTACTTGAATGTCAGGTGTAGTAGAAAAGACCCATGTTGGAGCATTACAGTTACTTCCCTTTTCCTAGTTCAACAAGCACAAGACTGACTTTATTAAAACATTGCAGGAGTCAGGAAGACAGGGAGAAGGAGAACACAACACAGAGCAAGATGAAAACAGTGGGTATACAGCAAGATTAGTCTGAACTTCCATCAGAAGAACACTCAAACCCTCCCAGAAAGCTCTGTATGCTCAAACAGCACTGGAGCACTGACATTAGAGTTACTATCCCGCAGGAAAACTAAAGTAGAACGTGCAGGAAAAGATGTTGGAAGAACAGCCAGTAGTTTATTTGCCACACAGATCTGTGCACCAACTGCTGGATTTCACCTTACACTCTTCCCAGCTCCTGACATCCATAAGGTACAGCAATAATTCACCACTGCCTCCAAAACCAATTAGCTTATAACAAATCTGACTCTTCCAGTCAGCTCTTCTCATATGAAGATGAGCCTTTCCTTGATACTTGGCCCTTAAAATGTTCATTATTCCATAAGAACACCCCATTTTACATTTCCCTTTTCTTGCCAGCAGAGAAGCTGTACCCCAGCTACGTGCCTGCTGTTACCCCACTCAAAGTACCAGGTAAATCAGCTTAACATCTTTCACAGGCACTTCCCCTCGGTTATGTGACAGCCACAGCACACGTGGCTTCTGTGACTCACCAAGTGGCTCACAAGTGGCACTGTCTGTCCATCCTCACTCTGCATCTGTGCCTTTGCCACTCCAGCCTGGCTGAGGAGCATCTCAGGGTGCAACAGAAGCTGTCACGTTGCCACACAAGTTAATCAAGAACTTGTTCCAGAGCTGGACTTCATTACAGGGAGATTATCCTGGGAATGCCAACAGTCTCGCCCCCTCAGGATTAGACATGCACCTACCAACCACTGGTTCAAGGTCTAATTATTCATCTACTGGCCATACCTTCTATTTTTTCAAGAAAAAAAGCCACTGATAAGCAGTGGTTGGATGTCCAAAGGAAGTTCACCCTGTAATCTTGTACTATGGTTTGAACTCTGAATGAAGCAGCTCAGATGGCTCCCCCTGCCAATATTAAAGTCAGACCACAGAGATTCCCACCTGCCTCATACTTGAAATCCCAGCAGTGAAGAGACTCAACATTACAGTGACACATTGTGACATCACCACAAGAGATTGAAATATTCTTTTTTTCATGAGATCCTTGAACACTTCCAAGGATGGGGCATCCAGAGCTTTTTTGAGCAACCTCTTCCAGTGCCTCACCACCCTCACAGGAAAGAACTTCTTCCTAAGAGCCAATCTAAACTTTCTCTCTATTAAGCCATCCCTCTTCTTCCCTCTTGTTTAATTTTCTACTCCATTATAGAACTGTCTTCACCCTACCACGTGCTTTATGTCCATGTCAGCAAGAAAAAGAAGGGTATTCTTAAAAATGGCGTATACATTGAATGCTATTCTCATTCATACTGGCCAAGCTGAGGATAATGGAGGTATTTTGAAATAAAATACAGTTTGTCCAGAGATCACTGAGGGCTATTAAAGTAAACCATGGCCAGGGCGCATATAGATTTCCAATTATTTAGGCTTTTGCATATACACCTACAATGACAAGCATGAAGGGCACTGCAAAATGGGAAAGAAATATCCTTGCAGCATATATTTAAATAAATCCAGTCATCCTCTGCTCTGCTAGCCACAATTAAAGCAGACATATTTTTACAAAAGTTGAGGTAATATTTAAGTTCCTTAGAACAAAATAATATTGTCTAGGGGTGACAAAGCATTCGCCAAGCACTTAGGAAGCCACAAGACTAAGACAGGAAAGTGTATTTGCCATTTCCTTCTATTAATGTCACATTTTTATCTTACAGTGTGTAAATACAAATTCAGAAAATGTTAATGACTTTAAAAAAAAGTCAGAACTTACTAGAGTAGTTTACGCTTAGGGAGGGAAACACAGGGCTCTTGCAGCTGGTAATATTGGTATATTCTAATACGAAAATACAGCCACTGCAGTTCCTTACCCTGTGCTGAGGACGGATATTTTTGTCATGACAAGTATTGTACATAAAAAATATTTACCTGCCACAGGCATTTTAGTATTAGAGTACAATAAAAGAACCAAAACACTAAGGAATGTGACTATTTGACTGCTCTGCACATCTGTAATGGTTAATGTTTCTAAGCAGCTCCTAGAAAAATAATCAAAGCTGAAGAGTGAAGGGAAAAGCAGCTGATAAATGAAACTAAGCATCTTATCAAGAAAGATAAAAATGTGTTTAGAGGTCAGTGAAGGACAAGGGGAGGGAAGGAGTGGAAGAATTCTAGAAAATTTCTGGTTGGGCTTCCCTAAAAGGCTAAGGCAGAGAGCTGCCAGCAACAAAACTGCCGTCTCCCAAGGAGCAGGGGGAATGAGCGCTGACAGGATGTCAGGATCACAACAGGACAGGTGCTTCGTGCAAGTCAAACCCAACTCCTGGACAAGGAAACAGCAAAGCAAATGTTCCCCCCGCTCTGCTCCAAATAGCTCAGCAGCAGAGGAATTGGAGGAATGCTCTGTGGCTGGGAGATGTGAAGGGAAACTGCCGGTGCCTTTCCCTCCCATCCAAGAGGAAACGCTGTGCTGCAACCAGAGAGGTACCTGGAAAGCCACTAAGTCACGAGGGAGCATTTAGGAAGCCTGGTGGCAGGGCAGAAAGGCGTGGCAGTGCCATCAGGCACACACGGGGAGCACAGGAACGAGTCACTAACGGGAAGTGCCAAAAGAATGGCAGCGGGACACCAGCAAGGGTTGGAAAAGAGCCCCATGTTTCAAAAGGCACATTGCAAATCCAGCACAGAACCATGGAATTGCAGGATGGCCTGGGTTGGAAGGGACCTAAAGACCATCTCACTCCAACCCCCTGCCATGGGCAGGGACACCCTCCACCAGCCCAGGCTGGTGATCAAGGCTGATGAGGAGAGGAGTTTTGCAATGAGTTACAAACAGAAGACCAGCAACTCTTAACAGACCCAACCCCTCTTCTGTCTTGCTAAGAGTTTCAGTAAAACCAAACCCACCACCTGAGTACTTTTTAAATTGTAATTTCTGACTGCTGGCAACAGCCCAGCTCCCTCTCACCCTGCCTAAGAAAGGTGAGCCTCTTCCCTTAATTTCTGCCTCAGGAAATGACCAACCCACTGCACACAGAACTTGCCAACAGCAAACTCACACTCAGCTCTCCTCCTGTAGCACACACCACCTCCTGAAGGTATGTGCCCCTGATCTTCCAGCCTTGCCCACACAGACTGCAAGTTCCTTTGATTCACTAAAACCACGAAGGAGGCAAGCAGCAGTCCTAAAGTAGAATATTATCTTAATTCTGGAATTATGAGGTCGGACTGAGTTTTCTTACAGCTGATCACCATCACAGATGTCCATCCTCACTACATCAAAAGCCGTCTAAAGAGAGTTCCCAGTGGTCTCACACAGGACAGCTTAACCCCAAGTAGCACTGCTGTGGTCTGTA
This sequence comes from Oreocharis arfaki, assembly GCA_013398015.1. Taxonomy (NCBI): domain Eukaryota; kingdom Metazoa; phylum Chordata; class Aves; order Passeriformes; family Paramythiidae; genus Oreocharis; species Oreocharis arfaki. The sequence continues at coordinate 247,000 of VZRR01006244.1, read as the reverse complement.
TCGAGCTGGTCACTTTCTGGTCTGTTTCTGGGACACGAGGGAACAGCAAGGTACCCGATTTGTTATGTCAACTCCGCACATTTCATTTTGTTTTGCTCCCATCTTTCATTCTTGGAAGAAGAAAAGCCCAAAGACTTTTAATTTATGGTATATTTCAGTTTGAAACAAGGGCTAGGTTGACAAGACATGAGTTAAGCAGGTAAACTGCTAAGCAAATACAAGAACTGCAGTGAAAGAACACTGGTAGTAAGACAGAAAATTCCTTTTCTATCCAGAGTATTTCATAAACTCTTGTTAATTCAGTCATTTTCTGGAAGAACTTGTTCACTAGAATTAGTTCTGACAAAAGATTCTACTACACTCCTTATCAACTCCTCAAAAAAAAAAAAAAATCTATGTTCCCTTGTATGCTAAGTAGCCTTTGTTATCTCTCTGGAGTATCAGGTTACCAATTCCAACCCCATTAACTGCATGAAAACACTGCATTGTATTCAGCGTGACTGTTCTTTGTTAGTCCTGTGCTCCCGGGTGCCACTTCCACTGCTTGAAACACAAAGTCTCCAACGCAGCTTATTCGACGTTTCTCTCCTTGCTCCCAATGAAAACAGTGCAAACGCCTGGATGGACTTGAAGACACAGATAAAGCCCCGGGCAAGCTGTCTAAAAAAAAAAAATAACCAAAAAACCACCACAATCACTTCCTAGTGGGCAAGGACAAGGGCATTCAACCACTGCCATATGGTTCTCTCCGGATGGGAATTATTATTCCAGGTACTGCTGCTAGTTAATATTGCCAGCCACACAGCTGCAATGGCACATTTAAGCATTTGCTCTCTTGATACCCAATATCGACTTCTAAATATTATTAGCTGTGGCATCTTCCTACTTTCTTCTCCAGGAACACTCTGACATGTGCAGCCACCGATGAGTTCCTTTTTAACTTTCCCTCATGTGTCACATAGAAGAGGGAGAAGAAAGACAAGGACAGACACAGATTTTACAAGTATTTAAGTGCCTAAAAAAGGTGCAATTTAATATGGAACTGGGGGATTTGCATCAAAGAGTGCTCTCTCCTCTGTTTGCAAGGAAAACTGATTTCTTTATAAAGTTCACTTAATGCCACACTAGTCAGAATTAACAGTAATATTAATCTACTGGATGATTACTATAAATTCACTAATTGTCAAGATACATGCAGCTTTTATGTAGCTTCAAGCTCAGTATTTAAGAAACACAGACGGACAAGCAAATATCTACCTTTTAGAAAACAACAAATTATGCTTTGCTCTCAATAATCCCATTTTACTCAGAAGGAGGTGATCACAATCAGCACAGGCGTGGCAGGAGGGAGCGGAAGGGAGAGGACAGAAAGCAGATCCGATCTGCTGAAGATCCCCAAACAGGCCTATGACAAGAACAGCAGACCCTTCAACCTCTAAAGCCATGCTGTCCCCCAACTTCAGCACAGACACAAAACATCTGGCTGCCCAGTGGAATTACAGCCTCTCTTTATCCGTGCTCACAAAACTGCTGACTGACAGCAAAACCTAAAGTTTCCAAAGGTTCTTCCGGAAACTCCAAACTCCTTTTGAACAACAGCTTGAAAACATTGACAAACACTTCACGAGTCCAAAAATATTTTAGCAAAACACTTCCAGTTCACTTGAAGCAAAAGGAAGTTCCAGCTCTAAAGATTCGTGGGGAGGGAACACAATGAAAAGAAGGCACTGACAGCCTGGCCAGCTTAAAACTGGACGATGCAGAGGCACAGCAAGGAACACGCTGGAAACACGTCAGGTACTGTTGCAGTAAGGGAAGTAAAACTCAAGGTTACACCGAGCACAGATTTCAAAGCGAGTAAATAAATTCAAACTACAATGTCAAGCCTGGAGCAAGGGCAGAAGCTGGAAGTCAGTTGCATTACACATTTCTACAAGTTTCCCTCCCCTTTCCGCTCAAAGGGGTAGTAAGGCATTAAAATCTGACATCTCAAAATACCATGAAACCATCAAGACTGCCAACACGGGGAGAAAGAACTCTCTTTTCAAAGGCATAGATGTCACATCACACTGCTAAGGAGGGAGCAATACCACAGCAGAGGACAACATTCAAGCTCACCTTTAAAGCTGTGCTGCTTGCTTGCAGGAGAAAAACAAATCCTGGAGTGCCTCACTACAACTTTTCCAAGCTCAAATATCCTCTCAGTGCATCTGCATGAGCATTTTCCATTGACAGAGAAGGTTAAACCCTCTTAGTTGAAACACACATTGCTCTATCTACAGAGCTCATTTCAATCCTCAAAATTAATGCCAGTCCCACACAGAAAAACTTCTGGGATCTTCACAGGTTATCCACTGATTACTCGTAGCCTCTCTGCCAATATTTTCCTCCAATTCCCACTATCTGGGATGACAGAGCACACAGGCCATGATACGAAGATTCAGTTGGCAACGATGAGTGTCAACATGTCTTGGACAACAGATTCCAATACTGGAATTTAGGTAAAAACATAACTTATAATACTTGGATTGGCAGCATCCTCCTGTATTATAATGCACAAGTACACTGGGGTTTTTTTTAGTTACCGTGGATGAAACTGTGAAGTGTTTCCCCAAACTCAATTTGAAAGAGCACAATGTAAGTGGCTCCAATGTAACTTTACTGCTCATGTTTTGGAGCTAAAATTAATCCAGTAATGTATATCACTACCTTTGGAGACACAAGTGGTCAAATGATCACTCTCTATGAGCTATCCTACACATTTTGGAAAACAAAAAAAGAATTATCTTTTTATAAATATTTGCTCATTTAAATTATAGACCTAGCTTGCTATCCACACAGAGGAGACTACAGAGATGACCGTCTGTCCTCATTACCATTCTTCCCTTCTTGCGCTAAAGATAGCATGGAGAGTAAAAATAAATAAATCCTCAACAGCATTAGGAATTAGACAATGTCATGTTGAAAGAAACCCCAAATGAGGAGCCTTATCTCTCCTCGCTGGCTGGGAGGGCAGCGGGGCTCTGACCCACAGAAGGGAGGTAGCACTTAAGCCTCCCCTAGGTGGTCTCTTTGCAGCAGGCTCTACTCCCAGCTGTAATTGCTTGTCAGTCTTAACTGGATGCCTGAACACTCTGGAACAGTTCAGCGAAGTATTTAAACAGATGGATGGTACAGGCCACTGGAACAAATCCCGTTTTTCCCTGGCTGCAGCTCTCTTTCAGCGCATTCCTTTGAAGTCTGTGCCACGGAGGAATCAACAACAGCTGAGAAACATGTGTTATCATACAACACCGAGCGCAGCCACAGTGCTGCACAGCAAGATGCTTTTGTGCAATAATCCTGCACTACAGCAAGCATTACAGGGTCTTTTGTTGTGGGTGAGACAGTTTTCCAAGCACAACAAGAAAGTAAACGGATTCCTCCCGCCTTAAGGAGTGACTCAAAAGCAGAAAGGTGAATTAAGCGGCTTTCTCCAGCGCCTGCCATCTGAAAGCCCTCAGTGCCTGTCTCCTGGAGTCCTATCAGATACATGAACACTCTCCATATTTATGTCATCACAAAGAGGACCAGATGCTTGCAGAGATCCGAGTGAAGTAACAACCCAGAGGGGTCTGCAGTTCCCCTGGCAGATGTGACAAACCCCTGTATCTGCAGCTCGAACCCACCTTCCTTTCCCAAGCAGGACAAGTTCTGCGATCTCAGCTTCACAGGTGACAAACTGGAGAGAGACGGAGCAGGATGGCACCGCTTGGCACACACAGACCAGCCAACCCCCTCCCCACACTTTATCAGCACAGAGAAAGATAACATACAGCCCTCAGAACAGTCAAGGGAGAAAACAACATGTGCATCCCCTTATCGGCCAGGAAAACCACTCCTGTCAAAGGCGTGAGATCACCACACGCTTTGAAAGGGGGTGGGAAGGGTAGGAAGAATTAGTTATTTATGAAACTGAATCTGAAACTAGATTCACTGTCCAGACTCAGAAGCATGGAGCTGGCTATGTGCATTTGTGGGAGGACAGCAAGTTATACACACACAACACATATATACACACCAACACACACATACTTGCCTAATAACAAGTTTCTACAGAACCAAGTCTCATTTTCACTGAAGAGAGACAAGTAACAGGTTAGAGCCTTGCATTTAAAAAGTATCCCAGTCTCAAACGTTACAGGAAGGCAGGCAGTGAGATTATAATAACTCTCATCACACTGTAAAGTCCCAACCCTGCCATGAAAAAAAATACAGGAAAACCCAGGCTTTCAAAAAAGCCCCAGAAAACCATAAGACATTTACATTTAATGTCAAGATAGAAGTCTTAAAGACTTAAAAACCCAAGCAAAAACCTAAAATTAGAAAGCAAATACACTCATGGACTAAGCTAAGTTCATAATTACAGACCTCACAAAATAAAATTACCAGGAACAGCAAGCATCACGCTGAGGGGGGTCTTCAGTCCAATCCCCATAGGACAGTTTTCCACCCTGTAATTCAATTTAAAAGTTTCTTTCTGGAGAGGTCAATGCTGTCCTTCATATTCAGCTGGAGGCAGACTTAAGAGACCATAGAAAAAGCATGCACTGATACTGTCAGAGATATTCAGGGGATAAAAATAACCCCAGTCTCAAAACCTTTTCGGCAATGTAAAAATCCAATGTCGCTCAAAATAAGCAGTGATGCTCAAGATCCCTACAACTTTCCAAGAATGACTATTAGCACAAGCCAAACTACCACCTGATCAGCACTCGAAACGAGGACTGAACATTTACATGCAATTATTCTTACAAATCACGTGTAAAAGCACTTCAGAGAATCGGGGAACTCTCAGTATCCCAGGAGGTGCAGGCAGGAAGGCAGCTTAGGCAGGAGGTCACACTGCCCTGCGATGGCAGAAGCAGGAACAGAACTCACCACCCTCAGTGCTCAGCCCTGCACTTTTGGCAACTCAATCTCCTTTACTCCTTTTCAGAGCTTCCCTCAAACAGATTTTAAGAACTTGTAACAATCAACTTAACTTGGCTCTTCAGAATTGTTGCTGGTGTTTCCAGTAAAGGTTCCAGGTAGTTTTGAAAGACTTAAACTTCTTGCTAAATATGACTTGGTATTTTTCTCCTCCTACATCCCACTATCCCAAACTTTTTCATCTCCAGGAAAGATTAAAACAAGAGGAATTCAAACAACGGATCAAATTCTGCTGGGCTCGCGAAGGTGGAAAGGATGGAGAGATTACTTAACTGTAAGAAGTGAACCACCTTTATCTCTCAGTTGTCCTAAAGGGCACACAACTAAATACGATGAATCTCAAGCAGTCATTTCAGTTCCCTCAGCAATTCATTCCGTATCAAGAACTTTTTTTTTCCTCTAAGACTCAGAGAAGTACTTCCAATTTCGTGTCTAGCCTACTTTCCAAGGAGATATCATCAAACAAGAAGTTAATCTGAAATTAAATTTTCTCTCTTCTTTAAAGAAAGCGGGGGAAAAAGTAAGGCTGATTTTATTTGCAGTTCAGCCACACGGTGTTTTGGACTTTTGGAACACTATCTATCAGAAGAGGCAATGTAACAGAACCAAGAACCACCTCTCATCAAAAGAGGTGACAGCTCATTCACAAGCTACACATTGTCTCCTGAAAAAGACAGAACTCTTTACTTTCACCATACTTAACACAATCGCACCGCTCCCAAACACAATTAGCTGGGAGCCTGAAAGCCTTTAAACAGGTGTCTTTGCAGAAATCATTAGGCAATTGATTTGCTCGCTCTCCACAGCCCGGCAAACACTCAGTTTCAACGTGGGATGCTGACTAGAGCTAAGGCAGAAACTCGCAAGGTCCGAACGAGACTTCCGAAACCCCCCGACAGCACTTTTTGCCACGGACGTGAGCAGTTTCCAGCGATTTTGTGGAATGTATCAACCTCCGACACACCTGCAGCTTGCGGATGGGAGGCGTGACAGGTGTAACTCCAAAGGGGACACCGAAATGTGCAACCTTCCCCCGCCTCCTGATTTTCCACGCTGGCGAAACCCACGAGCAACACTGAAATGCAGTTTAGCACTGCATTCACATCACCACTGTGCTGGACAGAAAACAGGCTGGCACACACCGGACTAGCACAGCCCCAAACCGGACCCTGGAGCAGCCCTTCCCAACAACACTTCAGAGCTGGATAAACCTAAGCGGCAGAACCCATTCCCTTACCCTTTAAAGTTCATACCTCTGTATTGTCCTACCGCACTGTATTTGCTTAAGCTTTTCTCATCAATTGTACCCCACGAGAAACAAAAAAAACCAAACCAAGAAGTCTCATGCATTCCCTGCTGGCAAAACACATTTTCTTCTAATCTTTCTTCTTACTAGGGAAGAAAAAAGAGAGAGGGAGGGGTTGGGGGAGGAATAAAAGAGATTAATCGTGAAACAAACCGGCACTGCCCGGAGAGGGGGAAAAAGAAAAAAAGACCAAAACAAACAGTCCACGTAGCAAAAGGGGGGAAAAAAAAAAGGAAAAGGAGAAAAATAGGTTTAATTTTCTTTCCGGTGACAGGAAGAGAAGGGGAAGGGGAAAGAAAACTACTACAAAGATTTCCCTGTCTAAGAAAAGTAGGTTTTGAATTCCTTTCCTCAAGGACACCGAGAAATATCCCTTACTTTTCCATGCGATGCCCAACGGAGAAAGACAGAATGCCAGGAGAGGAAAAGCCGGAGGAAGCCGGGGAAGTAGCGAAGGAAGAAGCGAAAGGACAGAAGCGAGTGCGAGAGGGCTGGGAAGAGGCGAGACGGGGAACGGCAGAGCCGAAAACGACAAAAAAAAAACATAGGAAAAGAAAGCAAAAACCCCATGAAAATCCGAGGAGAGGTGGGAAACGGGAGAGAGGAACGGGAAAGTTGGCGAGCGAGGAGGAGGTAGGGAAGGGTCACAAACCCCGCAGCGGGGACGAGTCGAGAGCTGCCAGAGAGGGGACAGGGAGCCGGGAGCGGCGGGAGAGGGAGCGAGGGACAGAAGGAGGGAGCGGGGCAGGGGAACAGGACTTACCGCCCGTCCCCTCGCTCGCTGTGCCGGCAGCGGCTCCGGGCGCCCGTCCCGCGGCAGCTCCCGNGGGGGGTGTCCTCCGCCTCCTTCCTGCCGCTCCCTCGCTCCCCTTCACCGGGGGAGACATGTAACGGAACTGGGGCGCCAGCACGGCATTGTGGGAGCTCTTAAAGCCGCAGCCGCCCCCGCCGCCCGCAGCGGCAGCCTCGGGAGGCGGCGGCGCTGCAGCCTCGCCTGAATGGAGCCCCCCGGAGCAGTGCCCGGCACCGGGAGCCGCCGCCTCGGCAGCCCCAGGCGCTGCAGCCTCGCCTTAATGGAGCCCCCCGGAGCAGTGCCCGGCACCGGGAGCCGCCGCCTCGGCAGCCCCAGGCGCTGCAGCCTCGCCTTAATGGAGCCCCCCGGAGCAGTGCCCGGCACCGGGGGGCGGTGGGAGCTCGGGGCCGCCCGCCCGCCCGCCATCCTCCACACCNGGGGCCCCCCGGAGCGGAGCCCGCCGCAGGGGGGGGGGGGGAGCGCGGGGCCGCCCGCGCCCGCCCGCCATCCTCCACACCCCGCTCCCAGAGCACGGTGCGAGCCCCGGCCGTGCCGGAGACCTCCGGTTGTTCTGTTGTTTTCCCCGAGATTTTATTTTGTTTTCCCCCTATTGTTTCTGGAAGAAGCAAGAATGCCTTTGGTGCTTGTTTGAACCGGGATGCGGGAAGCCGGCAGGCAGTGTTCTGTGTTGTTGCTGCTTTGGATTTCGATGATGGAAAATTCCCCGCTTTAAAAAAAAAAAAAGAAAAAGAAAAAAGAAAAAGTCATAAACCTCAGAGCAGCAAAGACTGCAGGCGGCTGCTTAGGGCAAAAAGTTTTGAGTATGAAGTTTTAATCAGTTTTAGGAAAATGACCATTTAAAAAAAAAAATCTGAAACCTATTTGGAAATGAACTTCAGTGCTGTGATGCACGGGCATTTTTCACTGCCTGCAAACGCTGGCGCAGGGTCTGCTCTCAGTTCCCAGCAGCAGAGCAGCAGCAGGCAGTCCCAGCTCTTCCCTGGGCCTGAGGCCTTCCCAGAACTGCCTATGCCATGTCCAGGACACACTGGTCATTTAAAGAAGAGTCTCGTCAAAAGAACTTCTTGTGTTGTTTGTGTTATCACTATTCCTCTTGTGCGTTTTGAGCATCCCGACGTGTTTTTATGGAGGTGTTTTTTTTAATTCCTGATCCTTCAGAGGAGAGCAGGGGTTTGCTTCCATGCAACTGTGTTGGTGCTACATGGAGGACATTTTCAAGGCTCCACGCATAACTTGAGTTTAGATACAAGCAAATAAATATCTGCGAGATTTGGGTTTGGGGATGTTTGTACAAATATTCCTGTCAGGTCTGGATCGTGGGTTATGATCACATCTTTCTTCATGGCTTCATTTTGCTAAGCAGATTTTTTGTAAGCACACCTCTAAAGTTCCTGCTGAAAAAGTCTTCAGAAAGCTGTCGCTTTTATTTCTTTATCTAGGCCTTTTTATCCTCTTTTACAGGAAGAGGTGCTAAGCAGTCTGTGAGAAAGACCTTAAGCACAACACGAAATGAAGGTGTGGTTGTAAAAATTAGATTATTCTGTTGGGGACCATGTGCTTTATGCAGTCAGTTACACACACACTCACCTTCAGCTTTAGAAGCTTTAAAAAAAACCAGCACTTGAGGAATAAAAGGAAAAAAGAATGGTGCTGATGACCAGTTCTGCACTCTACTGGATGAGATTTGTTTACACCAGCTATTTTTTACTATGACTTTCAAGAATGTCAGACAACATCCTAAAAGCTTGATGTGTTTTCTAGGTGGATTGTTTGCTGCAAAGTATTTAGCCAAATATTCCTGTCAAGATCCCGAGGGCTGCTGTTCTCAGAATATACCACTGCTTCCTTTTTTTCCCCGTGAAGCCTGTAAACAGAACAGGAGCTGTAAAACTCTTGGAAGATCTTTTCCCAAAATTCAGGCGTCCTAGGGACTCTTATGGAGTGAGTGATCTGGGAAGCTATTGAAGCTCTATGACCTGGGAAATTACTGTTAGGAGGAGAAAAGCCTTTTTGAAGGAGTTAATGGTTTACTGAAAACAAGTACATGATAAGTCATTGAGTTTGTGTTGTTTGCCCGATCCAGGTGTTCAGCAGAACCAGGGGCCACAACATCAAGCATCGTATTTTCTATTCAAAATTCACTCACCAATTAGTTTCTCAAGCCCAAGAAATAATTTTTTATACACTTTCTATGTAATTTCCTGTGAGAAAGTTTAGTGAATGAAAAACACCCTTTTATAGAGGAGAAATCAATGGCCACAATTAAGAGATTTCTGAATGTTCAGAACAACATGCACAACAAGGCATAAAATGTTTATGCTCAGTGTTGGTGTGGTGGTTGACTTGCTGGCTGAGCACTGGCATTTTTAATATTCTGATGTCTTATTTCTTCCTATTCTTCTTATTTCTCCTTATTTCTCCTTTTTTCTTCTGTTTCCCTTCTGCAATTTAGTTATGAAGTCACTGAAGGGAACACATTTCCGCTGCTTCAAAATAATGTTTGTGAATTTTTCAGACCAATTTTTGCACAGCTTGATAAGCCAGGACAGCCAGAGAGGGCATCAAATACATTTTCAAGAGTGATTTTGTACATCAAAAATGTAACTCTTTTGGAAGGTGAGGTGGTGGCAAAAAGAGAAAATCGAATTTCTGCGTTGCTTGGATTGCGTCAATTTGACCCAAGAATTTGACCAAGGCTGGCACAGGGAAGATGACAGTGGTCATTTAAGCAAAAAGGGGTGAATCAGGCTCAAATCCACCCATGAAATGGGGCTAAAATTGTACAAATACCTCCCTTATGTAACATAGCAGTCCAGCTGCTCTTTTGTGAAAGAACAAGATGCCTTGTTTCCCCAGAAAATTGGTTAGGAAGATGTTATGGAGTGATGCTAAATTGTACCAGCCAAGGGCAGGACTTTGTGCTGGTGCAGGGTGACTCTGCTGTGACATTCTTCACTCCTGGTGGCCACCCCAAACACTTCTTAACTTTGTTACTTTTGATGTAATCCCGAATAATTTGTGTCACATTCACCTTCACTCAATCCTTCTTCTGCACTTTGCTGGAGGAGGGTAAGGACTCTAATTTAGTATAACAGTGAGGCACATCCTTACATTTTTGTGGAAACCTTGAGGATCTAACCAGAGGAGTTTTCAGATCTGTAGGAAAGCAGATTTTCCATAAAGACCCTGCTTTGGTTTTGCCAAAGGGGTAATTTAAGTATCCCAGGAGAGGAGTAAGACACCCTTTGGATTCTAGTTGCACAGGGAATTCCTCACACCACACAGCCTCACACATGCAGAGTCTCACACATATGTTCTTAATGAGCACAGAAAGGAGAAAATAGGCCCACATGCCTTTTGGTTATGTAAGTTTTCCAAGAATGATGCCTTCTTGACCAAAACCAGGAAGAGAATGTTTCTGAGGTTCCTTAATTTCCTCCTCTCCATGATCTATCAGCAGCTACCGCTGCCCTTGCCGCTGCCATTTCACCTTGAGAAATGCAGTGTCTCGGTGGGCTCTTCAAACTTAATCCAGAGTATAAAATCCGGCTCACTGAGAACAGAAACAGCTCTGTGTGACCAGTGACAAGTGATCAACGCAGCTTTCACTGTCGTGGGTTTGCAGGAAGCTCTTCATGGTCGGAACAGAGAAAACTCTGTCTCTGCAAATGCTTTCTGGAGGAAAAGTAGGGCTGGATCCAGCAAATTATTTAACTGTGTACATAGAGCTGAGCATTTGAACAGTCTCAGTGGGACTGCTTGCCATGATCAAAGTTAGGCATGTGCTTAAGTACTTTGCTGAATTTGGTCCACAGCAAATAAATCTGAACTGATACTCAACAAGCAGAAAAACAAGCCAGTTTGGAGTGGGGTTAATTTATGTCCAGTGGTGTATTTGATTAACTGTAAAATGAACATTTCAAGAGGCTGGTTTCTTTCAAAATAGACCTGCTGTCTTACATCCAGGGGAAGCAAACAAACATCAGATTAAAATTTAAGTGCATTCTTCAAACTCTTTCTTCTTAGTTTTGTTTTTCTTTTCAGTTCGTATTTATTTCTTGGAGCCTGAGGAGCAATAATTCCTGGTTGTTTCTCCTCTGTGTTTTCTAGATCTTGCCTTGCTGTGCATTGAGTGTGAGTGATGTGCTGTGTTTGATATACAGAAAAATGCAATCTCTGTCTTCAAATGGTTGAAATTCAAAAGACAGATATTCTAAGATGGGAAATAGGTTCTATTTCTGTTTCACACAGCACATTCTGGATACTCACAGAGACTGCAGATTTCAAGACTCAGCTCTGTGGTAGAGATCCAAATGAGCTCAAAAAAGAATCCCAAACCAAATTCCTGCCCTTTTTTTCTGACCTGGCCATGAATGTTAACTCACACTAACCAGGGAATTAGCCTTGAATAAGCAACCAGAGCAAATTTATTTTTGTTGTCAGTACCTGCAGTAACTCTCCCTGTTCCTGGGTCCAGCCTAAGCACAGTATGAATATATTCAGGGATAGTTACAGTTCTGGCAGGCAACATACTCAATATTCATGAGTGTGGCTCTTCTGTTTATTGCACAGGAATGGGAATCAGGTGAGCCTGGTTCTGTCTGTTCCTCAACAAATGGCTTTTTTCCTCTGATTTTTCTTGACTAATAGAAAGTCATCTTCTTCCTTCAGAGATAGACCAGTTCGCTCAAGTTAGAGGAACATGTTGAAGTCTAAAGTGGGGGAAGGTTACAGAGGAGTGAAACATTACTAGCAGACCTCACCCTTGTGCATTGGCCATAATATTATAAGATTTAGATGAAGGTTTGGATGAACAGGTTTTAAAGGCCCGTTTAAATCAATAGTTATCTGGCATGGTTGACCGTAAACTGTAATTTTTAAAGTGTTTTTCTTCAAATTCTGTCTTCTGTAGGTCACTGCACAAGAGTCTTGGCTTTCATTAGAGAAAAAAAGTAAGTTTGTAGTTGCCATGGTTACAAAGAAACACCAGAAAGATGTGAACCTTGACAATTCTGAAACCAGAATGCAAATAAGAGGAAATCAAAATGTTGTATGATAAGGGAGGAGAAGTTACCAATATCAGTCTTCAGACATTTAATTTGAACATAATGACAACAAAAATGCTCTGCCTGTTAGGTTTTATGCAAGTACTTTGCATCACCTCTTTGCCAAGTCCTGGAAGGAAATACCAATATAAATCTCAAGCAATTCAGAAGAGAGAAAATGATGTACTGTGGCTCTGGGAAAGTGAACAGATATCAGCTGAAACAAATCAATATCCCTGTGGGGACTTGCACCTCTCTTGCCTGGAGGACCTAGGTGGTGACAGAACCATGGCACCAAGCAAGGGCTGAGAAAGCATCTGAAGATCAAACTATCTAAAATGAGTCTTCTGTTGAAGAGTTGGCTCAGTATAGGAAAAAAGCTCACACCTTAAAAGAAATCCAATGACGGGGACAAAAATAGTTGACTTAACTAGGAGGGAATGACAAGAAGAAGATTTTAATTTAGGAACCTGGAAATGTGCCCTTGAAGCGGGTGTAATATTTAACGCAGGAGTTAATTTGCTGGGTGTCGGGAAATCTGTGCCCTTCTCTGATCAAGGACATTTAGACAAGAATTTTCTTTTATAATACACAGAAAAGTTGGAAAACCTTTGTAATTCCAATGTTTCTTTGGGTTGCGTGTTTTGGTTTCGTTTTTCCTGTAAAACATAGAGGAATCCTCTCTCTCTCTCCAGGTGTGTTTTGGTGTGTATCCAAAACTTTAGGATACTAGGATATCCTTCCACGGAGTTTAAAACCCAGGATTATTTCAAGGGCCTGGCATGGTACTGTTGCTTTTGATTTAGGACAATTATAATTTCCAGTGTAAGATATGGCTCATCGGCAAAATATTTAAATATGTTTATAACTATATTCACTTTCAGTTTATAAATCAGTTTTGTTGTTATTCTTCTGTAGAGCTGGCAGAAGTGTGCCAAAAGACACGCCTACTTTTCTATTATGCACAGATTTTTATCATGCACATAGAAAGGAACACCAAACCCCTTTCATATTTTGCCCTTGTCAATAAATTCTAGACCCTCCATTTTTTGTTGCTGCACAGTATTTCATCTCCATTGAAAATGAAAGGGATTACCTGTCCCCTGAAGCAGCAAAATCAAGGCTAATATACTTTAAAATACAAAGAGTGCGAAATTTTAAAAACACCTCAGTAGTTCCAGAGCTTAAGCCCCATTTTTGTAAGTAAGTTAGGGCCAGATCTCCAAAGCTTTTGGAAAATGCAAATAGATGCCTAGAGGGCTTTCAAAACACGCGTTAAAATGAAGAAGGAAAAAAACCCACCGCAGAATAAAGCGTTGCTGCTGAGGTTTCCATCTTAAGAGGTTTGCATGGGAAAAAAAAAAAAGAATTTCTTTACTTCTCAGGGATTCTTGGAAAAGCTTGGGAATAAACACTAACGCTTCACTGCTCCTCCAGAAACTTTGTAATAGAAGTTTTAGGCTGTCCTAAAAATCCTTTGCAGCAAAAATTGGTGCTTTGCTGTGCAAGGTCTGTATTTAACGTGAGTTGAGCAGATTCATTTCTTTGTCGAAAACAGTTTCCCTGTTGTTTTGTAAAGTCTTTTTCTCAGTCTCACTCCTTGCTTTCGTGGTAGGTTGGGAAACATGAGAGGGCAAGATACCCTCTTTCAACAAAGAACTAATTTCCTGATCCTTATGACCCGGGTGAGCCAAGCTTCCCCACAGAGAAACAAATTGGATGGCTGTTTTAGGATAATTGGGCAGTTCTATGCCTTAGGAGTAAGTTATTGGAAATCAGAGCTGTGAAAAGCTCTTTCCTGCCTTTACCTGTTGTTGCCCCTCATCGAGCCCTTTGTTTTCTAGAGGTTTCATTCATTGTCTCCTTCAAACTAAAAAAAGAGCAAAGAAATTGGCAAAGACAGGTTTGCGAGTAAGTTTCAGGTATTTACATTATCAACTGGCTGTTATTGGGATTAAAAGTTTCTTCCTGCTGCTTTCCTTGTCCCTTCTCCTCCTTTTACACGGTGTCTTTTTTTTTAAGGCCAAAACCTCCAAAAATCTTGCAAGCCTGTGTGATGCTGCATCCACAACCACACATTTACTCTGCACATCCTTGCTGGATTAGGGTTTTCTCTATTAAACTTTTACTGTCGTGCCTTGGCTTGTGCTGTCTGTTGGGAGCAGAGAATTCGCTGGTGAATCATGGTGGGAGATTCTCAGTATTGGTTAGTGCCTCGTGTTCTTCCCCCAGCCACAAGTCCTGCACATTTGCTGTGCAATGCCCTGATTCCTTGTCCTCCTTGGGGCACCCTGCTCTGGGAGCACAGCTGGATCTGAGCAGTCGTGGTAGTGGGGTCACCACCAGGTTGTACCTTCACATAACCCCCGTCTGGGCTGATATTTGCTGGCCCAGGAGAGAGCAGAGACTGGCATCCCTTCCTGCCAGCTATTTTCTGCCCAGCCAGCACTCAGGCTCCTGGGCCATAAGGAAGGTGCATTTTCCAGCATCCTGATATGAGGGAGAGCCTCCCCCTCAGCCTTGGGTATGGATATGCCCACGGGAACACCTGGAGCACGGTGTAGGGATGCCCAAGCCAGTCCTGGATAGCTGGAACAGTGGTGGTGTAAGCTCAGGCCCAGCCCGAGATCAGGGCAGGCTAATTTCCTTTTCTGGGAAATAATCCCAACACAGTGCGCTCTTTTCTACACAAGGGAAGGATTTTAGGGCAGTTATTTATTTAGAGCAGCTCTTTTGCTGAGTACCAAGCCCAGTCTGGCCCAGCCAGTTCCCTTTTGCAGCTCCACATCCTTTGTAATTGGGAAGGACTGGTGAGCTGCAGACGGATGTCAGAAGGGCGGTCGTTGCTGCTCATATTCCATCGTGGTGGTGGTTTCCTAAGGTCTCTTTATGGGAAGGAAAGGGGGAAAGTCATCTTAAGAGAGCACACAGATCCCCTAGGGCACTCCTGCAAGAAGCAGGAGCAGAGTCCTGCTGGGAGGGAACTCTCTGGGGCTCTCTGCTCGGTTGAAGGCGAGGGGCACCTTCTCCTGGTTGTAACTCCACAAGGGAGCTCTGACCTACAGTAATCTGGTTTTGCCCAAGAGAAAATATCATGCTCATATGTGACAATATTTAACTGCAAAACCTCTGAAAATGTCCATGCTTGTAACTATAATGCCTGGAGAAGGGTAATTTTCATTTCCAGTCCAGGACCACATTCTCAGCATTGCTTCAAAAATAATGATTTGTACTCAGTGAGGATCTGGTCTTTAATTTTGTTTACCAAGTGAAAATGAGCACTGGTTTCATTTTTTTTCCCCCACCACTCCTGAAGCACAATCCTCCAGTGAACAGAATGATGAATATTCCAGTGTCCTGAACATGATGGATTTTAATTTCTTATTAGAGGAAGCAGAGGAAGAGAGAAAGTAATAGCTTTAGAGAGAATGGCTCTGTTTGTTTTTTTAAGTACCTACATTTGCCTGGTAGTCTGCTATGTAAGTGAATTTCCTTGAAATCTGATTATTGATGTACCATTTTTTTTTTATTATTATATCTTTTATGTCAGACAGTCCACCAGCACAATTCTTCAAAAGAGAGTGAAAGTGGTGTAAAAACAGAATAAGGGCTGTAATGCTAAATGGCAGGAAAAATATTAGTATCAAATATAGTTGGTCAAAACCCAGCAAAATTGTTAAATTATTGATGTTTTTCTGAGGAACTCAGCTGTAAAAGGGATCTGTTAACATGACACGGTAGAAATTTCCAACTCAGAGACATAATTTAATTTGTTCACTAAAACTTTGTATGTAAATGTGGAACGGGAGGTGTGAGTGATGCAGGCACAGCCCTCTGACTCTCATTGGATATATTTTTCTTCCCTGCTGTAAAATCACAGCTCCAAGCTGCTTTCAAGGGTTTGCTAGTAAGGAAAGGCAAGCAGGAAAGCTGAAAACTCGCAGTAAATTGATTTAGGCCAATTTTTATTCTTTCAAGCAATAGCGAGTAACCTCTAATCTCTTTGTTTTTCTGACCTCTCCCTGACTTCTGCTGTTTGTTTGCTTTTTCATGTCGCTGGCTTTGTGTCATGCCTAAATAAAGAGATGGACTGATCTTTTGTTCCTGGTCAGTTTTAATTTGTTTTCTATGGCCTGTATGTGCAAATGGCAGAGGTGTGAGGTTTGAAGTGCTGAGGGATGCCGAAAAACAGGTCTTGAATAAGACTCTTTTTAGGTATTGCAGGAGCAGAGGGTTTCTCAACTAATTACCCAGCCTTTCAGCCAAAGGCAGGAACAAAGGAAGAGCCAAGCTGCTATAAGATAATCATTCTGTTTATCAATGCTCTACAAACACCACTTGTAAAGTAATGATAAGCCCTTTGCACTCAGATAATGCAGCTGATGCAGGCATATCTCAGAGATGCTGTGCAGATCTCCCAATTCAGAAGAGGCTCTTGCCTACATTCAGGTGAGAAATGATGTTCCAGGTGGCCCAGTGAATATTTTAGAGGCTGGCAGTGAAACCAGAGGCATTTGGGGCAAGCAACGATGGTTCCTGTAGACTGAGAAATGAAGGAGAGTAATAACAGGACATTGTTACTTGGAACACATAGAGAGGGACAGGCTGACTATAAGGAAAATTTGGTTTAGGCAGAATTTTGTTTCTTAGTAGTGAGAGGGTTAAGAAGATGATGCTGTTTGGTTTTTGCCATTTAAATCCTGCTGTGAAGCTGCTTTTGTTTTCTTTCATCATCATTTCTTTTTGTTTTTCTTCCATCCAAAGGCACCCTTCCTAAAACAATGTTCCCATCCCTTTTGGGGAAAGTTTGCCAAAGTCATGCACCTCCTTATGCCTTGCACTTTGTGAATATTTCATCTTCCATAAGCTGTGCCAAAGACTCTCATCATGAAAACAAGGATCTAAATAATTCTGGGATAAATGAGGGGTGTTTTTCTCTTTTCCAGAACTAAGTGTTTATAAACTTTGAAGGAATAATAACCTTTAAAAAATTACAAAACTAAACACTGCTTTGAAAAATCAATGCTTTAATTCAGAAATGCTACCATGAAGCTTCTGGGATGGTTTTGATTTTTTTTTTTAAACACATCACCATCTTATGCAAGCAATTTGTAGATACCCACAAGACCCAGTGCCCTCAGGACTAGCCTGGCATCTCTTCCATGAAAAAGAATGTTCTCAGAAGAGTCTCATTTAATGTGTAGTACTATGAACTTCCACTGTGCGAGGGCATGTGTCAAATCTGAGTAATCTTCCTGTTTAATTTGTTTTCTCATGGTCAGTATTTGCTTTCCAAGTGGGTGAGAGTGCTGGTGCTGATCATCCCACAGGAGGTGCCTGCCCGGATAGACTGCAGCCAAAGGGGATGTTCAGGGGCAGAGCTGTTGTCCCTCTGGGTGTCCTGTGGGTCATTCCCCTCATCCATGGCCCCTTGGAGCAGGTACAGCCCACGGGGAGCACAAACATCTGTGCCTGGCACAAGCCCAAAGAAGAGGAGAGGTCAGGGACCTGTGGTGTGAATACGTGAGGGAAAAGCCAAGGGGATGAGGGATGTGAAGGGGGGGCCTGTGCTGAGAGTCCCTTGTTCAACGTGTGACTCTGATAAGTCTTGTTTTCTGAGATTATCACATTGGTCTTTGGGAAATTAAGGGGCCAATTTCACCTTCTCTACTCTTTCTTCAGGGCTTGGCAGTGATTTGCCTTGTTACATGGCAGGCTAATGCAGGCCATCACCTGGGAATCTGATGGAAATGGTTTTCACTCAGTATCGTGTGAGAAAACTCCTGGAGTGTCAGCAAAACCCCGCGCTTCCTGCCAAGTGGATTTATGTGTTTCCATCTTCCTAATTTCTGCAGACACAGAAATCCCCCAGACCAGCCTCAGTTTTCAAAGCTGTTGAGAGAAAATCCCTGCCTTCCTCTGGAACTGGAAAAGTCTGCGGGTACAATCAGGTGCCCTTGGTATCTGCCTTGGGCCTGCACACTCTGTGCCCTTCCCTCTGTGCCACAGGAGAAATCCCTGTGTGCAACAGCGCGAGTGTCAGACAGCTCCAGCCAAATCAGTTCTGATTCGAGCCCCCAAAGAAAACTCCACACATCTGTAATGTATTTATGGCTCTGCTTGCTCATTTGTCCTCCCCGTGGTCTCTTTTAATGAAGGGTATGAAAAATTAAACTCCTTCATAGGCTCCAGCTAGCTAAACAGACATAGTGAGTGAGTGAGTGCTCTGTTCCTGAAGCACCGTTCTGCCAGTTACTGGTTGAGAAATTTACATGGGTACACGGAATGGGATCTGTAATGAGCTTCCTGCACAGTCAGGGCCAAACTGTGCCAGGAGCAGGACTCATGTGAGTCCCATGCTGGGATTGAGGGCAGTTTTATGGCCCTGAAATGGGCAGTGCAGCAGTAAGTGTATTTACAGTACATAACTCCAACATTACATTTTTTTTTTAATTACGCAGCAGCAAAATATAGCCCAGAGAGGGGATGTGGACCCAAAGACCCCTGATGGTGTATGGAGCAGTGAAAGGGGAAGGTTGGAACTGGTGTTCTCTATGCTGTGTCTTTAAAAAATGTGAATCTCCCACAAGCTGGAGGCCTTCTGTTCAGTCATTTCGAGGTGGATATAACTAATACACTGCGCAATTTACATAAGACTTATCTGTGGTTAAATTCCTTTAAAAGGATACCATCCATTTAAAGATTACTTCTCCCTGAGTCATTAAAGTTAGGCACACACTGATTTATTAAAGGGTGATGTATTAGACCTAGGAAGTGATAGTATCTGCCAGAAATTCCAGGGAGGCTGTGGAGGTCTTGCTGCGATGAGCCAAGCTGATAACGGCACGTGGTGGTGAGACAGCTGTGTTAATGGGGCTGCCTGTCCCTCACGGACTGGGGGTGCAGTGTGGTGGCAATAATCCTTTGGGAAAGTGGCCTGGAGAGACACAGCAGTGAAGCCTACAGCAGGAAAAAAATGAAACACATCAAACCTTATTTACCAGGCAGCGCTGCAACGCATCACAGGAGCGGCCCTAACGCCGCTTAGCACGTGCCAAGTGCTGTCCAGCCACGTGCGAATAAAATGCTCCTCTGCGGAAGAGCTTTCACAATCACAAAAACGTGCAAAAAGCCTGGGTGGATGCCCCATCAAGCAACCGGCCTGCCAGGAGATCTGCAGAAGATTTGCAGTGTAAATAACCCTTTCCTAAGTTCTCTCTCCATAGATGTTTGCGGTTAAAATGACCCCGTGGGGGTATGAAGGTACCCAGATCACCTGTGGTGGAGGGAGCGTGGTGATGTTCCCGGCCCACGTGGTATCAGCAAGAAAAATGCGTGAGCAGCAATTTCAGAAGTCAAACCTGAAGGCTACACAAACTCCATCAGCGAGGGGATGAGCCACTGAGGCAAAAAACTTGGCTGGGGAGAGAGATATGCTTCAGTGTAACAAGCACTGGGAAGCACCAGCAAAGGGACAAGGTGACAGATGTGAACTGGAGCAAGTCTGATCCCTCAGCCTCACTCAGCACGCTGGGATTATCCCTGCAGGTCACTGAGAAACTCAGAGTAGAGCTGTTCACTAGAAAGAGGGGGAAAAAAATCTCAGTGGGAATCAAAGCTGAAATGCAGAGGTTGCTGCAGCAAACCAGGATGGAAAACCCATGGCTAAGAGTGGGGAGGAAAGAGCAAAGGCAGCGGGAGAGGCCCTGGAAGTTGGTCTGGGCTTGGATTTGGCCTCTGTGTCAGCAGGATTGTGTAAGCAGGGAAGCTGCTGCCAGCTTCGCTCCGGGGCTGGGGCTGGGAGTGGAGGCTGGCAGGGATGCAGGGACGGCATCGCAGTGCGGGACGAGTTTCTCTCATGGACAGGAAATGTGCACAATGATTTCCCTCCTGTGAATGCCAAACTAGGCTACAGGGACAGGGCAGAGGGAAGGAGTATAAAACCCCACGCTTTATGCGGAAATTATTTTGTTAATTTTTGCAATTCTAAGCCAGTCCCAGGATTTAAGAGTAACACCCTCGAAGTTCAGCATTAAGTGCCCTACCTGATGTCTCCTGTTTTGAGACCACAAATCATTTCCAGATCTTTGGCTCCTAACAGGCACCATCAGCACAAACCTTTTCCCCAAACACTCTCTGTTTTTAACCCCTGAGAGGGCCTGGGAAACTCAAATGTGATCTGCCTTCCCCTAAATCGCAAGGAGGCATCACTGACAACTGAGGGCTGGAATGCCATGAGGCAGGAAAGGCTTGTTCCAGAGGCCAGAGCAAAGGCATTTTCATGCAGAGGCTCCATCATCCCATACCATAGGGACACAAAGCCTCCTCCTGCCCTGCCCAGGAGCAGCAGGAGCAGGGAGGCAGGATTTGGGCAGCTCGCCCAGGAACACAGTGACAGACCCTGACTCAGAGCATGAACAACCTTGCCCTTCCTGTGGATGTTCCCTTGAAAGGAGTGACTTAGCCTTAAGCAAAATTGGAACACCAAGAAATCCTTGGAATTCAGGAATCACTTGATTTCCTTTTGCACAGTTTCAGGTTTTTTTCTTTTTCTTTTTCTTTTTCTTTTTCTTTTTCTTTTTCTTTTTCTTTTTCTTTTTCTTTTTCTTTTTCTTTTTCTTTTTCTTTTTCTCTTTCTTTTTCTTTTTCTCTTTCTCTTTCTCTTTCTCTTTCTTTTTTTCTTGATGAGCCTTATTGCTCCTCGTGCTCATTTTCTGGTGTTGAGCAACTTTTAATGTGAGAAAGACACACAGAAAAATTAATACACATCATTTCTGAATTGTAAGACAGCTTTCAAAGGAACCAAATGTGGTTTTTTCAGTGTTACTGTCAAGAAATCTTCAGGGTTTTTAAAACTAAAATCTCCTTTCCTCATTTTTAAAAAAACCTGCCTTCACTGTGAAGTTTTGATCTGAGCACATAATCTGAATTGTGTATTGGGCACTGACTTGATATGGATTTGTGGCTTAAGCAAGGAACTTCACCTCTTCCCTAGTTCTCCTGTCTGAACTATTGTTTTTCCTCCAGCAGGGCTTTGTAAACATCCAAGCAAAAAGAACTTGGAGAAATGTGCTGTTATACAACTGCTAATCATTACTATTCTTCTATTGTATTTGGTGACGTAAGACAGCCCCAGCCAGATGCCTTGAGATCTGAGGAAATGTCTGCAAGGCATCTTTGTGGTAACACATGGGTGCAGATTCCATTCATCATTTCCTTGACAGTTTAACTAACTACTCCCAAGCCAAAAAAGATCCCTGAAATCCCTCCCAGAAATATTAGCTGAAGGACAGGAGCAAGTCAGTGGAAAAGCTCAGGCAGCCTGTGTGGAAATGCCAAGGCTCAGGGACTGTCAGGAAAGGGGCTGCAGAGTGTAATCAAAAAATGCTGCCTTGCTACACATAGGCCTAAATTCTATATACAGGGATTTACACCTCCACTGGACCAAAAAAAAAAAAAAAGGGGGGGGGGGAAGGAAAAGAAAATCAGAGCTCTGCACATTGTACACAGTTGGAACCATTCATCCAGAAACTCTGGTTTGAACTTTCCGAAGTACCTGTGGGATTTAGAACAAATCCCGGTTAACTTCAGTAGAACTGGGGCCCTTGCACACTTGAATAATTGAAAGCTCCAGTCAGAATCACCAGAAACATGTTTTTCAACCTTT
The DNA here is from genome assembly GCA_013398015.1 of Oreocharis arfaki. Classification (NCBI taxonomy): domain Eukaryota; kingdom Metazoa; phylum Chordata; class Aves; order Passeriformes; family Paramythiidae; genus Oreocharis; species Oreocharis arfaki. The sequence continues at coordinate 225,197 of VZRR01006244.1, read as the reverse complement.
TACAATTTGCAGCACCTTAAAACCTTTATTTTTCCAGTGGAAGTGTCAGTTCCTGTATAGTGATTTAATACTGCAGAAAATAGGTTTGCTTTTCTTAGTTACCCCCCACAGACCCCTTAAAAACACTCTATGAACACACAGAGTGCAGGTTAAAAACTGTAACTTTGACATATCTCAAAATATTTATTGTCTTCTCTAGAGCCCTTTGTCCTGGCATCATTCAAACAATTATACAAAAGTCAGTGTCTAGTTCTTGTGGTTAGATAAAGCTGAAAAGCATCAACTTTAAATGTTTAGAATTTAACTTTTTTTTTAGTGCCAGTTGCACTATTTTTTGAGCTCTACCTTGCAACTTTGGAATGTTTAGTGTTGGTAATGTTGTGTTCCTGATATTACACACCTTGTGTTGGTCCTCTCCGCATTGTGTAAGTCCAGTGTTAAAACCAAAATTTTATATTGACATATGGGGGAGGAGGAGACACTCTCCACACTTCTTTCCTGCTGAACACCTTGGAAAACCTGGGGAAGCAATCTGTCCAGGACCAGCAGCACATGACATTGTTACATTACAGAGTGACATGTGCAAATAGAGGTTAGGATCCACACTGTCTTCAGGGACATTACAGAAAACCTGGACTCTACTCTGTACTGAAGCCTACAAGAATGGCGTGAGGAGAGCACGGAGAGCTGGGACCAGGCCATCAAACACAGCTTTAAAGGTCGTGTTCCTCTTGGCACCAGAAGGAACCACGGCCATAAGCGATTTGCTTTGTGTTTATGGCTTTTACCTTGGTGTGTTGTTTGTCTTCTAATAAACTTCTCGACTCACTAATCATCTGTTCAGAGGAGCTTTCTGAGCTGTGACTGGGGAGGAGATGAATGCGTCCAGTTCTGGAATTATGCAGTGAAATGCTACTCTGCATATTAGAGCTGCAGCATGATGTATTAGCCTATAAAACACGGCACGGGAAAGGCTTTGGGCAGGCAAGGGGCTGCTGAGAAAAATGGGAAGGAGGGACTCGGTGAGCTGTGTGATGAAGGGAGGCAGTGCAGAGAAAAGGTGTGAGCCTTGGTGAGGCCTAGCAGGTACTGGGAGATGATGGAGGAAGGGATTGGGGGTGAAAGACCTGTGCTTGGCGTGGTCGTAAGAGAAACAGTCACTGCAGGACTGTAAAGAGCAGCAGATGGAAGCGATGATGAGCTGTGTGATGCAAAGAGACAGAACACCACAGTAATCCCTTCCAAGTTGAGGGATATCCCAGCTGGATACAATGGGAACTGAAAATCACGTGCCAAGGGTTGTCCCTGCACCATGGCCAGCCTGACCACAACTGGGGCACTGCCACCATCCTCACACACTGCAGTCATGCCTGAGGCCTGGGCAGTAGCAGGATTTTAATGGCTTGGGAAAGCAGCAAGGCCCTTTCTGACACAGAGTGACATGTGAGGGGGTGGGAAACAAGTGAGGGGCAGTGTGTAGGTGTTTAATTAAACTACATCCAGCCTGAAGGCAGTACTCAAGAGAACTCGAGGTTCTTCTGTGTATCAGGTCAGATTTCCCCCTCAGCCCCAAACACACCAAAGGTTGACCTGAAGAACCTGACTTGGCTGTTTGTCTAAAGGTTTGGNAAAAGTTGATCTTCGGACTCTTTGATGAGTTTGCAGGGTCTTCCTTGATCTTTGGACCTGTCTACATGTAGAGGGCATTGTTTAAACAAAGGGGGATTACATATAGCCGGTATACATTGTTTTTTAGTTGTTCAGTGACTGGAGTTGGGTAACTCAAAGCTTGTTTTCATCTCAATCTCAGCATCTTTTGCCAGGTAATCATATTTGTAAGGTTTTCCTATTCTATCTTCCCCAACAGGTTTGATGTCTGGTTTGATGGGCAGAAAGACAAGCCTGCAGATACATTTAGGCATTGGAAAGGCATGGTTAATTGTTACAGTTTGAGAAAGGTTAAATATCTGATGATGTTAATAATATGAAACAGGGACTTTCAGTTCTGAACCACAGGTTAAAGTCAACTCCAAATGAGGAAGGATCCAACATTGCTCCTTCTTGGAAAACACTTGGAAGCCTATATGAAGTTAGTTGGGCTTGCTCAGATAAGGTCTGCCCTTTGATTTTCACCAGTTTGGTCAGTTTTGAAGGTGATTGGATCGTTGTGGTCCAGAGCCGTGCTGAGGCGTTCACAGCTGAAATGTAGCAGTGTAAGCAGAACTGCAGGAAGCCGAGCACTTGTTTCATCTGTTCATTTGTTTCAGTGGCTGGTCCCATGGCTTAGTTCAAACAGCCTTTCATGGCTGCTGAATGAAGGGAAATCTTGGGAACATGCAGCCAATGTGGCAGATTTGGGGTCCAATTTGCTTTTAAACTTTTGGGAATTGGTTATAGGGTGGTATGGGATAACGGTGTGACCGAGCATTAACATTAAACAAACCACTAAAAAATCATTTCTACTCTGAAAAGACAATTTTTTTTAAGTGCCAGGAAAAGCTACATGGTCACTGAGACCTTTATCTGGTCCCTTGTTCTCTGAGCCACTCTGAACATGTCTTTACTTCCATGACCTTGTACTTTTTTTGCTGTAGAAAAGCAATGGCCTCATTAAATAAACTGGACCAAACAGGTCCCTATAGCACACCTGTTCTCTGTGTACTAAAGGTCACAAGGACAGAAATAAAAAGCCATTACTCTGGTGACCCTTGTGATATGCATAAGGAACGTGAAGCAAGATTATCTATATTGAGAACTGGAGTTTTCTGAGTTTCAAGTACCTATTCTTACACTGGATTAGCATCTCCTCTGCCCCTCCAAGCCTTCCTAGCAGAACAGCAGCAGCAGAGGAGTGACTCCGTCTCCTGCTGAAGCAATTCTGCTCTTTGGGCTCATAGAATGCCAGTAATGACTGTGAACTTGCCACTGGCGAGGCAGGATGCGCTTTGGAGCAGGTATTTGCTGACAGCAGAAAAGCAGTGGACTCCTGATTTCCGAGGTGTTCCAGTGAGCACAGTTTTCTGCCTGCCTTTTTGAAGCATGGTCTCTCCAGCTTCCCCTTCTCACTCCTGGGATGTTACTCAGCCAGGTGTTGTCTGTGGGTTCCCCCATCACCTTGGGTGGGTTTTGCAAACCACAGGGAGGTCCCAGGGGCCACATCCTGACCCTCTGCTTCCCTCTCCCCACCCCGGGCACCCAGTGCAACCTCTGTAAACCTTAGGCCTCTGTTCTCTACCTCAGGTATTGTCTCACAACCTAATCTCCTTTTCTTGTTCCTTATCTTGCTCCTCACACTGCTGTACAGTTCTGGTAGCTTCCTTCTTCATGCAGTTCAGGAGGAGAGAAATCCTGGGAAAGCAGGAGGGAAGGAGTAGTTGCTCTTTGCTTTGGTGCCCTGTCCACGGGCTAGAGGAGCAGGGATCACAGAATCATAGTCTGGGTTGGAAGGGACTTTAAAAATCATCTTGTTCCAACCTCCTGCCTTCTGTCCCTTGGACCTACCTCTGCCTGCTGGCACAGAGCTCATCCAGCCCCTTTCTGTGAGATTAGTGAGGTGTGTGAAGGGGCCTCATGAGAGAGAGAAGTGACACTGAGGGGCTGAGACAACCCGGCCAGGAGAAGGAGCCAGGCAGGGACCTTCGCATTCTCTTATCCCAGAGCCCCTCGGCAAACTCAGCTGGTCAGAGGGATGTAGTCTCTGGATCTGGTCAAATGGTGCCTGCAGTTTTTCAAAGCCTCCTAATGTCATTAAATTGGGGCAGGCTTTCACAAAGGCAAATTTCATGTTCCTTTTTCAAAGGCTAAGGGCGTCAAAGCCTCTGTGAAAAAGATTACCAGAGTATTTTGACACGGCAAAATACAACCTGGCCCTGGTCTTAGAGATAAGAGAAACTTCTGGCTAAGATTTTCCCATGTAGTTCGGGTTCAGGTAAATAATCAGCATGGAAATTTTAGCTAAAATAGCTAATGTTTGGTAAATGTACTTGAACAATCTTAACAATAGAGCTGTCAGCCCCACCTTCAAGAAGTGGCTTGCACCCTTTTGGCAGAAAGATCTAGGATTGAATGGGTATAAGGCAAAGCTGGGAAAATAATGTTGTTAACTATTTCCCAATGAGTCATCAACAGGTTTTTTAAAACTTCATAATAAGGACGGTTTTTTAAAACCCATGAGATGCTTTTCTTCAGAAAGAAGCATTATAATGAGGGAAGAGTGGATCCATGTGCTTCTCATCTGCAGGGAGCACAAAGAGACTATGTAATGTAAAGCAGGCCTTAAAAGAGACAAATAAGAATGTTAGAGGAAAATACTAGCAGAATAAATCTGGAGAACAACGTTTCAAGTGCACACTGAAATGCTTTCATATCTTCTGGAGTATATGGGCTAGGCAGAGGAAACTGCTCCCTGAGTCACGGCAGGGCTGATAGATCGGCTCGCACGCCCGGGACTTATAAACAGGTTTTGTGCAAATCTCTTTCCAACCGTTTCCCTTTTCTTCTGATAAATATTTAAGAAGAGATTTGTCTCACCAAGATGACTTTAGTATGAGAAAGTGAGTTTAATATTAATGGATCTGAAAGAGTTTTAGAAACTTTTTGTTTTGTTCTGATTTGATTTTATACAGCGGGCAACTGGTATCACTTACAAATTTCCACAGAGAGTCTTTGCTGCTGCTGCTGTGGTTACAAGCCACTCACAGGCAGAAGTCTGAACGACTCCTGGTACCTTTATGGTCTTCCAGTTTCCCTCTTTTTCTCCTATAGCCTCTGCCTGTCGGCAGAGCCCTGGAAAGACGATAGCCCCTGCCCCACCCTGCTGGTGGAAAGTTCCTGGAAACCATCAATCAGGAGGAGTTGCCTTTAGCAACCAACAACAAATCTGCCCGAGTTCACCGGGATGGAGACTACGTGGTTATTACTGTGTTGATGTTCAGCTGAGAATTCCTGGCATCGGGAAGACTTAACCTGTAGGAGCTTTCAGAGGGCATGGATTAAGTAATGTCTGCAGGGTGTGATGGGAGTCTCCTCCAGCCTGGCTGCACCTCAGTCACTGTCACTGAGAGCAGGAAGAGATCCTGAACCAGTTTGGATAACAAGGACCATGAAGTGCCTGTCTCAGTTGCTAAAAACACCATCAGGCAGCCTTGCAGTCCTCAGCAAGGCTTGAAAAACCTGCAGGGGTGGAAATGTCCCTTTCTAATAGCCTGAATTATAGTATATTTTAATGTTCTTATTGCTGACTTGCTATGTAAAACCTTGAACACCTTGTCAGGGGAAGATATATGTATCTATTAAAAGACATAGGTGTGTGTGCTAGATATAGATATAGATATAGATATAGATATAGATATATTTGTATTGAAAAACCATATCTGACTGTGGATATTTTACCCAGGTACTCCACAGGTGTGCAATACTGTCCCCAGGCTCACCTAAGAACACCTCCCATCCCTCCCCACCACAGAGAAATGAGACAGCACGAGCTGCAGGATTATGTAGCACAGGGATACACAAACAGCATTACAGTCATTTGTAAGCCTTATCCACAGACCAGGTGCTGCCTTCCACAGAGAGGAGCTAAAAAAAGTGCAGCAGCCTCTGAGGGTGGGTGTCAGCACAGGGGTTATGGGTTCTGACCCTCCCAACCCAAAATGTTTCCCTAGGTCAGGGCAGTGTGGGTTTTAGCAGCTGCCCCTGTGCTAACACCTATGCCCTTGGGAACAGGAGGTGGAGAGGAAAGGGAGGGAGAACATGAACATACACTTAAAAATCAGCTCAGGTTTCAAGGGGGAAAAAGCCAAAGAGGAGGATTTCCTTACTCCTCTCCTCCCCTAAGCCCCAGATGTGGGGAAGGAGCCTGTTGTGGTGTTGGAGTGAGGCAGAGCTGTTGTTGTGCAGATCCCAGCATCTCTGCTTGTCCTGCCTTTGGGGAAGTTCAGTAATTTCAACACCATTTCTGGGATTTTCCAGAGAGCACAGTCTCCCAGTTAGTCATTCAGCCTGTTCTCCCAGCGCTCTTTTGAAAGAATCGAGGCATTTTCTGAGAAGTCAGAGGTCATCCTTTAAAAAGCTTGACATTTACATGTATGTAATGTTTTTGTATGTTTTTATCAGAAGGCAGGGGAATGGCTTTCAATGCTGGTGAACCTGAACTCAGTGAATTTTGTTTTCTCCTCGAGAGTTTTAGAGCTCACTTCCTCAGACCTATTCACAGTCTTAAAATAACTCTCTTTTCATCAATTCATTAACAAACCCCCACTGCAGTGCACTGCACCTTGTTATTGATGTTCTTAGCGATATAAATAACTGCCTGACCACTTCTGCTGGACAATCAAATGTCAGAGCATACATTTATTTGATGATAGAGCAATTAATTTTTAATTTTCCCCCTCTCTTTTTGCAGCTGTCTAAAAGCTACAGGAATGCCTGAAGTCACAGGAACTGCTGCCTGCCAGAACAGGTTCTGCTCCCTGAGTATCTGGTCTATGCTTTGGTAAGTCTGGGCACCAATATCCTCCCTGAACACAGCAGGGGCCACAAAGGCTAAAGTGGAAGAAACTAAAATAAAATACCCAGTTTTGCATTCTTTGGACTTCCTGGTGATAGGGTGGTGAATTTTTACTTTTATTTAGATTCACTATGAAGAGAATGCATGCAGTAAATTTCCCAACAGATATAGGGAGAAATAATATTCTTCTTAATTATCAATAGATGAACATTTTCTTCATCAAGCCCAGACTTCCACTCTGCTGGGCTAGGTGAGAAGGCAATCCTTGCTTTGAAGAGTTTAAAACCTAAAGGAACCAGAGAGTCTTCAAAGTCAGGCACAGTCCTCTTTTCACAGGCAGATAAAGTCGACCTGCAAAAGTCCTGTGTCCTTCTGCACAAGATGACTCCTTTTTCCATAGCTTCTTTTAAAAATAGGATGAACTTTGCTAATTAGGAGCATTGTACACATAATCTTTTCTTTGGCAAGCGTGTTCCTTAATGTGCCAGTTAAAATAATTCAGTTACCTTTGGCCGTCTCAGTTTATTTAGAGACCTCAAAGTACCTCAGCATACACACAGCAATAACTGATAAGGGAGTGAAATTATAAACAATCCTAATTTGTATTATGCTGGGTACACCAAAAAGCTGCTTTTCCATAATCTGCTTATTGCCTTTGTAATCCTCACAACAAGACCTCTGAAAATCTCCCTAGAGCATAAAGATAGAAAAGAATCAAATGGGGAAGGGGCAAAGGGAAACAGGTTTAATAATTGAGGAAAATCTCATTTGAGCAAAGGCTAATTCGTGAGCACACAGAGCTGCATATGGTTCCATGTGAAGGCTCCAAATGTGGCTGGAAGGGAGGAAAGCAGTTGTGCCTGTCAGATGTAGATTATCCATCTAGACTAGACCTAGGCAAAACCTGAGCCTAGGATGGAGGGACTTTGCCCTTTAAGGTATACGAAGAAGCAGGCAGAGCTAAAGCAGCTTTAAGCCTCCAATCCAATTCAGAAAACACCAATTTCCCATTTGATTGCCCTAGTGCTGAGAATTCATCTGTTTCCAGCACAAGTAAATGTGGTTTTACTACATGTGTACATGTGTACATGTTTACTACTATTTTTGTCCCTAAAATAGAATCTGTGGGGACAGCCCTCTTGCCATGCCATGAGTAAATTCAGTCATTTCAGCTCTGTTTTTACCACAGCTTTAAGCTACACAGATATCTGTGAATTGACACTGCCATGTTTGGGACATCCCAGCCACTCAGTCCTTGGGACAGGGACTAGAAAGTAGCTCCTGACAGTCCTCTGAGTGCCAGTGTGGTAGATGAACACCCAATGCACAGACAAATCCTAGACTTAAAGGGAAGTATAATCCATACCTGTGACTTGCACTCAAATAGATTTAAATGTATTCTGAACTGATTCTTTTTTATTTTGGGCTGCATTCCTTGCTCAGTACTATTTTCTCCTTGTATTAAAACCACACCCAACAAGCGTGAAGGAAAGAAAACCAGCCACAAGAGACAACCAACAGCACAGAAGTGACTGAGGCCAGTTCTAGGGAGCAGCAAGTTCTGGGCAGCTCAATGCTCCTGGGCAGGCTCTGGGGATCTTATGGGCCCTGCTGACCTGGCAGACCCTGTAGCAGATCCCTGGGGGCAGTGCTGGCATTGTTTTTGCTTCCTCCCCTTGAAAGAGTTTGCAAGTAAAGGCCTTGTGATGAAGGCAACATCTTTTTTTAGTGCCATCTCCCTCAAAGCAGAACAAAATTTCTTCAGCTTTGTAATTCAAAAGTATTTTAATTCTATAATGGCATTTATTCTTCAGGCTGTGCATTGACCATAAATAGTTCTCAGTGAGAATTTGCTGTTGGGATCGTGGTATTTATTAGAGACAAGTCAGATAAAGTACCTCAGGCTAGACTGCAGCCCTTTTGGTCTCTGTTCATGGCAGTGAGGAGGCTGGGAGGGCTTGAGGAGATCTCCCCACCCCAAAACACATCACAGCTGTCCCCATTGCTTCCTCACTGCCTTGGCAGCATGGCAGGGCTGGGAGAAGGTGAGGGAAGGACTTGGGCACACCACAGACTGTAAACCTGCACCCCAGGAAAGCCGACAGCTTTGGGGACTTAGGAGCACACGCCCCAGTGGAGCTCAGCATATTGCACAACCCCCAAATAAATGCATAAAATAATCACAGTCACTGCTTCAAGGCACCCATATTTACAGGCATCTAAAAATAATAGTGATTAAAGCAAACTGCCTTGAGTTGAGACAGTGTTTAACGCTGTGGTGCGCTCACCATGGATAAAAGGATCCTCAGTTCTTGGAATTCAGTGGTCAAACACCTCTTTGCAGCATTTTAAAGTTAATAATGTTCTTTATCCTCAAAGCAGACATACTTGATTTTGCTGTACCATCGTTTTGTCACCTGCATGCACTAACTCATCTTTACCCACCCCCACCAGTGAGATCCGTGGGGTGGGATCAGTCTTCGGTCACAGAAATCATTGCCTGAGTTTGATGTGGTACGTGTCACCACCTTTCACATCAAGACAGGCACAGATCCCGGCATCACTCAAGGCAGATCTGCCCTCTCTGATCTGAGTTTCCCATATACTTTATCAGTTTAAACATTTACAGGGAACATAACCTCACAGAAGAAGCCATGGCACAGCGGATGAGAAAACAGCTGAACTGTTTGTCTCTGGGGACCAAATCCTAAGACACTTTGCAGGCAGGTATTGGCTCGAAGACTGATGCAGCAGGATAAAAGTTTCCCTGTATAAGATAATTTTATTGGAAGAAAAGCAGCCCAAGAGCCAACTCATCCACCAGTAATGTTGACATTTTTTGTTACTAGGAGAAAATATATCCCAATGATTACCAGTGCGAGCGTCTAGTGCTTATTAAAAATAAATCCCATTCATTCTGGTCTAGTCGAGAACTTTCTGAAATTCTTTTGCTGCAGAAGGGTGACTGACGTGGGATGCAGAATGCTCCTATTTTTAGCTTGGTAGCTATACTTGCCAATCCTTGAAGAGCATTGATAGGAACCAGAAACAGCTGGATCTTCCGTCAGCAAAACGGGAAAGTAGGTGGTGCGTAGTCATTGAATTAAGGAGCTTCATTGCTGCCCATAATCGCTGATTGCATATTATCTAATGGCAGGAGAAGAGATATTGTTAACATCTGACAGTTTTGATTTCAAGTATTTTTAGGAGACGCATCAATTGAAGCACTGATTAGGCAGAAGTGGACCAAAACCATCAGTTGATTGCTTTTAGACATTACAATCTATTTTTGAAACGAAGGAAAACAAGTCTATAAATTTATTCAGCTGCAATTTCAGTCTGCTCGCGTGTTGTGATCTTGCTCTGTTTTGCAAACACCAAAGGGAACTGATTTATGTCAAATGACCAACCCTCTTTTCTCCCCTGTATAAAGAGTTCCTGTAGCTGATTTCTACTGGGAAAGAGGAATATCTTTGATTTCTGTTCTGCGTGTAGACACAGTTTAGAGCAATTAGCTGCATTTAGGATACTTCAGATTATTGTCTATTCTCCTGACAGGTCAAGAAAAGTAGCCCTGCAAGCTCTGTTTCGAAAGAGACATTAAGATCATGTCCAAAGCAGTGTCTACAGCTGGGTTCAAGTGCTGCATTTCCAAGGTCTTTCTCTGGGAAGGAAATGGTGATTGATACTAATGCCTGTACACATTAATCAAAATGGGTATTTTCTTGACTGCCTACTCAAACAACACCTCTGACACCGTTTCCAGTCAGCGTCCCCAAGGCTCACAGCAGATGTTTGTTTGATGGCCTCTCATCTCCACTGTTATTTGGGAAGTCCATTTAGAAATAATAGCTCTATTTCCAGACACAGAAAGCCAAGGCAACATTATCAAAATCATTTACCCTGAGCAATCCAAATGGAAGCCCTGAGGGGGAAGAATATGTAACCACCACATCCATTAGAACTATTTTGGGAAAGTGCTAGGAAATAAATGTGTTCATGTTCTGAAGATCCCTTTGTCTCTCCTTCCCGACACTGCTAATATATTTTCAGTGCTGCTGGGTGTCCAAACATGTAAACACTGGATGTTCTTAGTGTTGTGTCATTGTAGCTGCTGCTGTGGTGTTTTGTTCAGTACGGCTGCTTTGGTGTGTTGGAATAGGAAAATGGTTTAAAACATGATGTCAGTCTGGTTTTAATGCTCTGTTAAGATAACCCCAGGTCCTTACTCTTTTCAGAGTGCCTGAAACTGTGCCTGAAACTGAAGCTAGTGAGAGCTGTGTTTGAACAAATACATAATAAACAGGGGACTGACGTTGTCTCCTTGACCATCACGAAGAAAGATTTCAGGTACCAGAGGCTCTCCATTTGATTTAATGTCTGAGTCACTGGCTCAAGCTAAATAGTCATTTAACCTTGACACAGCTCAGTTTCAACTTGCCTGTGCAAGTGGGAGAAAAATGGTTCAACGGGGGACTTTAATGTGCTTTCAACACAGCTTGACCTTGTCTCCACCTGTGTGACCTGTGAAAGTCAGGGTGCTGTCAGCTGGATCACAGCTTCAGCACAACCCTGCTAGCAAGAGAGAGCTGATCCATAACAGTATTTGGCTCTCACATGCTGCCTTTCAGCCAAAGTGCTTCTCTGTGACCAGTAAGATTCATTAGGGTTAGTCAAAGGCTTACTCTCCTCCTGTTGTCGATTTTTATTCCACAAAACTAAAATAAGGTTTTAGGGAAGGAAGATAGTTTTTATTTTTCCCTTGGACTTCATTGAAAAGCTTTGGATGTTCATTGCCAAAAATGAGAAATAATAATAATAATAAAAAAATCTGGCTTGTGTGATTTTTTATTACAAGCAGCCCAAACATTTATACACAAATAGGAATTTTCTTGCAAACAGCATCTGTTCTACCCAAAGTCTCTTTTAGGCTCCATAAGCTTTCAGGGCAGCTCTAATTCTTATCTCTGCCATATCAATAGGACATCTGGGGCTCTGACAAATGAGGTCTGGTGGCAGAGCCCCAAAGTGTCCTGTTCACTGACATTCACTCTCATGACTGAGCCTGTTGTCTGTTCCCATCCCTCTGCAGCGATCTCGGTGCTCCCAAGACAGCTCCAATATTGGGAATAATCTTTATCCTTGGAATGGACAACCAGCCTGATAATGGTATACCTGCTGAAAAATGCTGGTGCTCTTTGGTTTTAAACATCCTCTGGAAAGATTCTGCTGCAGACCAAGCTGTTGAGACAGTGAGGAATAGAATTTATTATTAATCATGGGTCTCTCTTCTGCTGCTGTCTACTGAACAGTTCCTTTAAGAAGGCATGCAGAGGAGAGGGAAATGTAAATGATGTTACTGAAGCCTTCCTGTCCCTCATCAGAGAAATGGCACTTGGCAATCAGAGTCCTTTTAACACAAAGAGTCACTGGGCATTTTAAATAGCAGTTGGGCTTAACTGGAACACATCATGCTCCAGTACCTGTGTAAACATTAGACCCTGTCTGCCTATTGTATAAATTTCCTCTTTGGGGGGCACCAGGAAGAGTCTATTTTCATACTCTCTCCTGCTGCTTTGCCCACCCTGGGTTTTCCATAAAAGTGTATTTTATGCTTTGAGGTGATTTATTGCTGTGGCTTCCTCAGCCTCATTTGAATCAGGATTTAAATAATTGGATTTCCAATCTTTTCTTCCTATTTGCACTGCTGTTATATGCAAGCAGCTTTTGTAGGACATGGGGCCTGTCATAGCTAGGGAAGAACGTATTTTGAATATGATAATCTCTAATTTAGCAAATAGCGTTAATTTAGTAGGATTACAGGTTTTGGATTGTTGCTGGTTAGTGAATGCATCCGGGGAAAGATGAGTGCTCCAAAAAACTGGGACAGCTGTTCTTAATGTGTGTGTTTTTAGTGTGACTTGCCAGCAAGCTGTGCCAGCTCATTATGGTACATAATATGATATATACATGGTAATATATATATATACCTTAATACTTTTGCCTCAGGAATATTGACTAAAGACTTCCCTTTCTCTTGGACTGGTAATCTCTACACATATTTTCTGCAGGTTCCAAGGCTTGTTATTCTGCCTCTTCCTAATTTATTGAGCCAATGGAAAGCTTCATGTGTCTGCACCACGTTATGGATGAATTTCATTAAAAATGGCAAGGGTAAGTTTAATTTGATATGATCAGCAGGAGACCAGGTGCCACAGCAGAAAATGTATTGCAGGGATTTGCATGAGTATATGAGAGTCACAAAAACATGTTCTTTGCCCAGATCTGATGCTGTTTTTACCTGAGGAAATGGGACCTTAGAAGAAATGTGAGGAACCAGGTTCCACCGTGTTGTTAGGGACTGGGAAAGTGCTTGGAAGAGAAGTCACAGGCCAGAGGTGGCTTCAGGGTGCCCTGTTCGAACATGAGCAGACAGGAGGCAGGTCAGGTAGGGCTGGCACTGCTCCTGCGAGAGAAGACAGGAATGGGCCAAGCAGAGTTTCCTGGAGCAATTGTGTGGCTGCAACAGTCACTTCCACTAGAAAACACCAAGCTGCTTTCAAGAAAGTGTGCCTCAGTCCCTTAACTCCTTCAGAAAACGGCTTCTTTAGCTAATTCTAGCTTCCTATCTGGTTTAGACTCTAAAGTTCGGGTTCCCTTTTCGCTCAGAAAATGTCTGTGAAGGTATCCATGAACTTTATCATCCCCATGTGCATTCCTGGCCTATTTAAAGGGACTGGAGAAAACAAAAAGAAGAAAAAGAAAAGGTGACAATTAAGAATTTAGTAATCCTGGAGGTGTGTTGAGAGACTAATCTGGACTGCAGTCATCCATCCCCCCCTTGCTATTGAATTAACTCACTGTACGTACCCAGTGCACATAACAAATAATGAGAGCTCCTGCTGGATTCACACACAGTTGCAGAGAAGCCTCCAGGTTGTTCCCAGTGCCAATATGCATCATGCCAGGGAATGTTCTGTGGTGCAGTTGTACATCACAGACCTTCCCTGTAGGACCACAGTGCCTGGCTCTACTCTGTTTCCTTTAAAAATACAAACCACGGATTCATGTTTTTGTAGCATAACAGGCACTCCTCCCTGGGCCTGGGAAGGGCAAGAGCTGGAAGTGAACGCTGGTGTAAGAGACACACACAGCCTCCAAAAATAAATTTCCTATGCATTTGGGCTCTCTCTAGTGCAATGACGTGATCTTAGGCTTTTTTTGGACACCTTTCCCTGAGGACTCGTGAGCCCTGGGGACACCTGAATAGCAGAGGAAATAAGGAGCTTGTGTGTGCTCTCAGAGCCTGGGCTCAATCTTTGCAGCTGGTTCTGCCCGGAGAAGGCTGGGCAAGAGCAGGGGCTTGTGAGCCTTGAGCAATGCCTGCTGCTATTTTGAAGTTAAATGTAGCTGTCAATACACTTTGGGAATGACACTGATGCATGGACACGGCATGGAAGTGAGGATTGAGAAAATCAAAGATATCCGTGGGTTTATACTGGGTTGTAATCACCTAGCAAGTAGTACAGCCTAAGAAGTGCCTGTAACTTGTACAGGGCCTAGCATGGTGTCAGGGGCTTTCAGGTAAGAATACCCAGGAGAGCATGGTGATAACATGATTTGCTGGACTGGGTTGGTTTTATTTTTTAGGGGTTTTGCTTGTTTGTTTGGAGGTTTGGGGTTTTTTGGGGGGGGTATTTTTGTTTTGTGGGGTTTTTTTGTTGTTGTTTTTGTTTGTTTTTGGTTTTGTTTTTGGGTTTGGGTTTTTTTTAGGTTTGGGGTGGGTTTTGTTTGTTTATTTTGCTTTGGGTTTTGTTTTTTTCTCTTTCTTTTCAATGACGATAGATTATCTATTTATTGCCTCGTCTGGAAGGCATTTGTAATGATCAGTGTCAATATTTATGATGAAATAAAGCACTCTAAAATGTGTTTTCACTGAGACTATTTTTCACCTGGCATTAATTCACTGAGTGCATAATACAGTCAGATGTGTTAGCCAAGAATAAACTCAGGCCCCAGTGTAGGGCTAAGGATGTTTAATGTATCTTGACAGTCATTAAGTAGTTGGTAAAGGACTAGCAATGAATTCATTATTCTCCTTATGAATCAATTCCTATTTATAGCAAACTATCAAAAATTCCACATTATAATATGGAGATTGAGATCATACATAATGGTTCTTTCACCAGAGGCAGCCATGAAAGGACTGGTGAGACTAGAACGAATTACAGTTAATGATAGACTCTTTCTCAGAGAATTAAACACTTTAATTGGTCAATCAGGTTGGGCATTTGAGAAAGGAAGACTTGCAATTAAGTGAAAGCCTGCCTGCTGTACTTTGGCAGCCTTATGGGCCTCTGGCAGTTTTTCATCAGGGTTTAGATTTGTCATCATGTTCTAATCCTCACAGCTACACCTAGCCAAGAGTGAAAGCTGCTTCTTGACCTCGTGGGGTTTTGGGGTTCCTTTGGAGGAATGAAGCTGGTAGATGAAGATTTTGGTATTGATGCACTGCTGTCTTGGAATCCGATTCATTCTCGACTTCTGTGTATCAGCTGGAGTGTCTTTTGAAGGCTTAAGTGAGATGTGATACTCACACCCTTCTGCTTAAGGGTGAGTTTCACCTTCTCTGCGAATACATCAGTGGCATCAGCTCCTTGTGAGTTTTGCTGCAGCACTGAAGTCAGGGATGTCAGGGCAACAGCACTCGCTAGCAGTGCTTGAAGACATAGGTTTTGTTCTATATTCTTATTTTTCAGGTGAGAGTAAGCTTGCATCTTGCATCTAATTCATAACAGATCACTGAACATTATCTGAAGACCCAGTATGTGCAACAAAATTCATTACATGTGTTCCTGGGGAAAACCTTCCTCCACTCTACCTCAGCTGGCCTCCAGTTAAACATCAAGATAGCTCCATGTAGTGTTCTGCCTTGCAAGTTTAGTTTGTCATTTGTTCAGAGAAGAGTTTCTCTCTCAATCTGTGTTTTACCAATCTGCTCTCTACACCGCCCTGGTTCTCTAGGCTTTGAGGTGCTAATGTTGTGTTTCGACTGCTTTTAACAGCCTGTGTTACAGCATCTGTAACAAAGCACCATTGTGCAGGTTTCTGGGTGTCCCACATGAATCAATGAGCTGGAGCAGCTGTTCTACATCACAGAAAGCTCTGCCTTCTCTCCTCTAGAGAGTTTCATATTAGAAGTGAGGTAGGATTTTGTTCAAAGAGAAACAAGACTCTACCTTGCAGCAGAGAGCAGTCCTTGCTTGATGATTGTGGGGAACATGATGTGCTTTAGGCCTGGCTAGTTACTGCTAGCAGTGATTGCACGACACCAGTGAAAGTTCATGTTGCAGGCTTTGTGCTGTGCTTGTTCAGAGAGCTTAATAAGTGTGTTTTTGAAGTGCAAGGGAGACTTAGCTTTTCCCCACATGAGAAGGAAGAACAAGAGAGAGTTGCTTTGGGGACACCACAGAAGTCTCTGTGCTGAGCTAAGGAGTCTCATCCTTAGTCGAGGCCTCAGCCCAGTCTGCAGCTTTGGGTTAAGGGGCACAGGGCTGTTTTGGGCCAAGCATGAAAGGTTGCAGCAAATTGATACAGGGGAATATAAAACTTCACAGCTTGGATAGTTTAGGTGCAGGGGAGAAAGAGGAGCTGGACCTTACACCCCATCAGTCACACGACTTGCCATGATGAGGCCGGGGCTGAGGCGCTGTGAAGGCAGCAGGTGTTGTCCTGGTAGCTTAACTTTCCTATATCATCCTCTGGGACTGATGAGTGGCCACACACCCTCACTTTTCCCAGGCAGATGAGTCCTTCATCCAGCGCTCAAACCATTTAGAAAATGAGGTGTTTGTGGGTCCTGACAAAAAGCAGGCACCGGTGGCCAGTGGAGAAAAGCCATCAGTGGCCACGACAAAGCCCTGGAGAAAACCTGTACCAAACCAGCTTCGTTCTCTGCTGCCTTTTACAGAGGACAACCCACTCATTCCTACAGACTGTCATTTCTTTCCTCCCCCTACAAAAAAGTCTTCTGTCAGCTAAGCAGAGCAATGTTGAGGGCAGGTCCTCCCCACACCGTGCCAGGACCACAGCCTGTGAGGAGAGGGCACACCCTGAGGTGATAAACGTGGCTGTAGCACGGCTGCAGTCACACCTGGGGAAGCAGCTCTCAGGGAGTGAGGGGGACTTCTTGTAGGGGATAAACCTGTGTCCCTACACAAGAGAAATCCCAACCCATCACTGAATAAAGCTGGATTTTGTGCATACTCAGGGTGGAGGAGCTCTGGCAAGCAGTGAAGGCGCCGCAACCTCTCTCAGGGAAGGTGGCAGGAAATCTGTGGAGGCTGAGGGATTGAAGGGGAGCTTCCGTGCTGCTGGGTTTTGCCAGGAAAAGAGGGTAGGCAGCAGAATAGAGACATCATGATGCCTTGAAAAAGGTAAGAAACCAACCTTGTCAGTGCTGAAACAGAACAAGAACCACTGGCCAGCTGAAGAGCCCCGTGTCTGCCCTTGCCCAGACCTTGAGTCAGCCATGCTGCCCTTAAAATCCAGCTGGTTTTCTGGTTGCTCACCAGTCTGGGTCTCTTGAAGAAGGAATCTGCCTCCTGTGCCTCATCCCAGAGAGCAGTTACAGCTGCCCTGTGTCCCTGGAGCCCTCCCTCCCAGTGGGAAGTGCAGGCAGCAGCCTGGCAGTGCAAATACACAGTGGGCAGCAAGGCTGTGCCATTGCCCCCAGGAATGCTGCCTCTGCTTTGCTCCAGCCTTTAATTCCAGTCCCTTTGGGAGCTCAGGTTTGCTTAGGCATGAGAGAGTTTGAAATTCGCCACAGCTTAGTGGCCGAATGCATTACAAATATTATTAAATTAAATGTAAATGCTTTGGAAATACAAATGCCAGCCAGTGTTCTTATCTCTCCTGCTTTGCTTAGGCATACAGGAGAGGGGAGCTGGCTCACGGTAGGGTTCTCAGGAGTCTCCAAGCTTTTAGTGTTCTGGCACTTAATACCCATAACCACACTTCTCATATTCAGCTGACAAATTGGCCCTGCACCAGGGGAGCCCATGCTTATTCAAAATATCTCAGCCTTGCTCATTATGGTGACAAATCCATACTCCAGGCTTGCTGCCAGCTTGAGAGACTGGGTTCCTGATCAGCAAACTTTGACGACAATCAAGTCAATATAACTCACTATATTAGCAGATGAAGTGGGAATGAGCCCCAGGGAGATGAAAAGCCAGCAGAACTTCTGTTAACAATTAGGCAAAACTGCTGCCTTCACGTGTGCATTTGCATGAGCAAAAGCTTTTTGATGCACTGGGCCTTCACCTCCTGTCCTTCCTCTAACAACTGTGACCTTTTGGCTTTGCCTATCAAGAATATGTCACTGCTGTACCTTAGGATATGTTTGACAACTCCTCATTTTTTCCACTGTAAAACACAAATGCTTCTGTGGGCTTTAGAAGGCAAATTATTTGTTGAACTGTTCTTTCTTCAGAAAGTACAGGAGCATCCACAAGGTCATGCTGGTCTCAGTTTCATACTGTGCTAGAAAATGGAGGGGTGTCCAGGTGAATTGTTTTCAGAGGTCTCACATGTTTTGAACTTGTTCTCCTCATTGTATTTGTCTCTTCTCATCCCTTTTTGCTGTTAGTTCACTGTTTTTCCTGCCCAGCTGGAAGCAGTTCCCCGCAGATGTCCACTGCCATGCAATGATCCCGGTAAAGAAAATGTTGTATTGTCTGCTTCTTCCCCACTGTGGCAAGCAGGAAGTTTGGCAGATGATGTTTCCTGACAGGAAGCTGATGCAGGGCATAGGAATTTTGGTTATCTCAAAAAAAAAAAGAAAAAAAATCACCAAGCAATGCAATTTAGCATGAAACTACTTTGGTGTGATCGACTCCAGTTGTTATTCATAGCTTGGTCTCACATTTGCATTGTTATCTAGGAATGAAATTGTCACATCTCTCTCCCAGGTAAGATTTGGGATTGCCTTGCAAGCTGGAGAGTCAATTTAAATTGGAGGCCCCAGTTAATAATGTACAAGATAATCAGTTTCACATGGCTGTTCTCAGAGATATTAAGGAAATTATCAGAGAAATACAAATACCATGTGACATGATTAGCGTCATACAGAAGGATTTGGGATCAGCACGGTGTCTTTGGTATCTACCTGGTAATTATTACTATGATTCCCTGGTTTAATTACATTTATACCTGCAAGATTACAAGATAATTATACTTGAATTTATTGCAGGAAACTAGAAATTGCATGGTTTGTTAACAACAGACAAGTAGAGTATAATTGGCAAACACGACATGGTTATTTGTGCAACATCTGAGAGCACGTGTTATTACTTCAAAGATCCAAGATTGTTGTGTGAGAGGCAAGCATGAAGCCCAGCCAGTTTAGCACCTGGTAATAGGAAAGCAAAACACCAAGGAAAAAAACTGCATTGTAAAGCAACCTGGCAGTTCTCCAGGGCTGGAAGCAAAATCTTAAAAATTAGGGTTTAGAAATGTAGCAATTTTCTACACCCTATTTCTCTTTCTATTTGTGATTTTTTTTTTTTTTTGTCTTTTCTGGGCTGGGATGCCAACAAGCATTTTTACCTTTCACATATATTGTAGGCTTGCCTAAAAAGTATCTTCTGTGCTTGCAGCCAGCTGGCCTTTGATGACCTGCAGTTTCCATGAGAAAGAGAGGGATGTAAATCTGGCCACCTTATTCTCTGAGTTCAGGGGGAGATAACACATTCCGAGGGATAGGGCCCAGGGCAGCACATAACACACTTGCATGGGGTTTTTTTGCCGTGCCCCTGGAGGTATTGCCTTCTGCCTCCTGCAGGCAGATGCTCTCTCTTTGCTGACACCCTGCCTAGCACACAGCCTCTCCAAGCTCAGTTCAGCCTTCTGGGCACAGGCAAGGCCTGGAAAGGTTAATAACGATGCAGTGGGAACCCAGTCAGTGATGGGGATGTTTTTCTCAGTTAATTGGCAGTAGCAGTGAACCCTGTACCCCAGGGCTGCATCCTTCAGATGCTGATCAGGCAGGTTTTGCTCTGGAGGCAGGGGGCATTTGATCTGAGTGACACAGGAAGGATTCGGCTCAGCTCCTGTAGAATCAACAGCACCGGTGTGGTACAAAAATGTCACTCACTTAAGACTCCAGCCATCACCTGGGCTGGGGCACCAGCAGGTTTGCCTAGGAGTTGCCTTGTACCTACTGTGCTTTTCTAGGCAAATATGAAATTCTCACACCTTGGCTTTTTGTTCCTTGCATACGCAAAAAAAAAAAAAAATAGAAAAGCAAAAGCTGCTTGAAACTCATAAGCCTCTTCCTTGCCAACAAGTCATCTAGAGTTGCCTCCAGGTTTGCTGAATGTCCTGGGACCTCAAGAACATCGAGGAGGATGTTGAAGTATCCAGTATCAGCATAACCCCGGGCATTTCTACACGTCCTGAGCTTTCTGTAGACATCAGGTGTGAATATTCCCTGGTGCTTGTGTGCAATAACAGCAATTTCACTGTGTGATGGCACTCTGCAGCATTTGGAAAGAATTGTTTTCACAATGGCAACGTTTCATTTCACCTAGAAATCTTGAAAGAGTTTCAGATATATTTGAGCTTTGTGGCTAGGCACCAAATGGATAAGCAGTTATACTCCTACCGAGAGTACTTAAGGGTAGGGATACCAGGAAAATGAAGAATTTAGTTTGGTACACAGACAGTGTTAAGAATAACAGAAATGAAGAATTATGAATTCTTTGCTGTACAAGAACAAGGCTAGAAACAAATTCTCCTACTGGAAGATAAATTATGATTATCTATTACAAAGCAGAGATTTTTTTTCCAAAAGTGTTTGGAGAAACCAGATGACTTCTGAGAAAAATGTCTCCTGATTTGAAAACACTTTTTTTTTCCCCTTCAGAGAAAGACGCATAATAGGAATTTAATCAAACCCTACCTAGTGAACTTTACTTCCTCTGTAGCACCTTCAGCATCTGAATCATTCCTTTGGTTAAATATTCTATATAGCAAGGGGCTGCGTTGCATGACACAGTTGTCTTTTTGCAGTGTGTATCCAACCATGCCACTGAAATCGGGAAAGATCTTGGGCCAAAATCTGTGATCCTCAGGCTAATATTTTACACAGCTTTTTTTTTTTCTTAATTCCTGAAGTTTCCATTCATTAAAATTAGCAGTTTTTAATCTTTCGTGGCAGTGTATAACTTGTTTATACTATGCCTGTCTGTCTGCTACTCCCCCAAAGAAGATCTTGAGTCCGGTGAGAGAGGACTCGGTCCTTGCTGAATTGAGGTTCGGTGTAACCACATTTCTTCAGAAGCTTCGACTGGGGCTGCCACCCTGCAGCAAGCAGTTTGCTTGCCAGAAGTTGAGCCAGAAGTCATAAGGCTCCTCCAGAGTCACTTTAGGGATCCTGCCCTCCAGCACTGGTTTCAGAGAGGAGGAAAACAATGGCTCATGATCTTTTCAGAGCAAAGGAGCGGTGACTTAAGAGGGTCCTAATGCAAATAACGATTTTCCCTCTCAGCCAAGTGAGTGCTTCCAGCAGATTTGTTAAGAAACAAAGAAGGGAGGATCTAACTCTGTTTGCACCCACTTTGTTCTCTTTTACTCTTTGTCTCTCTGCGCAGCCAGATTGGTGCGTTTTAAAAGAACGGCAAAGACCGCTGCTTTTGCAGCACATCTATTTTATAAATCGTCGAAACTAAGCTGCAGGCTAACAGAGCTGCACGAGGCTGGACAGCCTTGCTGAATAACATCCTGCTTTCACCGGCACAGGGTGCAAAAGGCACTGGGAGAAGCAGGGATGCAGGAAGGTGACAGAGAGCTGCTTGTCCTGCCCCTTGCCACCATGACAGACCCAAATTAGGGTAACTGAGAGATAAAGCCACACTGGTCACACAAAATGTCCATGCCTGCTGCACTCCCACTTCACAATGCTAGTGATTTGTGCTTTCACATTGTTCACTGGAATTGATTCCTTAAAAAAAACCCCCAAAACAAACGCAAACCCCAAACCACATGCACAAACAAAATCAATACCAGTTTATTTCTCCTAATCCCCCTCCCCAAACATCGGGCACAAGAAAGAGCTTTTCCAGCGACTGAAATTACAGGACCAAGTACTGCAGCTCCAGTACCAGGTGGAAATCCAAAGAGATAATTGCTTACAGGTCGAAAAAGTAACCTTGCCCTTAAAACACGCATCTTCAGTGCCTCCTGATCATGCTGTTGTTGCCACAGAACTGACTTTGCTCCAAAAGCAGGTGAGCACAGACGAATGGAACTGAACTGCTACAGTGATGCCAGAGAGTGTTTAAACGGCCACACTCTTTAATGCTGAGGTACAAGACGCTCCCCGGAGTGCACGATTTTGCTCGAGGCTTTCTCACCATTTTTGTCAGCTGCACCTCTGCCCTGCCGGCTCTCACGAAACCATTTTTGGTGCTGACTGGCCCAAGTTCAGCCGTTGTGCCTAACTGCTAAACAGCCACACCTGTTGAGGCACCTGGTAGAGATTTTATTTTTCCTCCCGTGTAGCTGGACAGGCAGCGTTGTCTTTGAGGTAGAGACAGTCAGCAGCCTTTGTTTGGTCCTGGAGGGTGGTTGTGATGGGAAGCTGCTTTTTTGGGACGTTTTCTCCGTGAGTATGTCACGCTTTAATAACACTGGTGATGCAAGATATGGAATGATTTTGCCTGCCAGCTTAGTTGCTCTTACTTTGTACTTTGTGCACTTCCTTGCAGAGGTGTATTTGTGTAGTGAGTAGGTGCTGTTGCCTTGTGTCAGGGCATGTGCTGACACTTCTGATTTTTGTTCATGGGTGACTCCTCACAGGTCCTTCACAAGAAGGATATATAAATAAGCTTTGAATAACTATCTTTTGAACAGACATAGTTCAAGATGACTTAACACTGTATGTAGAATTCAGCTTTGCTTGGGGTGCACGTGCTCTTACTGCAGGAAGGAAGAAAATTGCCAGGGCTGGGCTAAGTCTTGCTCTCTAGATCCAGGCCCTTTCATCCAAGGGCCTTTCTCTAGCTGCTTTTCTGGAGTCCTCAAGGTGCTAAGAAAGCCATGGCTCCAGCAGCTGCCCTAGGCATGCAGCTCTGCCTCTGTGTGAACTTAAACAAACTCTTTTACTCTGTGCATTGCTGTCTGAAAGGAAGAAACTGAAACCTCCATTCTGATGCTTTGATGTTCCTTCACTGCTAAAATGTGCACTTAAAGAGCCTTGGCGCTTTCTTCTTCCCAGGAGTGGGTTGTTTGTGGCTCTATTTCTTTTAATAAATCGAGTGGCCCAATAGGAATGGCCTTGCAGCACTAAATAGCTGTTGCTTAGGACCTGAAATCCACAGTATATGTATTTTGGGCTACTCTCAGCCTCATCCAGCAGGCTGAATGTCCATTAGCAAATGGAGCTGATCATTCTGTTCAGCTGCACTCGAGAGGAATCTTCTCTGTGTGCTCTCAGCCTCTCTGTGCTATGAGCTAATGCCATGGTGAGTGGGGTGATGGGAAACCTGCTTTTTTGGGAGCATGTCTTCTGTTCTGGCCACACCTAATATAGATTGACCTTTATGGCCAGCATGCAGTATTACTTCCCTGGAGCCCACCTGCTGATGGGGGTAAAATAATGCTGGACTTCGAGCTGGTAAAAGGTGAAAATCCCTTTTCACTCATTGATTCAAAATGTCTGCAGGCCCCTGCATCTGTAGTGGGTTTGACTGCAGTGGTTGCTAAGGGAAGAGCAAAGGGTGTTCTCTCTGAGGAAAATGAGAAAGCAAATTGTTTGAACAACCTGAAGTGCAGGCAGGAAAATCCAATGTATTATCACGGTGAATTCTGTGTCTTAGTTTGGAAGGTGATGTGATGCTTAATTAATTAGTGTTTGCTAAGTGTTTTAGAATTCTGTGAAGATGTTACCTGAGATTTGTAGATCTTGCTAATGGCCTTATGCTGTAAGCTTTCAGGGCTGGATTATTATTTAAACTGAGTGCTAGAGCTGTTTCATTAAAGGGTCTGTCAGCGCTTAGGTTATTGAAAAGTGTTTTAATATTAATTCCTGTTCCTGGTGAGCATGGTGGGAATGCTTCCACCTGGACTGATGATTTCCCACCCCACAGGACTGAGGAGTGTTTAAGCTCTTGTTAGTCCTGGAACTGCCTTTATCAGTCTAGTAAATGAGAAGAATTTCTTCTCTACTGAGATTTTTTGGTTGTGGTCAGTTAACTTGCTACAGCTGAGGCACAGGAGCTGAAGGTGGAGGGACAATGGGAGAGGATGAAAAGGGTTGAGATAATGTAGTGTTGGTTTTTGTTTATTTGTTTTTTAAAGAAAATGCACACAAGAATGGAATCCTGAGGTCAAGGGGAAATGAAAGAGAGGTCTGTGGAATGTCACCAAGTCAAGCTGCAAATATTGAGACAAAAATTGTATACTTGGAACTGTTTTAGTTGGAATGAGTATTGCCAGGTTCAGGTTTTTCAGGCTTCCTCCTGAAACCTCAGGGTTAACTTTTCCCTTTAGTGTCTGCTTTTGTTTTTCTGATGAAACCACTAAAATAACAATTTGGCAAGAGAAATCTTTCCTGTGCATGAATTCGAAAAGAACAAGCAAAGCATAAATTAGCATTTGTATTAGAGAGACACTCGAGAGAATGGTGTCAAAGTCACAAGACAAAAAGCCCTGTGTGTGTTTTGGTGGTCACCTTGCTGATCCATAAGACACTCTTGACACTGACAATGAAAGCCCAACAAAAGGAGACGGAGTGGTTCTATGTTTAGGTTTCTCACTTTGCCCTCTAGAGACCTGAGTATTTCCCTCCATCTCTTTATCCTTGGGCAAGCAAGAACAGCTGTAGACCACAGCTGGGAAGGGAAAAGCCAATTGTGAGGCCATGAGTTCTCATTAGTAGGTGAATATTGATGACTTCTACAAGAAATGAAGGTCGTGGAAAGCTGTGTTGACCCGAGTCCTCACAAGTGTTTTGTAAGTTGTTTTTAAAACACCACTGACATCTTTGGAACGACGGTGGCTCTGCTTTCCCCTTGTGCCCGGATGTGTGGCAGGGACTGACTTAGCCAGAGGACAATCTGTGTTGTGCCCTGTATTTAAGATATCTGTTTGCTGCCTAAAAGTGAGCTACTCCTTGACTTGGATGGTTGCAAACTAAAATAATGAAGTATTTGAATGCTCTGGGTAATGGTTGTCACTTTGGTTCCTTAGATGGACAAGAGGCTGCTGGGAAGAAAATGTAAATATTTCTTAGGATCATCTTGTGTTGGGGAGGCTTTTAATTTTAAAATAAGTTCATTTTCCATTTAAGCTTACTCTGGCACAGCCTTTGCACTATTTCCTTTTCTTTATTTTCATTTTTATAGCCATTCACTTTAGGAGACTCTCTATGGGAGCAGTGCAAGAGTCATGTCAATAGCTGCTTAGGGGCTTTTGGGGGTTTCTTTGTGTGTGGCTTGTTTTGTGTTTGAGAACTCTTGAAATTGCACAAGGTGAGATGAGAGCCGAACTTGTGGATTAGGAAACCTGTTCTTTTCTAGTAATGGGCAGATAGGAATTCTGTTTCTACGTGGACATTGCAAAGGAGCTGATGCAGAGTGAGAAGGCTCCAGCCTCCCCTCGGAGGCACAGGACCTGCACTAGTGCCAAAAGCAGGAGCATTGACTTTAACTTAATGATCTGAATGAGAACAGCAAAGGCAGTGATCAGCATTTCCTGGGTTTAATACCTTGCACAAACATGGGGATATTAAAAGTACATAGAATAAAGAGATTGTCAGAAGACTACTGGAGTCTTCCTTCAGACAGGGGATACAGGATGAGTCTCACTGTTCCTCAGTGTTGTTTTGTCACTATAAAGAGCCCTGGGAAGTCACAAGTTCGGCTCTTGTCAACACAGGACACCTTCATTCTGCTCTTCCACATCCTCTGTGGTAAAACCCATCAGTAACTGGTTTGACTCCAGGTATGTTCAGGAGTAGAAACAAGGAGAACACGACTTCAAGCTGTGTGCAGAGTGAAGAAGCAGCAGCACATCTGAAGGAAAGAGCTGATTGTTAACACTAATGTTGCAAGCTGCTAGAAAAAATGGGATTTGTCTTTTGCAATACACTGCGTGTGAAAGTGGAACACAGAAAAATGGGAGGTTGGGGTTCTGTGGGGGGTTTTTTGTGGTTGTTCCCCCCCTCCCCCCCCCCCCTTCTGTTGTGGACTTGGGTAGGAGCTGGCTCTGGCAGAGCCAGAGGGTTTCCTTCATCACGCCTGTTTCCATAAAGTGTTCCACCTCTCTGTGACCCCTTCCCCTCCCTCTCCTCCTCTTTTGGCATTTCCTCAATACAACACAAAAGCAGAAGCACAGTTTTGTCCCTGGAATCTCTCGTTCTGCATGGAGGCAGAAGTGTAGCTCTGAGACAACAAACTCTGCTGCCTATGACCTGCTCAGGTGTTTTATCCTTTCCCAGTGGAAGCATTCAGGGGAGTGAGGCTGGGGACTGCCTGCCACCTCAGAATGGGCGTCAGCAAGGATGTGGTTGCCTGGTGGGAGGTGCTCCAAATCCAAGGTGCTTGCTCTGTGTGGAGGAGGATAAAGGCCTTAGAGAGGAGCAATGAGAAATAGAAGGTTCTCAGTGACAGAAACAAAATTACTCAAGAGGAAGAGCAGCCTGGTGCGCTGGGACTGTGGCCATTAGCAGCAAGCCCAGGGGAGCACTGGCAAAGCAAATAGCAGGGCATGGCTGCTTTAACTGTGCCTGCTGTCCGTCTGTCCTGAGGAACAAAAACCCCCAGCTGGCTGCCAGGATAAAGTTTTGGCACCTGCACCAGGTTGACACAAAGTCCTGGCTGGTTTGCAGCTGGAGGTGGGGGGTGAGCAGGGCAGGGTGGGATTTGCTTATTTTCTGTCTTTAGTTGGTTTTCTTGGCCGTTCCTATGCATGTATAAACATTTCCTCCCTGTGTTCCCCTGCCTTTGTTGTTTCCCCTGGTGAATTGATGTTGCTGTTATTGAATGATGATGGGGTTTTTTCCTCTTCTTTTTATTTTCAAACATGAAGTGAGGTGAATTAATGTGTGGGCGGAAAATGCCACAGGCAAGAAGTGTTTCCCTTGGCGTGAAGGGGAAGATCTTTGCCAATCTTCCAGAAGTCCTGTGCTGCTGGCTGAACTGTTCTTGTACCGAGCAGAGATGGACACAGATCAAAGCATATTGTGTTTTGTGCATGAGGGCCACGGTCAGAGCTGAAGTTTGATTTTTTTTTTTTTTAAATGTATTTCTTGCCTCTGTTGGCCCCTCATTCTGTAATGGCAGCACCTAGGGCTCTAGATCTGGATGCTGAGAGGTGTTCTGGATCCAAACCTCGCAGACTTGGCTGCAGCATTAGCTGAGGTCACTCTGATGAGGAGTTTGCTCGCTCTTCTGCCTCCCCACAGCAGCTCTTGATGTATTAAGCAGGCTGCTGGAACCAGAGCCATGAGCATGATGTAACTGCCCAGCACATGTTGAGGAGCTCTGGGAATCTCATCAGCCAGAAAGTTTGAGCATGCCCTCTCCAGTGCTGATGCTATTTCCCCCTAGCCCTTCGTTGCAGAGGTGGGATTAGCTTCTGACACTACACAGAGCATTTAGGCTGTCTCTGAATCCCTGCTCTTGCTCTAGAAGAGTGTTTCCATCTGAAGCATAAGCTATTACCTGCAGTTTAGCCCCAGCTAAAGCTCTGAAGCAGCAGGAAAGAGCAATGATTCACCTCAGCCAGCTACTCCATATAATTCATATCATATGTATTTGTGTGTCATAATAATGAGCACAATTGCTTTTCAGTGGAGTTGAATTTCCACTCTTCAGCAACAATAAATATTGTACAGGTTTTTTTTTCTGGTGTAAAACAAATAGCCAGTGCTTGTTATTAAAAGATAATTCTTGTAGGGTTAATATCTGGTATTGCTGTGTAAACAAAGATGTTTTTACATTAATGAAATGTTATCTAAGAACTCCCAATTTTTTTGCCCCACTTTTTTTTTTTAATAATTTAATTCTACATCTATTTTGGTGGTTGGTTGTTTTTTTTTCTCCTCACACGTTTCCACAACCTGTTGTGAAAAGAAAACTGTGCAGTTTGCACCTCTGTACAGAGATGATGGGGGACAGGTGAGATAATTCTTTAGAAAGTCATGGAACATTAAGGCTGGTGTGTGTGGTGACAAGCCACCCCTTCATCTAAGAAGCAAGAGATGCTGCAGAGGACCGGGCTATGAGGAATAAAAGCATTTTTAAGGATGTGGGGGAAAGCCTACTGCTGATTTGTGGGTGATTAGTTGAAAGGTGTGGTCTGAGCAGTTTTACATAATTATCACTTGTCTGTATTTACTCCTTGGGAAGCAGTGGGTTGTAACTGAAACATTTTCTTTTGTTGGCTTGAAAAGCCTAGTAAATTTACTGCTAGGGTTTTTTTCCTCCTGCTTTCTACTCTTTTGCCCACAGCAGTTTGTAACTGAGTCTAACAAGGAACATAGGTACATTATAGGTTCCTCTCTTAAAAACCAGGCCTAGCAATCAGATAATTGGTTCCTTTCAGCAGATGCACGACTCCAGAACGTGAGGGTTTGTTTTTTTTTTTGTGGTAATAAATGCTCTATGGCCACGTTCTTTAACAGTCTGTCTCCAAGACTCTCTCCATTTATCTCTTGAAATACTAAAGATGCCATCATGAGAATGGGGCCTGTGTGGTCAGAAGCTCTTTCCTTCCACCTAGAAAGAAACCTTGGGCACCTGAGTGATGCGAACCCAGATTTAATGGCTCAAGTTCAGAAAACCCGAGAAGCCAACAGAGCAAAGGCAAAATTAATTGAAGGTTGTGCTGTAGCAGCCTACCATCAAAACCTGAGCCTCTAATGGGTAACATGTGTTGCTGCTTTCATTTGCCTGCTTTACAAGAGCCAATACACAGCGTTTGCAGGGTTCACAAGGGGGCTTTTCTCCCTCTAGGCTATTAGCTACAGTAACGGCTTATTTAGAAAGTTAGAATTTCTCCCAGCTGGGGGAAAACGTGGTCCTGAAGGAGAGGAAAGGGGGAGGAAGAGGGGAAAACCGAGTATTTTGTTTAGGCAACTTAACAGTACAATGCTGGAGGAAGTGAATCAGAAGAGAGTGATTTCTGCAAGTGTGTATTTTTTTGCTTTATGAAAACAAAGAAGTTAAAATCCTGGCCTCCCGAGAGCCAATAGGGCCCATGTTTAACTTAGGGTGGCAATATGGGGTCCTGGTTCCGTTGCTATGGGCAGAGGAAGGTATTTCCAGAAGAACAAAGGGTTGTTAGCTTGGCTTCTATCTTTTACAACCTTCTAGGGGCGCTTCCCAGGATTGTTTTGTCTGTTTAGGGGGGTTTTTGTGGTGTTGTTTTAGTTGGTTTTTTTTTTTGTTTTTTTTTTCCCCGTAAGAAATAATCTACTTCCTTACCTCACACCTGAAAACACATGGCTCTCTCCTAATGTCATCTTCCACAGAAAATCAGGTCATCTGCACCTCAAACAGTGTGGGCTTGTGTTGGTGGCACTTGGCACAATCCCCTGGTTCCTTCCTGCTGTGGGCTTATCCCAGCTCTGGGGAGTCTATAACGCTTCCCTGAGCTGCGCCCCACCAAGGAGCTCCAAGGGACCATCTGGCAGGCAGGGGCTTTGGAAGACTGCAGACAGACCCCTGCTTTTCTTGGACTTGCCCTTTGTGAGGAGGTATGAGGAGGTTTCCTTCCTCTCCGTTTCCTCCCTTAGCGCGGTTCACCCCTTTGGAGAGGGCAGAATGGGAGGATGTGCTCCCAGCCCCACGCCCGGGGAGGCTTGGAGCAGTCTGCCCGTGCATGTACGGCCTGTGGATTATTAATACCCATTTGTGGGCAGATTGTTGGTGTGGTTTTGTCTGCGTGCGTTTCCGAACCATCCTGGCCCTTTCTAAGGGCGGTTTCCTGCAACAAGCCCTCTGTGGGCTTTGAGTGGCTGATTCATGATTGCTATCCTTAGACTAAGACTGCTGGGTGAGAGGGGTGTTTAATCGTGGCCTTTCACACTGACTGACAGCTGTTTCACACCTCTGGTGGTTTTCCAGAGCGCTTTCAGTACGTGCTGGCGCTGAAATACTGCTCTTTTCCCTCTCCATTAGGGCATATGAATAATTCACTATCTGCAGATATTCTGAAACATCAGCTCTTCTTTCTTCCTCTGCTCTAAAAACCCCTTTTCCATGTATGCTGGTGCTTTCCAGTGGGCTTTTTGTGTATCTTGTGTTACCCAGCTCATTTATCCATAACTGGTGACCGCAGTCAGGGAGTGAAATTCTGCTCCGAACTTCCACAGCCTGTGCCCTACCTGCCTCTCTTCGGGCAGTTTTTCCGGGTTCCTGGCTGCAGGCCCTTGAAAGCAGCAGTGAAGTGTTTTGAAGCAAGTCTCTGACCTCTCCTCCTGCATGTTTGGAAGGAGCAGCCTTTTCCCCTGCTACAGCACTGGCTGTGGCCAGGCAGGATGTGTGTCCATACATAGCATGCAAGTAGGTCAGGGGGAAAGATGTTTTGGATGTTCTACGTGACCTTGTTCTTCAGGCCAGAGCACAAATTCTTGTTGTTTTTGTCTTGACCTGATGTAGTGGAGCAGCCCAACAGGGGCTGGATGTGGGATGATGGCTGTGACCAAGGGTGATGCCAACAGGGGCTGTGCAAGGCCCTCTGTCCCCAGAGCCCAGGGCTGCAGTACCTGGTGGCAACAGGTTGTCCTCTTCTCCCAGGCAACCAGCGACAGGACAAGAGCACATGGTCCTAAACTGCACCAGGGGAGGTTTAGGTCGGACATCAGGAGGAATTTCTTCGCTGAAAGAGCTGTCAGGCATTGGGATTGCCTTCTCAGGGAGGTGGTGGAGTCACCATCCCTGGAGCTGCTCAAGAAATGAGGTGACACTCAGTGCCATGGTCTAATTGAGCAGGTGGAAATTGTTCAAAGGTTGGACTCACTGATCCTGGAGGTCTTTTCCAACGTAAATGATTCTGTGGCAATCAGGATCCACTGACAGACCTAAACAAGGTATGATGGTGAACCAGGTCTGGGGGAGCCCAGCTGTGAGCAGCAGGAGACCAGAGTGGAGGTGGAGCTACCTCGAGTGTTGGTAAAAGAATTATCCAGTGGACAGAATCAGAAATAACCTTATCTGCAGCACAGGTCTGGGGCTTTTTGGGGAGCTAGGATGGGGCTGCACACAGGTGTGCCAGCACATGGCCCCAGCAAGAGCTGGAGTGCTGGGGCTGAGCTGGGCCTGTGGACAGGGGGTCACTGTGTTGGGCCCTCAGGTGAGGCTGGAAAGGCCATAAAGGCCACAGGTGTCCTCAGGGCTCTGAGAGCCAGAGCCCTGTTAATACACCTCAGCACTGAGGGGCTTTTTGTTTTCATGAAAAAGCACTAACTGGTCAACATGCTGTCATAAAGCAT
Organism: Oreocharis arfaki; assembly: GCA_013398015.1. Classification (NCBI taxonomy): domain Eukaryota; kingdom Metazoa; phylum Chordata; class Aves; order Passeriformes; family Paramythiidae; genus Oreocharis; species Oreocharis arfaki. The sequence continues at coordinate 194,190 of VZRR01006244.1, read as the reverse complement.
AGTTTGCGGTTTCCTTATCCAAGAGAAAGCAGAATTATAATTTTCTTGCTAATCAACAGCCTTTCTGAAAAATGGCACCAGAAATGCATTCGTCAGAAACCTGTGACCAGAAAAAAAATAATGGTGAAGTGTGTGTGTGAGAAATAAAACAGAAGAATGATGTGAGTAATTGGTTGATCTTTTTGTAGGATGGCTGAAAATGCACCTTCCAAGGTACACAAATTGGAGGAGTCTGAGATGGCCCAGGAGGGTATTCTGTCATTCCAAGCCATGTGTCCCCTGTTGTATTCTTGTCATATTCTCATGGATTTCTCTTCAGATCCCTGTGTGAGCAGTTGATTAGCAAGGCATCAATTCTGCTATCAAATAAGTGATGCCTCTGAATGCTAATAGACCCATCTTCATTTGAAATATTATTTCTCCTCAAAAGAACCTCAATAACGAAATCTAAGTGAGAGTTACTGACAAATGATTAGCATTGTTTTTTGAAGTGCTGCCCAAAAATATCTGTATATTCTTCTGGTTTTAGCTTAGCAAAAATACAAGAGATCAAAATGGGACTTCTTAAGGAGGAACTCTCATTAGGGCTGCCTGTGTATGCAGAGGTGAGCTACTGCATGGAACTGGACCACGGTATGAATTCTTTTTAGCCCAGCCTTATAAGACCTTTTGGGGATAGGGGGGAGGGGAATAAATTGCAAAGATCTAAGTCCTTGCTTTAACTTATCCCACAGCTGAGCACTAGGGATGTCTGGTCAAGATATAGGAAAGGGCTTTCAAACACACCTTTTCACAGGTATTTTTAATGTCTCTTCGAAAAATTATGCTGGATGTGAGCAAAGGTTGCTTCCTGCTGTCAGTTTTATTGTTTCAGCCATGATTAGAAATGTTAAAATAGTATTATAGAGATTTTTCAGCCCTAATTCGAGTTGAACCAGAGTTAGGGAGTTCTGCACATCTCCTTGGGTGTTCCTGAAACTTCTAGCCCCAAACTGCAGATGCAAGAAGTCTGCATGAGATGTGTTATTTTACAACTTGTAATACATCAATCTTGGAGGATCCATGAACTTTCTGAGAGGCCATAAAAGATAATTATCATCAGGCTTAAGTGCCCTAAACAGATTTGCACTTCCACTGGAAGAAATATAAGGATCTACAAATGCAAAAAAAGCGCCTTGAATGAGTGCCTTAAATAACTGCCTACAAGGAAGTCATCATGTCTGAAGTTTATCTTCTTACATAAGGGGACAGCAGTAGGACTTAGTTTTGTTTCTTGTCCTGTACCCCTGAGCTGATTCTCTGACTATAATTATGAGAGTTTTTCCCTTCAGCCAGGAATTCATTTTGCTTTTTTTTCTTTCTGCCTCGGCACTGAGGTTAATTTCTGCTGCTCTATAAAACCTGTTTGAAGTTACCCAGTAAGTCCTAAAGCTACTGGAGGTGAGAGGGACTCTGTGGGTGTGCCCATCCACATGCGTAGATGTGTTAATAAGCTGCTTAAGCTTCATTTCCTTAAGGAACAAAAGTAACAACCTCAGAAAATCAGGCTAAAACTTAGGGGTTTTTTAATGGACTAGCTGTAGAAACAGATATTGGATCGATTAAGCAGCCTATGGTGCCCCCCCCATGCAGTTGCCATATTTTAGGAACCTACGAGTCATAAATGCATAATGGTATGTGACCTTTTCACAGATCATAGAATCCTTGTGATTGTTTGAAGGATTGTTTATTAGAGGATGGATGGTTGGGAGTAGATCAGAACCCTCTTCTGCTAATAGCACTGAAACTGTTATTTGCTGTGTCAGGTTCTGATTTGTGTGATTCCCAAGGCATTCATCCAGTAGGGTTGGGATTTTTTTGCTTGTGTATTGTCTAAATTTACAGACCTCAGTCCAATCTGTCGTGGACTGAGAACTGCAACAACCATTATTGTGAACTCTGCTTTTAATGTCCAAACTTACCATCAAGTGGAATAAAACTGTTTGCAAACAAATGTGTTTTTTTTGCCAACAGACCCATAAAACTGGGGTCATTTCAGCAAACTTTTTTCCTTTCATGTATGACTATAGATGAAAACAGTATTTGACTTACTTATATAAAATCATGTGTTAAATTACTTACACTTTAATGGTTACTAGTTGGCTCTTTTTTTTTTTTTCTCTCCAAGAGGCATGTTAGTGTTTCACTTTTATTAGTAATGTGTAACTGATGGGATCATAGCTTAATTCCCTGCCTTTGCCATGGAGGGGGATCCCAGGGTGCAAAGCTCTGGCATGGGTAAAATGAATTCCTCACTGGGGACAGTCTGCAAGGCATATGCTCCCAAGTTGGTTAAATTTCTCAAATAACATCTCCCTTGCTATTTGATTCGGGAGAAACAGCCTCGGCTCTCTTCGCAGGGGCTCTGATGATGTGCGTCAGTGGGGAAATTTGAGGAGGTAAATGACCACAGTTCATCAGCAGCTCTTCTTTTACATCATGTTTCTGATCAGCGGGTGTGCTTCTCCTGATGAGCTGCAAATGTGTACTTAATATTATATTAGCTATTAAAGCCCAAAGTCAACAGTTTCCCTGGTAAGTTCAGAACACTTAAAACATTGCTCTGTATTTAAAAAAAGAAGTAATTTTTTTTTCAGTGTAAAAGAAGCCTTATTAAAACATTTACAGATACTTTTATGATGTTGTATTGTTTTCCAAAAACAGTGGTCAACTGTGATGGATACGTTTGTCTGTCGTCATTTTCCACCCCCTGGAGCCTCCAATTCCTCTTCAAGAGGAGAAAGTGTTTCTCCTTTGCCAGGATCTGGAGAAGGCCCAGGCTTTTTAATGCTCCGTTATAAACATGAATTGGAGCCTGGGGACCAAAAGCAAACGTGGAGGCTGTTGGGGCACTGTGGTCTCCTTGCACTGGGGTGAAGTGTATTGTCATGTGAATATCCCATCTCCTGCCTGTGGAACACCAAGAGGAGAGCGCCCTCGGTGCTTCCTGCAGCTGCCAGCCTGCTTGATCCCCTCAGGAGGAGAGAATGAACACCTCTTTTTGTGTGCCACCCTTCTCGTCCTTTCTGTGGCAGCATAAGAGATTTGAGGTAACAACTCTGCCAGAGCTGTTGACTGTTCGGTTTGTAACATCTGGATTTAGACTTTTATGAAGCTCAGCAGGCTTAATTCTTATGTCCAGACAATGACACTGGTGTCCCCATGGTAGTAACAGGAGCTCACTGTGGAAATGACAGTGCACTTACAGTAGGGAATGAGGGGCCTGATCCCGCTTTACCAGGGAGAAGCTTCCCCGTTGACCTCACTGTGGGGTGGATTAGGCTCCCAAGTAAATGTCAGCTCCCCTGAAGCAGCAGTCAGCTGTTTTAGTGCTGCAAGAGGGATTAGTTATAAGCAAATGATGTTTACCCGTATTCCAGGCTGGCAGCAAGTTCTTATATCCCTAGAGGAACAGAGTGTGTTCTTACTGAATTAGTGTTGTGAGCAAGTGTAAAGATGACAAATTGTCAAATGGATCGTTGCTGCCTAGAAAGAGGGTAAAGCAGGAGAAGGGTGAGCAGGAGGAAAAATGGAAGTATATTTGTGTCCTGGGAATGTGCAAGCACTCAGTGAGCAGTCATGGTGCTGTTCTGAGCCCTCCCAGGGCACTGCCCTGTGCTGTTTGATCTGATCATGGTGTGCAGCCTAAGTGGTGGGTTCTTGGTTGCACCCCAAGCAGATGTGTAGAGGTCTGCCATAAACTTTATCAGGTCTTTGGGTGCTTTTAGGGGAGTAAAAGGAAGGACGGCCCTGACAGTGCTGTTAAACCTGAGCTGGCATGTCCCAGATGGTGAGTCTTGACTTCTGATGGGTTCTGAAAGGGTCCAAAGAGGTGCTTGGTTGTTTAGGCTGAGGGCCCTACCTGCAGTGAGTCTGCAGTGTTCCTGCTCCAATATGATGTCACTGACCTCGTGGTTTGGTTTTTTAGATAGTGTTAATGGGACATTAGTGGAGTTTTGAGCTTCTTTTTGACTTGGGTTATTTGTTGATTTTTGGAAGCTGTAAACAGTAAGCAGGGGGGTAAGAATCAGCAGCTGGAACAGCATGTGTTTGTGGGGAGGGAGAAAGGAAAAAGCATCAACCTCTTCAGCCAGCTCTGTGCCACTGAACCATGTGGCTGCTCTAGGCCATGTGATTCAGGCCTCTAGAATCACCAGGTCTGCAGTAGTTGATTTTTTTTCAGGGTAAAAGGGATGAGAACAGGCTTTAATTACTGGTTGAAAATGTTTAAAGCAGCATGAGAATGCCTACATGCCTTTAATGGTAGGATGGCAGGAGCTCAGCACCTGTGGCATTGGGAGAGGGTCAACTTTTGCATTTGGTGTTTGCAGCTGGTTCTTGTCTCTGCCCACGAGGGTTGTGTGAAAGCAACTGAGGCAGAGGTGGGTTGCCATGTCTGAAAAACTGAGAAATTATAGTCAGCCCTACTTGTTCATTTGACATCACAGGCAGGAATAGATCCTTGGGTTGTTTTTTGGAAACACACCTGATGAGAAACTAATACTCAGTGGAAAGATAATTTAGCTAGATAAAGTGGGAAATTGCAAACCATATCAAGCAGTGTAAGAAGATGAAAATGCTTCCCAGGACAGTTGTGCATTTGAGTGAAAGGATGTCACTGCCTGATTAATTCTGTCTCAAGAGAGAAAAGGGGGTTATTTCTGAGAATTTGGTAATGTGATGCAGTAATTACATCTGTAAAGTAGTACAGGAATGATGTGTGTTAAGGTCTCTAAATTAAAAGATGATTATGCAATTCAGAGATTTTTTATAAAGCTGTTACTAATAGGTTAGTTTAACTACTGACCCATTAGACTTGCTAATAAATACTCATTAATAGTTCTATAAATCAGTTAGTGGTTAAGACTAAGCAAGGCACCAGAAAGCATGTTATTTCTAAACCTAGTAATATAGGTTGAAAGGAAAAATTATTCTACTCCTGTCTGCAATTATCTTGCACTGGCGTTACTCCTCATTGCAAATAAAATAACTCCTGACTTGCTAATGTGAAGGGAGTTGGGCAGTAGATGCAGGCCTGTGGTGTCTCTGTGGGTGGTATATCTGCAGTAAAGAGTGCAGAGTGGCAAACGCTGCCGTGTAACGGGTGGCCCCAAGGTGCAGCCCGTAACTCACCCTTCATTAAAGTGAGGGAGAGCTATCCGAGCAGTAAGTGATGCTTTGTCTCCCATTTCTGGCACGCTTGTAAGGTATTTTGGAAGTTCCAGGCTGGCAGAGTGAGACTTGTCTGCAGGCAGATGATAAATACCGTGCAGCCTCCGAGGCCTGCGTGGAGCCTCCTTTTACCGATGCATTTTAATTCACCTCCGTGAGAGCCTCACGAAATGGGCCTGAACAAAAGGAGCAATGAGAGAAGGTGAGTTCAAACAAGAATGCACTTGCACTGTTCGCAGGTGTGATAGTTTCTGCCGTGTAAAGCAGCGCTGAGTCTGCTCTTCCCTGCGACAAGGATTTTTGGAGCAGTTTTCAGCCCACCCTACAAACGCTGTAGGTTGGGGATTCCCCACAGTGTCCCTACTCACCTTTCCCGGCGCACGTTCCCAGCTGCTGCACGAGAGGTGGGTTCAGCGCTGGTGAGAGGTGGTTTGACGGCTCCGAGGACATGTTAAATCCCCAGCCAGGCACGAGCACCAGTGGCTCTCAGTGTTCCAGCTCAGTCCTGCCCTGCAGGGTGGCCTCGCGTGGTACCAGGCTGCTGCCAACTCCTGCTTAATCCCTGGCCTTGCCGGGGCCACGAGCAAAACCGCTAATGGGTACCACTTGTAAAGGCTTTTTCGGATGTGTATCAACAAGCCTGAGCACCAGCTGCCCCACAGCAGCTCCAGTGCAGCTGCTGAGGGTGAGCAATTCCTGCTGCTGCTGGGCTGAGCTGTTTGTGCTTTTGCTTTGGGGTGAAAGCTGCCAGCGCCAATCCCCGAGCATCCTCTGGGCCACAGCAACTGAGCTAAGTAACAGAGAGAGAAGCAAGAAAGCACTGAATTCTCTCTAGAGATTTACCCAGAGACAAAGAGCAGTTCTGCTGCTGCCTAACTTCTGCTGAGATGGCTCTGAGGCTGTCTTACGCTTCAAAAGATGCTCTGTGCTGGGGCCAGTAGCACCAGGGGAGGGTTTGTGGCAGAGCTGTGGATATACAGTGTCTCAGGTGTCTGGAAAGCGTGTGAAGTAGGAGAGGGGTGAGGGTGGGAGAGCAGGAAAATGTGAGATGAGTTAAAGGGGAAGAAATCCACCCTTGAGGCTGTGGTTTAAAGAGCCTTGTGTCTCTGCTGCAAGGGACACGAAGTACCCATGAGACAAGCAGCAATATTCTCTTGGGATTTTCCCCAAGCTGCTTCCCAGCTGGTTTGACTTTTTCTGTTCTAACAGTGTTCCTGGCAGCAAGGAAAAATGCACAGGTCTGTTTCCAAAGGTGATGCACCTCCTCAGGCCCATAGATTTGTGTGTCCTGTGCTAGTGGCTATAAGCAGACCAGAACTATTTTAAATATAAAAATGTGGGAATTTGTTTTGTCCTTGCTTGGGGTATATTTCTTTTGTTTTGGATACAGTTCTTTAACTTCCGTTGTGCTCTGCTATTTCTGGGGTAAACTAGGTTTCCTTCATTCTAAAGAGGAAGGTACCTGAATGTCAAATACCCATGAGAGATGGAGGGAAAGGGCAGAAATTTTGAATAAAAATACTTAATTGGAGCTTGGCATGGAGCAAGCTAAAAGGGGGGAGGGGAACCCCTGCATTTGACTTTTAATTCCATAATATTATTGTACAGGGGACTTAAGAGCAAGATGAAAAGGCTTTAACATTCAAGGAGTTCTCTTTTCCATAGTCAATTTGCTCCATTCAACAATAGTCTGTCTTTGCACCCACCTTATTTAAGAGAGGTCAAGTAAAGAAAGAAGTGCAGAAATAATTGAAATGCACTCCGCTGAGGAATAACAAGTGACTATTTTTTTTTTCTTTCCCCTGTAGTCAAGACAGAGATAAGTAATTATTTGCTAGACCCAGGATTTGACACATAAACATTAAGGAAAAAAAAAAACCCACATGTTTTCCATGAATTTCTCACCTGCTATGCTTCCACTACCTCTAGGTAATTGCAAAGAGACGAAGAAGTAGCAAGGTCATATTCCTGTGTTTCACCATCCAGGCATGTGGCTGAGGGCTCAATTTTGGCAGGAGCTGCTAACCTTTTCCCCTTAGCTTTTAAGTTGTCCCTGCTGGTCACAAAATCTGAAAATGCAGCTGTTTCTTGTCTTTATTGCCTGCTGATTATAGTTCAGCTCTAGTTTGCCTCCTTGTATTTGTGATGAGGCACCTGCCACTGTCACTACAGGGGTGACTGAGGCAAGATGAGCTTTCTGTGCCGGAGCAAGCCAGCACACATCGAGCAGAACATCTGGTTGGAAAATACCTGTTTGCTGAAACACAAACTCTTGGTGTTGCACGGTGCTTTTGTGAGGATTTCTGACCATGGAGAGATGGGCAGAGAGAGTACATGGGCCATAAATTTCTCCAGAGATGCTGGAGAAATGCTCAATGATTCAGATGAAATTAAATGTCGGAACTCTCTCCTGGTGTTGCTGAGAAGCAGATGCTCAGCAAAGGCTAAAGCAAGAATTCCCTTGAATATCTTCCTTCTTTCTGCTTTGGGCCTTCCTGAGGCAGAAGTTGTTTCTGGGTCACTGTGTTTGAAAACCACTGATGGATGGATTCATTCTTTGTCAACTTGTCCAAAGTTTTCTTGAAATCCATTACAGGGAATATTTTGTGTGTGTTTTCTGTTTATGAGGCTGTAGAACTAACATTTCTGGTTTGGAGAGGTGTTGAAGGCCGGTGTTGCTTAGAGCTAGGGAATAATCCCAGCTGACTCTAACAAAATTACTGGCATGCTCAACATTTGGAAGATAAATAAATAATCTCCTGAGTTGGAAGCACTGGGTTTTTACCCACCCTGCTTGGGATAAATGAAGGATATGTTTATAGCAACATGTTACCCCCAGTACCACCAGTAGGGATCTCTAAGAAGAAGACTCAATGCTTTGTGTTTACACTACTGTATTCCCAGATAGAGCACGAGAAGTCTGGGTAAGACTTGGGTTCTTTCTTGTTCTAAGTACTCAAACCCACTCTCTGGATCAGTGGCTTGTAGCTCTGCTATCTAGAAGACAGAGTAGTTCAATGTATTCCTTTACCAGTATTATTCAAGAGGATTATGGTCTTGTTCTTTCCCTTAATTTTGTCCAATTATTCCTTCAGAGAGAATGCATAAGGAAAAGTGATTTATTCCTACCTCTTATCTACAACATAGAGCTTTTGCCTTCCTCTGGGAGGGTGTTTTGCACTCCAATGGGTTTGTTATTGCAAGTCAGTAATCCTTTTTTTTTCTTTTTCTCCTCATCACCCTCCACTAGAGCATCTTATTCTGATCCAGTTAGGTTTGCCCAAGTGTCAAGCTGGAAGGACTTAAAATAGTGGCTCTCTTAGGTAAAACTGGTGTGGGAGACAGGAGTTTGATTCCTGTTTTCATAAGTGAGGGAACTTCCTTCAGGAGATAAACACAATACTTGTGTGACCAGCATCTCTCTGTTGTGATGGGGAAGGTTTTCTGTAATTGGCTGGAACAATAATCTGCTGACCTTGGACCTCTGTGATCAGCATTTACCAGCTGCTTCAGGGAGAAAAGGCAGAGACCCTCTGGGTGGCACTGAAGGAATAAACCTCCTCAAGAAAGCTCCTCTCTGATAGCTGGAGATGGGCTCTGTGCTGATTTGTGAGGATCTAAACCCTTTTATACTTAGAGGGTGGCTTTTTTTGCTTTCAGGTTGTTCTATCTTAATTGTCACCTGTAATGTGTGCTCTGGAGGTGAATGTGCAACAGATTTTAAGCTGTCTGCATTTTTCAGTCAGTGGATGGCCTTATTTGCAACTTAATGCTCCTTTCTTGGAAAGCAACAAAAGCAGATCTTTTATGTCATTGTTTTTAAATGAGCTTTCCATTCTCCTACCTTCCTTTGCATCTTGGCCTTTGACTTGACAAGATTGGCAGTACTTTCCAAGTGTCTTGAGTGTCTCTGTTGTAAAGATTTAGGTACTAATCTAGTCTCCCAAGTGTTTAAAGTGCATTAGTGGAAGATGTAAATCCATTTGATGGTGGCTGTCCAGACCACAGTAAGCCATTAATTAGTCTCAGTGTATGTATGAGGTGATTTCCTAAAAATGGGGAGAGCTTGCAACATATCCTGTAAGTCATTAAGCATTCTCAGACTAAAGATGAGAATCCGGAGGGGCAAAAATAAAAGGGAGTGCTTGCTTTGGGACTGCTTCTAGGTAAATAACTGAAATAATTTGAGTTAGGGATGAAGGGCCCAGCTTGGACACCAGGAGCTGTGTCAGTGGATGCCCTGGCAGTGCCAGTGAAGCCTGTGGTGGGGTTTTGTCTCCCAGGATTCAGGAGGGATGTTCTGCCTGCAGCAGTAAGAAGGACCAGATCTCCTGAAGTGCCTCAGGGCTCTCTGCTTCCTTGCTGGGCAGTGTGCATGTGCCTGTAGGGAACTGTGTTTCATGGGGAATGTTTTCTTATCTTCTCTGTGCTGGCCAAGGGTCAAAAGCACTATGTAAGCAGAACTATACATAGATTTGTGGATCTCTTGTAGCTGGGAAGAAAAGAGATGCGTGTATGTGCATGAGAAATAATGCTTTGTTGGCTTTAAAAATAGGTATTTTATTTCTTTGACTACTTCTAAGGGAAGCTTGCTGTATTTCTGTTCCAGCTCTCCCTGGGCTGACAAATACTTAATATGTGCTGTTTTTGTCTAATTCCCCACCTTTACTGTTTCCCTACTAGTCCTGGCTGTGACGAACCCCAAATGTAGAGCTTTATGTGAAACAGACCTAATGTAAGGGAGATAAAGTAACTGTTAAGCTGAAAGTCCAGGAATTCCAAGTCCTGCAGCACGACCAACACCGTGTCAGCCTGAGGAACACACAGCAGTACCAGGGTGAGAGGGACTGGCTGGTAGAATCCGTGCTCCTGAGGAGGAACGCGTGAGCAGCGAGCTGCTGAACTCCTGGTGCTTGCTCGCTCTGAAGCCTCTCTCTATTCCTGGCCCTTCCTTTAGAGCTTGTGAGTCACTTCCCCTCTCCCCTGAAGAGAAGTTCTGTGGAAAACAGCATCCCAGGGCGCCGTGTTTGTTGGCTTTCGTGGACTTTGGGAACAAAATCACTCCAGGTACCTGCAGAGGTGTGTTCCGCTTAACTGCTGACTTTGTAGGTGCTCCCCGGGTGTTGAAAGCCAGGCTGTTTTCCTACTTATTGAGGATGCAAACTCTCAGGACAGATGTTCCTTTTGAAGGTGCCTCTGGAGCGTGGCTGCCCTCTCTGCTGTGGCACGTGGGGACTGTGCAGCAGCATCAGCATCTCCCTCCACCTCACCTGTGACAAGGACAAAGAGGGCTTTGCAGCCACCTCTCCCTACAAAGGTTGGAGGTTGTCTGGACTGCTTGGAGGAGGGGATTAGCCATGATGATGGGCAAGCAGAAAGGAAGGCCAGTGTCACCCCCCTCTGTGTTTTCAGCTTGCTTTGCCCATTCCCAGTAAAACAGGGACTTGCCCAGGAGGCAGTTTTGGAGTTGAAAGGCTCTATGCCAACTGTTAGCCTGGGACTGACAACTCCTGATGAGCTCCTGAGAACCCCTCAAGCTCTCTGAGAATTGCAATGAAAGGTCAGACATGTCTGAGTTTTTTCTCCCCCTACTCACCCCTTTTTTTTTCTTTTTCTTTAAGGTAGAAAAGGCCCTCAGGGGTGTGCCTCCTCCAGTCCATAAACCCTTAGTAAGGATGTCTGTGAAGCACTTGATGCTGCCTACATACCACGGGCTGTGAAGTTGCCTTGCTTCCATAGCAACCAGTGATGTTATCAACACAGGACCAAGCAGATGTGGGAGCTGCTGTGTGGCCTCTCCCTAACCCAGGAAAGGGTCAGCAGCTCTGCCTTCCCTCACCCAGTTCCCCTGCTGTACTGGGACTGGTTTGAGCTTTAGCAGTGTGGTCTTGGCCAGCTTGGAGCTTATCCACAGACTTTATTGATGTGTACACTAGCAGTCTGTTAGAGTTGTCTGTGTTTTATGTCCTTTGTTTTATGTCCTTTGTGCTTGTCTGAAACGCTGATGGTGCTCAGGAGCTTTTTATGTAATAACCACCAAGAGAGTAGTGAAAACATGCCTCTGTGTGGGGGGAAAACAGAGAATCTGAGAGCATGTTTCCCTGGAAAAAGATAATTTATATGTGCTTGCCAGTACTCTGCAGCTAAATAGCTTCTCGGTCTGATTCACCAGTATATTAAAGCTGTTCTTTAGCAATCTCAGAGTACAAAATGGCTTTATAGCAGATCAAGTAATCACTGGAGAGTATCTCCTCGTGTTGGAGGACCTTATGCCTGGTATGGTTGTCATGGCAGCTCCAGCTGTCAGCATTAGGGATAAACTCAGTGAGAGATCCGGCATCAGTTTCTTCTTAGGATCACTTCCTTGTTGGGGTTTTTGGCTTGTTTTGGGCCTATCAGTTACACTGACTTTTAGTAGGGACAGATATGCAGCTCAGGTAGGCTCTGTAATCAAAAATCTCGTTTAGAAAACACGGGGGGTTTTAATTTTTTTTTTTTTTTAAGTGTGGATAGTTCCTTGAATGAGTTGTAGAATTGGGCTAAGCTGTTTCAAATTTAATGTACAGGTTTCCGTTTTAAATCACAATAGTTAATCGTTAAAACTAAATTATCACTCCAGGTTTGAAAGCAATTTAGTTGTGTGTATATTTTCACTTCTCTAAATGTGTGTGTATTTATTTTTATATAGAGAAGTATTAATTTTCATAATGACTGTACTAAGTCTGAGAGCAATTCTGGTGAGGGGGATTAAATTTGATTTGCAGGCTTGAGCTCAGTCTGCATGGAAGCAGAACCCAGGTGTTCCTCTTCATTTTGCTCTGTTTAAGCAACATTGCTGCTTTTAACTGTGAATTCTTAAACACATTGTCTAGTTAATGTGAGTAACACTCCTTGTACACAGAGAGTTTGCATCATGCAAAGCAATTAAAGGTAGCGTGTAACAGGTTATGGCATGGCTGAGACCACCACAATATTGGAAATCTGAAGAGTCTTGATGGCACTGTGCGCCTTGCACGTAGCAGAAGATTTGCTGTGGAGGGCTTTTTATTTCTTTTAAGCGGCACTATAAGCAACTTTATTCCTATAACTTAGCATTTTTCCCCCAGACTGCACACCACAAGTGTTCCCACCCCCAATAAATCCAGCAGACTATCACTTAGAATACTGTTTATTAGCTTCTAAAATCAGTCAGTAACAGCATTCTCCTGCTAATAAAGTTCAGTAAATGACTCTTTTTAGACAGAAAGGATCTTAAATTTTGACCAGGATGCATGACTGAAAAAGGCTTAGTAAATTAAAATCTGTGACAAGCACCAACGCTTTATTTTTAATGGGCAGAAAATTGTTCTGTAGATGCTTCTCTCCATGCCTTAATTTTGAGCTCTGCAATATTTATTGGCTATGACATTGAAGAATAATCACTCCTTCCACTTTGCCTGTGTTTTTAAATGCAAGGATGAAGGTGGTGAGTGAGCACCACAGTTATTACAGCCAGCTCCTCCAGGAGAGGTAATGGTGTGTGGTCCTCTGGCTCAAATAATTCATTTAAGGTACAGCCTGTTGCATGCTCTGCAGTGATCACATGTCCCTGCTGGGATACACAGCCAGGAACAGCTTCACCCAGCAGGATCAGGCTTTGGGCTGGGCTGGTTGTTGCTGTAACCCCCCAGGTTTTGGTGTTTTGAGTTCTGTTGGTTTTTTTTTCTTACTCAAGACTGCAGACAAAAAAGAAGTCACAATATTTTTGTTGCTCTTGATGCTGGAATTTGTAGTTTTTATTTTGACTTACCTTCGTGGTAAGACAGTCCCCAAAACAGTAGAACCACCAGCAAAAATATTTCTAGCCTCTAGAAAAACAACAGTCAAAGAACGTGCAGCCTTTTCTGTTTCTGGGGAAAATCTGGCTTTCCCAAACAGCACTCAATGCTTTTTCTCTCCCCTGCTCCTGAGAGTATGTCCTGAGCAAATGCTGGTTTGGCTTCATGCTAAATCCCTCACTATGTTTTAATTCACTTGAAGCTTCATTTACTCTTTTAATACAAGCCTAGGTCCTACTGGGACCAACAGTTCCTTGGTGTTTTTAGTGTGGTTTCTACTCATGTAATGACTGGTTGTGTCTTGTCCTCTTGAAGGCACCAATTCTGCCATTCTTCTCTTAAATGAGGAGCGGGAGCAAGAGTTGAGAGGACAGAAGAGGGTTCTAAACCATCTCCTGTGGCCCTTGGGGACAACCAGGAGCTTGCAGGGCTCCAAGAGCAATTTCGGAGCTGATTCCCCAGTGTGCCTGTGGCTCTTTGGAAGCAGTTAAGTCACAGTATAATACATTCATCCACAGTCCCCTTGGCACCTCTTTTCACCATTCTATCTGTTTCCTGGTGGGTAGAGAGGAGAAAAACGATGTGGTGGGACTGTAGGACAGTTGAGAATAGGGCTTAGTATTATTTACACCTCCAAAAGCACAGCAGAGAAGAAGCTGGAGTGAACTTGATCCTGAATTTGTTTCTGGAGCTGCTGGACTGCTGTTTCTTGTTCCTTGAATTTGTTCCTGCAGCTCCAGCTATGGCCTTGGCTCTGTTGTCTTCCAGGCAGTGGAATTTTTCCTCCAATTGAAGCATACCCCAAGTTTCTAGTGGTCATAATGGCAATCCTGGCTGTCCAAACCTTCAGATTTTATTAAATCCTTGTTAAATCTGAAGAATTGAACATCTGAAGGTTGTTTCCCACCTGGTTTTGTCAGCTGATGCTCTGCTTTTTGAGGTGTTTTTGTATACAGACAAAGCCCAGAGTTGTTGTCTTCCAGATTCTCTGCTATTTCTTGGGTCATCATCCAATTACACTAATTAGCACAGGACAAAACTGATGAAACCAGGCAGAGATGTTATTTGAAAATGAGTTAATGGGGCCGTGGTTTAGTGGTGGCCTTGGCAGCGTTAGGTTGATAGCTGGCCTCAATGGTCCTGGAGGTCTTTTCCACCCTAAACACTTCTGGGATTCTACAGGAAGTCTGTTCTGACCTAAGGATTTCTGGGGTGTGATCTTTAACCTGTTGGGAGGGAAAGGCAAAGCCTGGCCTACTGGCTTCCCTTAATAACCTCTTCTTAAGCCTGACATTGGCTTCATTCATTATCACTGCACGGTTTGAATAAGAAATTAAGCCTTTTTTTTTAACTGGCAGCATGTTAATAAGATTATTATTTACTTGTATACCTCCATAAAAAAAGAAAAGCTAGCAGTGCTGGCTTGACTTTTTTTTTTAATGCATTGAATGGTACATGGACTGAATATTATGGGTTTGGTTAGTCCTATAAAAAGTAATTTTCCAGTTATCTATGTATCCACACACTTAGAGTTGGGAAAAAGCCTTGAAATTAATAATTACCAGCTCAAATATTTGTAGCAGGCAAACATCCCCGGCAACTCCTCCAGCAGTATTGCTGACTGGAATTGAAAAATGCATTCTTCTTAGGTTGCCATTTACCTCCTGAGGATTTGCTTGGGACTGTTCCTCCCTTCCCTGACACTTGTTTGCCATCTACCTCTTCATCCTGTCCCTGGGTGGCATTTGTACCCGTGGAACAAATTCCCTGGCTGATAAGAGGCTTACTTTGTTTTCACCTGCCTTCTTTGCCTTAATTTCCTTTGGCATTTGTCCCAAATCTAGAAGAAATCTTCAGGGCTGGCAGTTGTAGTTGCTCTTGAAACATGAGAGATGAAAATGTTGTAACCTGACATAATTAATACTCCGTGTGTTGCTCTGCTACCCGCAGAGATCACTAAGCTCCTCAAATCTTGTGTTGGTGGGAAAACACCCTGGATAAAGACGAAGAAAAAGTGAAATAAACTTTACACGTGTAAAAGTTTCATGCACTTTAATGGAAATGTAGGAGTAATACTGTTCAACTAGGAGCTGTACCAGGAGGATTAAATTGCTGAAAGAAAGTATTTCTGATGAAATGCACTGCAGTGTTAAGGGAAATCCAAGCGAATGCATGCACGTGTGTTACTCGTTAAATACTTTCCAGGCTTGTTTTTAATGAGACTTTTGTCATGGCTTAACATTTGGAAGATAAATAAATAATCTCCTGAGTTGGAAGCACTGGGTTTTTACCCACCCTTGCTTGAGATAAATGAAGGATGCATTTATAGCAATTTGTTACAGCCAGTACCACCAGTAGGGATCTCTAAGAAGAAGACTCAATGCTTTGTGTTTACACTACTGTATTCCCAGATAGAGCACGAGAAGTCTGGGTAAGACTTGGGTTCTTTCTTGTTCTAAGTACTCAAACCCACTCTCTGGATCAGTGGCTTGTAGCTCTGCTATCTAGAAGACAAAGTAGTTCAATGTATTTCTTTACCAGTATTATTCAGGAGGATTATATTCTTGTTCTTAGGGGAAGAACTATGGAGAAGTTTGGAGCCACTTCTTCCCTCTTATCAAATTGTGGGTCTGAAATTTACCAGCTGAGGTGTGGCTCATCATATAATAAATGCTGGCACTCGATTTCCACTCTGATAATTTTACAGCCTGCTTTGTTTGACAAGTCCCTCTTGTACGTACGTTTGTTTAGTTATTGCAGTTACGCAAATGAGGCTGCACGCTGACCAAGTCCTGCTGAAACAAGAACAAGGGGAGAACCAGTGCTGGAATCAGCAAGTTGCCAGTCTGTCAGCTGGGTTTCTGGCTCTGCAGAAAACGGTGAGATCGATAGAGAGATAGTAGAGGCTGTTGGAATGTTTGAGCCTTGGGAGCAGGTTAAACCACTGGTTTTCATGCAGTCGAGGTTTTTGCATGGGCACGTTTTCTTCTGCGTGCCTCGGAACATAATTCACTGTGTGAGTAACATTGCAGTGCTGTTTACTTGGAGATATTATGAAAAGATAACCTGGCGTTCTCAGTCCCACGTGGTTCTGGAAAGCTTCCAAATGCAACATTGCTGCAACTGCCTCGCATTGCTGTACCTAGAATAATCCAGAGGGGACTTAGGGGAACTACTGTGGGTTTGCTTTTATTTTTTTCTTCTTTTAAAAGGAGTTGAAGTCTGAAACATGCTTTAAAGGGAGATTATTGAGCAGTTATTTAGAATGTGGGAGGCACTCGACCTTTTTCATGGCTGGAGAAGGCAGAAGGCTTTTGTTGTAGACAATAAGACATGCCCTGCTCGTTATGACTACTGCTCCAATAAATTGCATTCTGGTAGATTTTACACATGAATAGTGTAAGGGGTTTTGTGGTACAGTATAAATCTATGCAAACAGTGTGCCTAAATTTTCAGTAGTTGCACATGGGTGCCTAGAGTTTTTATATTTCTTGACTCAGATGAGCTACAAAATGTATGAAAGCTGGCTGGTGTTGCATTAAGTGTCAGTAATTGTCCCCTCCCACCTCCAAAAAAAGACTGGTTTTGGTCAGATTAGTGCATGGATAGGGCATGCTGTGTGTGGAATCCTCAATGGAATGGTCCATAAGGATGAAATACTGCTCAGTTTAGACTCAATTCAAGGGTTTTTTTGTAGCTCTGTCCTTGAGGATCCAGTGTTGACTGCAAGAGAAGGTTGATCTTAACTCTAAGTGCTGGATTTGGGGTCAGGATGCAGGACCAGGGCAGGCAGCAAGAGGCTGTGGGTTCTGCCTTGCTGTGTCTAGTGTTAAATGCTTAATGTTGAAGTTTTCAGTGCACAGGGGAAGAGCCAAGGTCTGTTCTTCATCTGTTCAGCAATCTAAGCTCTTGGTACTCCTGCAGCTTGTCTGGCTTGTGTCAAACATCTGTGTAGACTCCAAAACAAAGGACTATTTTCAATATTTTTTTTTTTAAAAGCATCACATGCTCATTGCAAGGGAAGGTAGAGGTGATGGTGGGAAATTTTGACTGCTCGTGGTCTTATTGTTTAACTCCTGAAACATGTGTAGACCGGGCACTGGAAGCAGGAGAGGAGTCAACTTTGGTAAATTATGTAATTGCCTATATTAAAAGGCCAGGACTAACTTAATCCTAAATTTGCTTGCCAAAAAGTTAAGAATCAAGTTTTTCTTAGATGGATGTTTGTCTTCCTCCCGTAACCAATGCAGTGGGAATAACCTATTCTAATGTAACATTCCTGGAGCTTTCTCTGTCCTCTCATTAGTCATTGGAATGGTAAACGTGGCAAGTCATTTCACAGACACCTGTTGTAATGTAAGAGGAATAATTTCATTCTCTGTGGGGCTTTCCCTGTGTCTGTAGAGGGTGCTTAAATGCCCAGAGGGTTCAAGGAGAGGTTTGTCTTTGGTGTCCCTAGTCTGGTGACGATATCTTCTGGAGGAGGTAGCTGAGGATGTTGTCCTCCTTATTCAGATGTGTAAAATGCTTAAAGTGAGGTTGTGCAAAACCTGCCTTGTGTTTAAAAGTGGGTTAAACCCCTAATGAATGTAATTTAAAGGATACCTTTTATCTTGGCCCGGATGAGATCAAAGCTACATTACATTTAGTATTTGTGGAACAAATGAGGTGATGTTTGTCTCTTTGGAGGCAATAATGCCACTGAAAAGCAGCTTTTGAGCCTATTGGACTAAAATGTTCTACTCAGGGTATTGAGTCCCACAGGAATAGTGCTGTGCCGCACATACCAGATTTCTGTAGAGTAAGGTAGAAACAAAGAGGGTGATCTTTAAACATCTTTATTTTAAACTAAGTTATGTCTGGCAACCCAGAAAAATATAGTCAGGTAAATGGCAAAAGGACTCTAACAATTTTGTCAAACTTGGTACAAGCTTATTGCATCTGTTTGTTAAATAATAAAAAAAATCCTCCGTCATCAAAAATACCTGAAGTACTTCCAGCACCTAAAAATGTTTCTGTGCTTTTTAAAAAATGCATTTTCAGTATAATTGTGCTGTCTGCACAATCATAGGCTTTTGGCTGCCCGTGTTTACGTGTGCAGCCCTATAGCAGTGCCAGCTGCTGTGTCTCCAGACTGCACTCTCAGCTCAGGAGAAGCTGCACCCTGGATCACATGAAGCCTTATGGCATTATCCTTGTTGCATAGCTGGAAATGAGACTTCCACTAGTGGGAAATGCTTAAATGCTCCAACTAGAGTAGGCCAGAGTGCAGAGGAACAATCTGAGCTCCCTCCATCCTGAGGGTGATGCTGAGGCGTACCTGCTTCCTGAATTTCTGCTAGCAACCCCAGAAATAAAAGGTAGATCTCTGCACTGCTCAGCTTGGGTGGTGTAGTAACTTATTAAAAGATAGGTGTGCTAATCAAAGGCTAATGCAGAGGCTATTGGAAAAAATACCAAGTCAAAGGACTAATTTCCACTAGTTTTCTGTGTGGGATCTTCAGCTTAAGAGATGAATGTTCAGAGAACTATGATGCCAGTAGCATTTGCAAATTTGTGTGCCAGGTGTTTTCAAGGATGGCTCTGCTCTCCTTTGGTATGGAATATTTTGTTTTCCTGCAGACAGAGCAGTACTTTGTCTCAGGAGCTGGTGTTTGACCATACAAACATGGAATGGTTTGGGTTGGAAGGGACTTTAAAGATCATCCAGGTTCGACCCCCTGCCACGGGCAAGGACACCTTCCACTATCCCAAGCTGCTCCAAGCCCCGTCCAACCTGGCCTTGGACACTGCCAGGGATGGGGCAGCCACAGCTTCTCTGGGCAACCTGTGCCAGGGCCTCCCCAGCCTCACAGGGAACAATTTCTTCCTCATATCCAATCTAGCCTTGCTCTCTGTCAGTGTGAGGCCATTGCCCCTTGTCCTGTCACTCCAGGCCCTTGTCAAGAGTCTCTCTCCATCTTCCCTGTGGGCTCCCTTCAGGCACTGCAAGGCCACAATGAGGTCACCCCAAAGCCTTCCCTTCTCCGGCCTGAACAGTCCCAGCTCCCTCCGCCTTTCCTCACAGCAGAGGTGTATGAAGAACAGATGTAGAAGCAGTTTCTTGAGGAAGGACAGCAAACTCTCTATTTCAAAGATCTTCGAACTCAGACCCTTAAAAATATCTCCCTGGCAAACACTGTACCGCTCTCAGAAACACCCCTCAGAGAGTTTATGGTCAGACAGTGGCACCTCTGGTGTAATCTTTCCATTTGGAGGAGACATTAGAGAAAACTTTATCTTTGCCCTGCAAATCTGCAAATCCCTGCTTCCAGGGGCATCCAGCAGCAAGGAAAAGAAGTGGGTCCTGAGAAATCCATCTGAGCCTTATCCTGTGGGCGTTGATGGGTTTTGGCTTAGGAGACAAGGAGCCTCCTCTCTGGGGGATGTTTGTTAACACAGCAAAAAAGCTGCAGAAAAGACACGTTGGTGGGCAAGGAGAAGGGCTCTGGGGCTCTTAGCTAATGTCTGTCTGAGGCAAAATAAATGAGACTTGCAGGAAACTTGACAAACTGCACTGGCAAGTTTTTCTAGTGATTAGAGCATTTTTAGCTAAATGGTACTGTGAAGAGTAAGCTCGTAAAAAGAGGAAGTGAGATTTGCCCAGATACTCTCAAAAGTTAACTTTGAGTCCTCTGATTGCATCTTAATGTGATTCAGTAAATGATTTAACCTCATGGTTCAGATTCTCTTAAAATAATATTTTCAACTCTGAGAAGCAATAGATTGCTAAAATAATTGAATCTAAATGATGTTTTAGCTTGTTTTGGTAAATATTTAATTGAATCAGGGAAAATAATTTTATGAAGAAGTGCTTAGAGCAGAACTGCCCAAACATACAACTAATGACTTAAAAATCAGAAGGAACAATATTCTAAGTCAGCATATCAGAAGTTAGATTGGTTTTAAGTTAGGATAAAGACTGTTCTCATGGGGAAAGGACTGTGCTAGGTTAGGGTGCTGTACAGTGTGAGGTGAAATAGCCCAAAGATGCTCTGGTGCTGCATCTTTGGGGGTCAGTTTTTGGCTAAAAATGTGTTGTAGGCATCACAGAAGGTGCATATATCTTGATGAATGGCAAGAAAACCCACCAGCTCTCCAGAAAGGATTTCTCCTTCCTCTAGATTTTGCCTCTGGAGGCAACCACATTTTATATGGTCCTGGCAAAAACATAAGGCTTCTAAAGCAAAATGCAGTTTGTATGGTTTAATATAAGTACTGAAATAACAACTAGAGTGTCTGTAGCTAGGAAAAGTTTGGGGTTTTTTTAACTGGAGTTTCATCTCCTTTGTAGCTGGGGAATTTTTTTTAACAGGAGTTTTACCTCCTTACTTAATGAAGAAGCATGAAATCCCAGTAAAACCTCTGAAATGATTTTGATTCCCTAAAGTCCGGGAAATATAAAAGCAGCCTTTCTCAGGGTATCCTGTTACTCTAATCAGCCAGAAGAGGACTGGGTATTTCATGAGTAAAAGTGGGTTGTAAGACTTAAATCCCAGGCTGGTTTTGGAGCTTTGTTTCTATTGTAGCTGAGCTGGTTTGCCTTTACTAAATACAAGCTAAAGTAGGTGGTGCCAAAACTTCTCTGGGTGTATTTGTGACATTTTAAAGTTTGTTTGCACTTAAATTTGTATTTTGCAGTCTGAAGTCAAGCAGTCCTTACAATTGTCATAAACTTTCCTTTAGGACATGGACACTTGGTAGACTTTATCTGCACTGCTCTGGTGGGCGTGGTGTGTGTGAGATCTCTGCTGCTCTGTACTTGTTTCCCTGCCCTAGGCTTGGTTCTTGGTCACAGAGAGAGAGAGTCACAGCTGTTTTGTGGTCTGACAGCTCCATATATGTGAGGAGCTGATGTCTGGTGTGAATTTTGGTGGCTGTTCTGTGAATTGCCTGTGTGCGCTTTCCCTCTTTTGTGGCATCATTCTGGGTGCCCATTTCTGCATCCTCTTGTAAAGCCTGTGGGAGCCCCACACAGCAGCAGTCACCCCAATGAGACCAGAGGTGCTGGCAGCCCCTGGAGGCTCTGCCAGGGGTGTTTTCAGCCCCCAGGTTTGCACTTGATGTGAACAGACCTGCATCAGGATGAGGGTGGGGAGAGCAAAGCAGGTTCATGGTTGCACCAGGGATCACAGGAGCACATGGAAAAAGCAGTGGCACCCTTAAGAGAAGCTCCTCTTTGGGGGTGTCCAGGGCTTTCCTAAGGGAAGATCTCCTCCTCTTTGAGGACTCTCCTGGAGATTTCAGCCAGGCCAGCCACTTGCAGACAGTGAAGTCACCATGGAGCTGGTTTGTGAGCAGAGGGATGCTGTGGAATGCACAGAGAAGCCACTTGGCAATAATGGGCCCACAGCCATTGCCAACGGTTTTGTCACGGTAGTCTGGATGCAGTTCAGAAAGGATTTGCAATTGTTCTGTTCAATTTGGCACACTGTGACTTAGGTGTCACCCCTTGGCTTTTCGAGGTGAGCTTCTACCCCACCTCATCTGACTTTTCCTGAATGCTAAACTGTCTCAAAAAATTATTACTGGTGTGCCACGGGTACATCAGCTGCTTAATTATTGTTCCAGGCAAGATTTACCCACCCCATCAAACACACTTGCAAGGATGCTCTTGCCCCCTCCCTTCCCAGGGCTGGGGTATTATATATTCATAATGACAAAGCAGGAGCAAGCCTGAGATGCAGATGTTCTCCTGTATCTTAGCAGGACTGCTTCCTGTACCTGCCACTCCAAATAAAGACCAGGCTTAAATGATGCTCTAGGAACGAGGCACAGCAGCGAGGAAAACTACAACATAAAACTCTGAGTAGCTGGCAGAACGAGTGAAATGCAGAGCACACGTCCCGTGTGTCATGAGATGACAAATGCAATCCTCTTTAGGACTAAACAAGAGGGCACATGTCATGGAAATGCAGTGGCTGCATCTTGTTGTGGGTTTCTTTTTCCAGCAGCAAAATGTATCACAATATCCCAGAAATTTAGCCTGAGTTACAAAAGTTCTTATTTTTTGTGCTGATTTTCTTCTAAATTGTGGTTAGGAACCGATTTTTGTCCGCTGTAATTGCAGCGAGTGGTAGAAATGAGACATCCCTGGTGTGAGATGCAGCAGTGTGCTAGGAAGTGATGCAGGATAGACCTCACAGCAGTGTTTGGATTGCAGAGCAAGTCAATACATCCTTCTCTGGATGTTGCCATCCATCTGTGTTTATATGAATTCTACTGATGAGGAACTAAAAAGTCCAGGGGCCTAATTTTACCCTGTGAAAATTCAGCAGTTCGACCTCTCTTTGTGGCTTGCGTGCCCTACTGGCAGACACAAATGCTTGGATGGAAAATTGGAACCTTTCTGAATTCAGAAAAAATCTTTCAGCTAGGGATTGGACTACAGCCTCAGGAATACCTTTTTTCTTTGTGTCTCTTTCCTCTGCAGACGCTGTTGGTGTGGACTTGACTTCCTTTATCTGCCACAGAGCTGAGCTAATTTGTTGCAGGTCAAGACCAATAAGTGTCTCTGTTTCTCTGCTCTTCTCTTTGTGGACAAGAGAGATGGGAGGACAACTCAGGGGGAGCTTGGTTACACCCTGCTTCTCGATCAAGGCATGTGGTGAAATTCTTTATAGAAGGAGGTAATGATTTTTATCTCTTTTGGAGGTGGATGGGAAAAAGAGGAAAGACAAATCACTGATTCTGCTAAGCCATGAGCAATATGAGGACAAGGCAGGAGTTTTTTTCCATTTGTCTTCTTGAGCAATGATGTGAATAAAGCAAGAAGTCAGTAGCTTCTTCAACGATGCTCTGCCCATCCCTGTTCCCACTCCCCCACCCCTGCTGCCTGGCACTATAATATCACTGGTATTTCCCATACTTCTGCCTTGAGTGATGTCTCAATGACCTGTTCAGAGCTGAAGAGCTTAATTTTCAAATAGTCTGCTCCATGGGGGGTGTTCTTGTCTGGCTCTGCCAGCCCCCAGAATATGTGACACCCATTGCTGCAGCTGGGACTTTTTCCTTCAGTTGACCAGCATTACTGTGATTTGTATTTCTGCCTGACTAAGGGATTTGGATTTTAAAATCATGTCATGGGAGGAATCCCAGTTAGCTAAAAGTATTTCTTTGGCACTGATTATCTGGGACTCGGTCTGTGGTGATAAATTTGCTGTGCAAGTTGGTCTTGGGTCAGTGGAGCCCGTGAGACAATGCTGTGTGCAGGCTCCCAGTGCCTTCTGCTCCTTTTGTGTATCGGAGGGACAAATTTATGGGAGGTACAAAGAGTGATGAGACCTGCTAGGAATTTTTTTAATAAAGGTTTTGGCAAAAGATGGGGTCCTGTCAAGAAACATTTCTGTTTGCAGCACATTATTTCGAGGCTGCTGACAGCATTTCCACTTCCAGAACTGGGTTACCGAAGATGGAGGGTGTTCAATTTAGTGAAAAATCTTCTGATTTGCTGGTGAATTAGAAGTGCCTGCCTGCTTGTACGTGCACATACATGTACTTGTGAGTAAAGCTGCATTTCCCAGCTATAATGAATGCAGTTTTTGTCTGTTTGGTTGTGTGGAATCCTTTTTAGTGATACCTGTACTCTCCCTCTTCTGTGATGAAATCTGTAGTCCTGAGAAGGGTGCATGAAGAAATACAGGCTTATGTTTCTTGGATACTGGTCAAAATGCTCCTTCTAACCAAATTTCTGACGTCAAGTCATCCAGTGGCAGTGCTTCTTGCTGAGAAAGATGACCTCAAATGAGAGGAGATCAACATTCACTGAAAAGCAATATTTGTGATACTGTTGGGGGGTTTTTTTGTATAATTTCTGAATTCAGTGGCTGTCAAATATTTTGAAGTTCCTTTCATTCATTTATAAAGCATCACCTTCTACTCTGAAGAACTGACCAAGTAAGAACTCAGGAACTTCAAATCACAGACTACTGCTTGGAGGGAAAATATTTACCTGGAGTTTGAATGAGTGTGGCTACTACAGTTCTGGGATTTGTTAGCCATGGCGTGCTCCAGCCCCTTTGGAATACTCTGTTCTCACCTTTATTCATGCTGAGTAAGGTGTTTTAATGTCAACAAGGTTTGCTGCTGCAGACCTTGCATGATAATTACAGCATTAAGCTCTCTCTCTAGCATGCACATACTCAAGGATGTTCTGCCTTTGGGTTGAATAATTGCTCACTTTAAATGTTATATATGCATTTGTGGAGAGTGTCTACATATGGGGGTGGGAGGGAAGAATGGGCAGGCAAAAGATGTAATTATTCAACAGAAGCCTTAGCCTTGCATTATAAATATGGATCATGACTTGAGGAGCCTGAGGACATAATACATTCATCTTCTGCTTGAATATCTACTTTTAATCATAGATTTGCCTGAAAGTCCTTACGAAAGATGCGCACTGACATTTAAGGTCCCTGTGACGTGTGCATTGTCCATGGGCAGAGGCTCCTGCAGCAAGGGGGCTGAGAACCAGGGGATGCTGAGTTGGAACAAGGCCCAGTGCGTCTTTTTTAAAGAGGAAAACTTTCTATGCACCAGAAAATGCCTATAGGTAGGGCAAGAACATGCTTAGCATAAATGTCAAATCATTCAGTTGAAAGGAGGCAATTTCTGGAGGCATCAGTGTGGGCACTGGGGAGTGGGCTGGCAGCAAACGTGGGTTGTGTCCACAGCCCCAGCTTTGGGTGGACTGTTTAGCCTCTTCCCACCCAGATTCTCTGCTGGCTGCATCTGCCCAGCCTCGGGAGCTCCCCCAAAGAGCAAGTGTGCAGCTGTGGAAGGGCAGAAGGGAGGCAGGAGAAATGCAGGAGGTTCAGCAGCCCTGCACCTCCCACATGGCAGTGAAACAGGTGTGAACTATGTGTAAGGAAGAGGCTTTCAAATGGCCTCCTGTCCCCGTTGCTGCAGAGGCAGAACTCTCATAACACAGCCTGTGATTATCCAGAGTCTGCATAGTAAGGATTTGATTTTAGCTTTAAGGCTGTCCTATAATTAAAGTTGAGTGCTGGGCAAAATTAATCAACAGTTTTGCAGATGTTACACCTCTCTGTTTCATCTTGTGATAGGCAACCTCAGGAGTCTTACTCTGGTAAAAAAAAAGTTATTTTCCCCCACTTCTGATTTGAATTTACAGATTTGAATTGAATGGTAAAAAGAGATTTGTGCAATAGAGTGCCTGCAAAATACCAGATATGACTTGCTGTGATATCTTATTAGACATCAGGCTACATCTTGTACACAGTTATTCCCATAGCTCAACACTTGAGTAATTTTACTCTTTAGCCCAGCTTGTGGTGTTGCACTGAAGTGGAGCACCTGAGTGTGAGGCTATTTGTGGAATGAGTACTTGCCTTTGCATGGTGAGTGCTGGGCTCTTAACTGAGATAAGGCTCTGGCACTGCTCTGGCAGAGATATGCAATAACTCTAAGTTCTCCCTCTCTAAAAAGAAAGAAGAGATGATGAGGAGTATGCTGGCTTGTGGTTGCTCAGCTCGTGAGTAAACATCTTTTCTCTTTTGCTTTGACTGCAGAGTTTAGACTCTGTGGAGCAGATGAGTGTGGGTGCTGATGTGTAAGGGAGAAGATCAACTTGTGGAGCCAGAGGCCCAATAAATAAAATCAACAGTTTGATATCAAGAGACTTTTGTCTGGAAATGATGAGCTTTGTTAACCAGTATATCATCCAAACCTTTCCCTATGCTGTGGGAGAAACATCACATGTGGCAGTAGTGTCACTGTACATGTGTTGTCTTCACAGCCTGGTGTTTGTCATGTATTTCACTGGCAAATGATGCGTGACGAGAGTCTCTTCTCGTGCATGTTACTCAGGATTTCTTCAGAGCAAACGAGGGACTCTCCCCTGAAGAAGCTCCTAAAATTTACAGCATAATTACTCAGTAATGTTGCAGAAGCCAAAGACTGAAGTTATTGAGGAGCAATTAGAATTTCCTTGAGGGAACGGGCTTACTATTAAGGGATGAAATTTGATGAGACAACTGACCTTTACTTGTTCCCAAGAAAAGAATGAGCTTTTATTTTTTTTTTCCCCCATATTGCTTGTGTGGTCAGGAAACACAGCTATAAATCTGTATGTGTGATACATTTAGTAAATTATTGCTTCAACATTTTACTTCTAGAAGCAGCAACAGCGTAAGGCCCTGTTTGGGCATACGAGTAGCCTCCTGAAGGAACCCTTTCCAAGGAGCACCGTGCCGGGATGTCCTGCTGCAGACAAACTCCTGGCAAGCCTGGAGTGCTGCCATGAGCACGTTACCTGTGCTCAGCCCCCTGTCCGCCTGGGGGACAGGATGGGAGGGCAGTGCCAAGCCTGCTGCCTTCCAGCAGCATCTGTAAGTTGTCCTGCCAGCCAACAGAACCCAAGGGAGCAAGAGGCCAGAGCATTTTTGGCTTTAAGTATTCCCTTGGAAGTGCTGTGCTGAGTCCTGTAAGCGAGGAGAACCAGCGCAGCTTGTGCGGAAGCACATGCATGAAGTTCCATCCTACAAAAAGAAATTGAAGTTCCATCCTACAAAAAGAAATTGCAGTTCCAGCAGGAGGGATTACAGAGGCTGCCCTTGTGCTTTGTTCATCCAGTTCTGTTTGAAACCTCACCTTTTTTCCTACTTTAATGCATTTAAATAAGGAGCATTAAAACAGTTGATCTAAAAGGGAAAACGAAAGCCAACGGTACAGGTTTTATCTTCTTGAGGGTTTTAGCACCGGAAAGAATTCTCTTCCTGCCCTGTAAAGCAGATGCTCAAGCTGTAAATAAAATGCAGACAACTTTTGCACCCACTATGGACAGAGTTCTGCCTTCTTAGCACAGCTTCTTCTACAGCTTGCAAGCCTTCCTGTGTTGTGTATCTTGATAGCTCAGGATTAGGTTGGAGACAGTTCTTCTATCAGCTTGTCTGTCCTGAGCATCTGTAGATCAGAGGTAAGGAAGCGACATGTGTAAGCAAAATACAGAGCCAGGAGGAAAGTGCCACATTTGTTATTTTTTCTTTGGCAGAGCCTCTATACACACACACATAAATGTTTCTGTGCCTACTTTCAGCAAGTGAGAGATGATGAGGATAGTGATGCCTGGTTGTTGGAGGAGGGATGGGATATCTGAGGTATAATCCCAGGCATTCCCCTGGCCCATGCCTCAGGAACTGTGTCTGGGATAGCTCAGTGAATGGGAAGGGTGTCCCTTTTGTGCACTTTGGGATCTACAGGTGCTTCATCATGGGAAAATGATGCTGCTGAATGTCGCTTGGAGTTTTGGCACGTGCCAGATGATCCAGTGAAGACCTCTTCCTGCAAACCCGCTGGCAGCTGGGTGCGTGCTTGGTGTTCCAGGTGTGCCCTTTACTGAGGGATAGGAAGCTCCCAGACAGAGCTGTACTGACTGTCCATGTGCTGACTGACAGCTTGGCCCAAAGCAAGACGAAAGGTACTGCACTGCAGAGTGCCAGGAGGGCATGATGAGTGTTTTAGAGGCTTTCCTTTTGAGCCTGCAGAGCTGACTGAGGGAGTCTGACTGGACAGTGTGCGCTAGGGCAGGTCCTAAAGCGTGTTGTGCCCCCAAAGCTGCTGACATGTCTGGTCATGCTGGGATTTTTCCTGTTGTGGCCAGGTGCTGGTGTGTGAGGAAGCGAGTCAGTGCTATGCTGCAAGCAGTCATCTGCTGTTGGCTTACGAAATGGAGAGTTACTGTAGGAGAGGTTATCCAAAATAGCATCAAGAGTTCGATGGGAAACGGATGATTTGTATTTCTGCCTGACTAAAAATCCCAGCAGTATTTCTTTATGCTTTCTGTTAGTAACCAGGCTACTGTCCACACAGTTGTGTGTTGTTTGTGTAGCACCATGGGGATGCCTTTGATAAGGACTGAGCCCAGAGCAGCCCATGGGCTCCAGTGTCACGGGGAATTTTCCACAGATTTTTTTTGTGGAGATTGCTTTAAGCTCTCGATCGCTGTTTCTGTACCAGTGCTACAAAATCTTGTCAGGAGACTGTAAAAAAACCCCTGCACTTAAATTACAGAATCAGAGAATGGTTTGGATTGGAAGGGACCTTAAATATCATCCAGTTTCAACTATTCTCTATTCTTTGTATAATATATAAATATGTATAATGAATTCATGAATGAAAAATATATGGAGATCAACTCCTCCATCTTGATGGATAAAAACCAGCTCTTGGGAAGGTATCTGTGGGTGAGGCATTTGCTGAGTTAGTATAGAATGGAAAAAGTGCCCATTGAGCCAGGTGAGGAAAGGTTGGTGAGTTTAAGATTGGCACTTGGTTCTGAATTTTAAGATTGAGCCAGAAAGGTGTGAGTAGTCCCAGTAAGCAGTCCGTGGTTTGTGTGTGGCACCAGTTGTCATTTCTCGCCTTGCCTGATGCTCAGTTTTGTGGAGCAGTGTCTGCAGCACACGAGTTCTCATTCTCTGATTCTTCTGCTGCTTCTCTCCTCAAAAACAAATGTGTGTCAGGAACTGGCTGACTTTGAGAGACTTAACATAACTCTACTATGCACATCATGGGAAAAAAAATATCTTCAAGTACTCAGAACAAAGCATTTCTATGCTTGAATCTGCTAAATTGACAAGGTGCTCCCTTTATACCCATATTCCCTTTTTCCTCCCCTCTTGCCAGATGCCACAAGAGTACCACCTCAAAGTGGTAAGTATTTTGTGGGACAGCAAACACGTTTTCAAATTGGACTTTGCCCTAGCTCAAACATGAAATCCAAGCATTCTCAGTATGGGTAGAGTGGAAGGTTCAGGTTTGGATCTAACTTTGAAATTCAGACCCTGAATTAATGAAAGACTCATTATTAATGAAATAATTCTAACTCTTTCAAGGTTTTAGCTTGATTTTTTCTCTCGACTCTCGTTCAAAGGAGGGATTATCAGATGGCCAGAGGCTGTGAGGTACTCCTGCCAACTTCTTCTGTGACATGGACAATAAACAGCTTCCTGGCATGTGGGCAACGTGCGCAGAAATGCTCAAGTGTGGGAGTGAGGCATCTCTGGAGATACTCATGGCCTCTTATCTTCCTCTGACGTGCTGTCGTTGGCAGCTCCCGGTGTTTTGTACCTGAGCTCTCAGTTTGTCACAAGTGGCTTCCTAGGATTTTGTACTCCAGTGAAGCACTAGGATGAGTATTATAGGAGCTTTCTGCATTTCCTAATTTCCACTAGAAGGCTAAATACATGTACATCTAGAGAGATTACGAGCACTTGAGTACAAACTGCTGAGGAATCTGTTCTCCTTTTTGCCTGCCAGTTATTGATGAGATCCCACAAGCACATCCCAGGCTTCCAGCCTAGCTCCCGGTTGGCTCGTGCTGATGCTGTGTCACAGGGTGGCTTTTTCCTCTTCATCCTCTCTGGCCCTCCTGAAATCCTTCTGGATTTGTTTTAATGCAACTCCATCATAACAGCTAGCTTGGGATGAGGGGAAAAAAACAGGCTGGTTTTTTTCCAGGTGCGTGACTCTGCTCCCATCCTGGCACTATTGCCAAGGCTGTAGAGGGAAAAAAAAAATCTACACTTTAATTCTCATAGATTTACGAAACTGCAGATAACTTGTGTGTTTTGTCACTTCTGGGTGTTTTATGTGCTAGTCTTTGGCTCTGAGAGGAACTAAAAATGAAGTGATCATAGAATAGACTGAGTTGGAAGGGACCCGCAAATATGATTCAAGTCCAACTGCTGAGGATATTTCCTTTGCATGTAAGCACCTATTACACAGATGTGCATTAAAGTAATGTGGTTTCTTTGAGAATATATGACTTACAAAACAGCACTGCATACCTGGTCCCCTCCCTGACATATCTATTTCAGTGAACTATGGGAGAACTGGACATTTCAAGGATTGCTGTGCTGCTTTCCCTTTCCACTTATATTGCAGCTCATTCCTATTCTTTCACTGCTTCTATATTTAGCTTACACATCTATCTTGGATCACGCTGCTGAAACTGATGTAGGAATTTGGCCACTTAGGTGGCAGCTATGCCTATATTTAGAAAATACTTCTGATGACTCCAGTGCCCCACTGAATTCTACTTTCCTTACAGGGATGATTATTTAAAGAGTAGTATATTAATGAGCACCAAGATTTGACATCCATGCTGCAATTAAAATAATTGATTAATTAAGAGGATAATTTAATGCTTACTAATGACACTTGGTGTGCAAAATAAGACTTATTTTCACCTCATTGGTATAGGCCTAGGCCCAAGCTCTGGACCTGAATATGTGCTAATTATCAAATTCTCTGTTTTTCTGAAAGCCATAATCAAGTAAACTAAGGGTCAAAAAGTTTGAGAGCCATATGCCAAATCTTAAGCAACTTTACCATGGTTGTGTATAGGAACTAAACAAATTCTTCCAGCCTTTGCTAACTTTATATTCTCAGTCAAAACAAGAGAAGTAGTAATGATGGATGATGTGAGCAGTTATCTGCACTAAGGCCTTGGAACTAGATCTGCTGTGTGTTGCTCTAGAAGAATTTAGCAGTCATATACTTTTTATTAAATCAGGAGACTTTGGATGCTTTGATCATTGTGCAATGGGCTTTTTTCAGCTTTTGCTACATGGGATCTTCTTAGCTGCACGTTCTCTTTGAGATAATTGAAGAGAACACTACGTTGTTCTTCTAAACAGATCTGGATTTATTTTTTTTCCTGTCTCCAGCAGGTTCTTTTTAGCACTTCATGATATTCTGTCCTGTTTAGTCATGTGCTATAATCTTATTGCCATGTAGGTGTAAATTATTGGAGAGCATGATTTGCTGCTTGCTCAAAACACAAGAATTGACATCACGTGAGGTTTTTTAGCTTTCCACTACCAAAGGACGTTCACTCTTTGCCTTTCACTGAGGCTGTGATGACTCTGCCAGTCCCAATCATTATCTTGAAGGTGACCCTTCCTTTGGAGTCTGTCACTCCTTTCTCATTAAGCTATTTTTACCTATTATCTTTGGGGAATTACATAAACATATTAGGGCTTCCTCCTCCTCTTGAAGAGGTAGTGCTGTAATTTTCTGTAAGTTTCTATAATTTTATTCTAACGTCACAAGTCCACCACAGATGAAAGGTTTCACTTTTAGTGAATGGTTTAGTGATTTTTGGTAAAAAAACCAAACTGTTTCAAAAGAGCCTATGAAAATGAAGTTATCCTCTATTAAATATAAGGATGCAAGTGGCTGCATGTAGGTTGGATGCGTGGGAGTTTTGGGGATTGTTTTCAGTTCTGCTCTGGGCATCCCCTTGAAGACTGAGGGGATGAGTGATTAAGGAGACATGGTGAAAATGCCAGAATTGGGTTTGATCACTCAGTAGGTGGAAGCTTTGCCTGAAGCTGGCACTGAACCGGTGCAACCACATGATTTTGGCCAAGGTCTGGCTTTTTAAAATTACCTGTGATTGCTTGGATTAACTTTATAGGGATTCAGATGGGTGCAGAGTTGTTTTATAGGGACCATCTTTAGCTGACCTTCAAGGAACCCCTTCATCAAGTCCACCCTTATCACACACTTGATTAGCTACACTTAACTGTGAAACTGTGCAAGTGGACAATCCTATTTTAAAAAATGAAAGAGGGAGAAGGGACAAAATAAAGGAAAAGAAAGACACAACCAAAGAACTCCCTAAATCAGGCATTTTCCCCCAGTGCATTTTGTCCTTGAAGGAAAAACAAGGATTCAGACCCAAGGGGGACTTGACTTTGCAGTGCCTGAGGCAGAGGAGGAGTCAGTGTGAGCATCTGTCGTGGCTTAGGAATAGTTATTCTCCAATTTAGTGCTCCCATCCTTCACAGCAAGCTGCAGCAACTAAGGAGCAGCCCAGTTAGTGCCCAGAAAGTCTATTCAAAGGGCTAATATGGATGGATATGTGAGGAAAACTTCCTGGTCTCAGCTTGCCTGGGGAAGTATCAAAACACCGGTAAATCCCTTTGCCCCCATCTCGTGGCTCCTGCATATCTATGTCCTTACTTGTTGCCTTCTCAGTGATCCCTCAGCTTTCTTTGTAATTTGAATGTCATGCCTTGGCTACTTTCTCCTGGATTGAAAAATGCTGAGTAATGTGGCTGTTCTGTTTTAAATCCCCTTTCTGTTTTGTAACTCTGTCTTCCAACTTCAAAAATAGTTTCCCCTCATTGACTTGAGCAAATATAATAAATACAAGCAGTTGAGTCATCCTGAAAGGGCATTTGCTGGGGATTTTTTTGGATGAATCATTTTAATTGGCTTCTTTGAAAACTGCAGTTTTTTGAGCATTAAAAATTAATTAAGCGAGAGGAGGGAACACTTATGAGCAGTGTGCCTTTGTGAGATTAACTGATATTTGAGAAGGAGAATTAAAAATCATATGGAGCCAGGTAAAATTATGTTTCCTCCATAAAAATGTTCTCAAGTGGAGAGTATAAAGAGAATAGATCAGGAACTTTGATTAATTAAAGAGCTTATGATGTGGCACAAAGATTCTCTAAATGTACAACTGGGTAGGGATGCACGAAAAGCCTGAACCCTGACTGGCATAAATTAGCCCACATCTACTGAAGTCCAGAAGCTGTTTTCTATGGAGGGAGGGGAAAAATAAAATCTCTAATGCATAGTCTATATCCCCATTTAGTGCTTTTCAGTTTTTCCAGAAATGTGACTAAAACAGATGTAGACAAAGCAACTCTAAAAGCTGAAGAGAGTGGGTGACCTTAGTCTTCAAATATCCCCCAGTGGCCTGAAGCTCCTTCAGCCAAAGACTTGCTTTAAATTTTCATTCTTTGAGTTTACAATGTTTTCAGTGCCTCCCTGTGTTTACAAGAAGTGGATTAAATTAAAACCCTTCCCAAGCATTTGTTGTGATTTGACAGCCTGCTGAGTAATGCTTGCTGCACATGTTTTTATTTTGTGGGACAGCTTTTCCCCACAGGTTCATGCACTTTTTTGGACAGAGATTTAATTGTAAGGCAGCCGGTCTGATTGGAGATCGAATCTTTTAGTTCATCTGCAGGAGAAGCAAGTCGTGCTTGGAGTTGTAGAATTACATGTGGTTTAGCTCAGTGTTGGGGGAGGAAATACGTGAAGTTTTATACAATCCTGGCTGGCTAATATTTAACAATGCTTATTATGGGGTGCCTGAAGGCAGAGCTGCTTCTGCATTATGTGACTTGGGAGAGTTGTTCCCTTTGGTGGGAACTCTGGAGTTCTGTGCAGGTTTTACCTTTGAAAGATGAAATGTTGCTTAAGCTTGCGGATGGGGAGATTAAGGCAGTGATGCCTGTCCCGAAGGAAATAGTCTCATTTAATCCAGATAACTGTGGCTCAGCTTTTGTTTGCTAGGATTAAACAGGGGGCTGTATCATCATCCCTCCCAACAAAAAATATTCATTAGGGTTTTTAATTTTTTTCTTTTTTCATTAGAAGCCAGGTGGACTTTAAAAATTTTTTTTTCTTCCACACCAAGCTTCTTATTTTTATCATGTTTTTCTCTTCCTTTTCCCACCACTCAATTTTTTTGTTTGTTCAGTTTTGGAAATGCAAGGAAAAAAAGCACCAGCCTTTAGGTACAGGGAAAAGAACAAATCCAGGGTTTATTTTCTGTTTAAGGTGGTTTCAAAACTCTATATGAAACTTTATCAGAGAAACTCTTCACACAGCACTCTGCTTTTGATTGACTTTAAATATAATGTGGGAGCACAAATTGTTCTTTGAAGGGCTGTGGCACAATTCTTGTGGTGGCTCCTGGAAGCAAGTCTGACACTTCCTTACCTCTGGGAAGCAGACACCAAGTGGTGACTATCTTGGTCTACTTTGAGTGCCAAATATTTCTCTTTTTCCCACCACCTGCTCATCTTTCTCTCCTGTGACTGAAAAACAAAAAGGAGAATTAATTTCAATATAGGTTAAAATATCACAGTTGTGGCCATCAGATGAACTTGATATAAAAAATGAGAGGGAGGGAAACAGAGGGAAATTTTAAAGCATCCTTCTATTTTTCTGACTCTTTCTGGTTGCCCAGGGCTGACTTGCTCCTTGATGCAACTCAAGAAAGGAACTCTCCAGGATGAAGATGCAGTGTCAGAATTGGCTGCTTGGAGGGGAAATTTTCTAACTACTAATCCTTTTTTTCTTATATATAGCCAGAGAGAGCAGAATCAGATCTTTTTTTTTTAAAGATATGAATTATGCATTGTTATTAAACAGTAATCAAATGATTCAAATGTGATTTAATTTTTAAATTAAATAATTTAAAAGCATGGGTTTTTAAAGCACTGGGCCTTAATAAAATGCTGCTTTCTGCTGCTCTTTTATCAAGAACTTTATTCACAGTGCTGAATGCTTTATGGTGCCAGGGGGCATTGCATTATCTCCTCTGATATTACCAACCCAATAAAATAATTTTTAAAAAATCTCTACTGTAATTTCTTTACTCATTTTGATGAGAAGCGATCTGGTAATTCATTAAATGGGAACATATTGCTTTGAAAATGGAAATTAATTAAGTGACATTGGCATTAAAAAATAGCAGCCAAGGAATTATCTGATCTCTTGAATGATTTGCATTTAATTCAATTACTCAGGAATCTCGTTTCCTTACTGGTGGATTGTGATCTGTGCTCGGGGGGCTGATGAGTGCTGTGCCACTGGGGTCCTGCAGGGCTGATATCTCCCAGATTTGCCCTGGGAGTCTCAGTTTAGCTGCAGAACTGGTTGGGCTGTTCGTGCTTGTGAATATTGCCCTCAGCTAAATGGTTGTGAATGTTGCCCTCAGCTAAATCCTTTGTGCTTGTGAATATTGCCCTCAGTGAAACCCCATGTTGTGCCTCAGGCACTGGCCAAGCTGCCTGTGTAAATATGGGCAGTGGTGCTTTATGCAAGGTCTGTAAGGGCTGTTCCAGCTGTAGCCAGCTCAATAAAACCACACCAGGGGTCTTGTGGTGCTGTCTGACCTAACCTTAGAACCACAGAATGGTTTGGGTTGGAAGGGACCTTAAAGCCCATCCAGTTCCATGGGCAGGGACACCTTCCACTATCCCAGGCTGCTCCAAGCCCTGTCCAGCCTGGCCTTGGACACTGCCAGGGATGGGGCAGCCACAGCTTCTCTGGGCAACCTGTGCCAGGGCCTCACCACCCTCATAGTCAAGAATTTTTCCTAAGATCCAATCTAACTCTTCTCTCTGTCAGTGTGAAGCCATTCCCCCTTGTCCCATCACTCCAGGTCCTTGCAAACCATCTGTCTCCATCTTTCTTGGAGTCTCCCTTCTTCTTTTCCTTGACTTTGGAGATTTTAGCAGAGGTAGGTCTTCCTTTGCTCACTGGGATGCTCTTGCGTGAGGTGGCACGTGCCTGCTTCAGGATGGGGACACCATTAGGGTGACAGAGTCTCATTTAATGTGAGAGTCCTTCGGGGCCAGGCAGCTCCCTGCAGGCTGTGGCAGGATCCAGGCAAGGTTGGTCCGTGCAGCCATTCTTGGTCTTTTTCAGCCCCCTGCAGCCACAAGGTAGTAAAATAGCACTTCACTTGTGCCATGTGAGCAGCCTGAATATCAAGCTGTGAGGAGGGTATAACAGGCAGGGAATTCTGCTTAGGTAGCAGCAGCAGCTTCTTGCTGCAGTAGTTCTGAGGTAGCCTCGGGGAAGGGAGGAAGATGTTTGCGTTCTGGCTTTCTCTGTTGTTCCCAGTGCTTTTCTCCAGGGGATAAGTCTTTGGAAAAATGTAAACTAATAGCATGATCCATGATCATCCAGTCCTCGTCCGTGGTTGACACCTTTTATAAGGAGATTGCAGTGAAAGGGCCGAGTGTTTGCAATGAGCGTTATAATTCCATAAACACTGACGTTACATCCTCATCTGCCAACACTTTATAAAGGCTCCTATCTCAGATGCTCTGGTTGCTAATTTCCTGATGCTTGCTGTTTCCAGCCACTCACATCTTCATCTTGTCATCTGCTTTTGGTTACTTGGACACCTTCTTGTTAAATGTTACAAAATAAATACCTGTTGTTGCTGCCAGCAATGCTGGGAGATTTTTGTTCGGGTCCTGCCTTATATATTTCAGACGACATGAAAATTTCCCTTACTGGTTGTATGTCCTGGTTCTCCCTGTGCACAAAGAAATAGCCAGCCTGATAAAAATTTGTGAGTAATATTCACTTAATACTTAATTCCATCCCTTCCAGATCAATGGTTCTGTGGCAATGATATTTTTTGTATTTCAGACTTATCCCAGGACACTTCTTTTAATGTGCCTTCCTTGTTGAACAAGCTACTTTCTAGGGAATCTAGGCTACATATTTCAGAATTGTTACCAATATTTCTGCATCTGGGTCCAGCCCAACACTGAGTTTTTCTTAGGCTGGGATGGAAGAATTGCTTAAAAGGAAGAAATATTTCAGTTGGAAGGATTTTTAAAAGTGAAACATTTTTGTGTGGAAAAAAACCCCAGACACTTTTTGGTTTTTTAGTTGAAATTGGGCAATAAGTTTTGAGAACATGAAAATTAAGTGCAGCTTTTGGTTTCAGACTGAACAAATATTTTTTTTTAGTCAAAAATGAAGACTCCTGGACACACTTTATTGATTCTACTACTGAGCCATTGTTTCTCCCATCCTTTCCATTGCCTATCTCTACTCCAAGCTGAATTTTGTTTCTCCCTTAATACAAAGTGATGATAAAGCAGGCTCAGTGTAACTCATTCACATATTTTCAATTTTTTTGCACCATTTGGCCTATGTGAAACAGCTACTGCATTGAATCTGGTCCATGCAACTGCATTGAAAATCTGTCCAGGCCATAAAGGTCACAAAAGAACAGCATTTTCTGAGGGTGTGGTAGAGAGAAAGCCAAATCCTGTATGGAAATGTTCATTTTGAGAGAGAAGCTGCTCTTTCCTTGCCACCTACTGAAAGGCAGAGTTTCACGAGATTTTTCAGATAAAGCCTTGCAGAGATAGATATTCCATTTTTACCTGACTGGCATCTGCTGCACAGGGAACAAATCAATGGGATGTGGGAACAGCAGCAGGGCAAAAGGTGCTAGATACCAGCAAAAGCTTCCTTCTGCTTCCTTCCACATTGGAAAAGGGGGGGAATCTCCCAGCAAACAGGAAGAAAAGGGACAGTGTACCCCTCCAGCTGCTTTTTTGTGTTGCTTTCCTTTCTCCTCGTAAACTCTTCTCATTCTCAGCTCTTGTTGAGGACTTCCCATCACTCTTTTCCCACTTATGAACATATATCAGAAGCTTAGGGTGCTTGGGTTGGAAAATGGACTTTGTGATACCACCAAAATCTTCAATCCCTTTAGCATCAACTCTGTTTGTAGGGTACCTGATTTACAAGGAAGGGAATGCCCATAGCATTTACCCCATGAGCAGCAGCATCTCTTTGATTCATCTCCTGGCAGTTCAGCTTCAGGCAGAGTTTTTCAATTTAACTACTTCCATGTAGAATAACTTGTCTCTCTTCTGATCCCTGAGCTGACCAATATGTTGAAAATGCCAGTAAAATTATGTTTTAGAGAATGTGAGGGGAAAATACGGCTGCAACTCCCAGAGTGTGTTTAAAGAAATGAGGGCATTACTCCACTGTCAGAAATGAAAGAAATTAAAGATGATAGTAAATGTAATAATAATAATTAGCGTGACCTTCATCAAATGAGGTAATTACGATGACAATTGGAGTGGCTTCAAAACAAGCGTAAATTATTTTAAAGAAGTAACATTAGGCACTATTTTTGTTGCTGCTTTGTCAGCAGGAGGGAAACCAGCAGCTTCAGATAGTAAATTTGGGGTAAGGATACGATATATACGATGAAATTCCGAATGTCTCTATGATCTAGGAATGAGGGCTGCATCAGACACTGATAGCCAGGAATGCAAACCTCCTCCACCAGAGGAGAGGACACAGGAACAGAAACCAAATTTGAGCACTGACTTGAGTCCTGTTACTTGGTCAAGCTTCTGAATGGTTTTTATATGTATCAAGCCATTCGTTTTAAAGATGATGCCCTTTTATGCTAATATATGTCTCTTTTTTGCCTTTCCTCCTTGTATCATGGTGGGTATGGTTTTATTGTTTCTAGGTGGGTTGTTTTTATTTTTTAATTTTTTTTTTTAGGATATTCAGAGATTGAAATACAGTGATAAACATTCACGTGGTCTGGATAACAGTGTAGTGTGTATTTTGTTGCTAGCAAAGTTAGAGCAGTAGCAATCATGGCAAAATTCAATGTAATATCTCAGTAAGCTTAAC
This sequence comes from Oreocharis arfaki, assembly GCA_013398015.1. Taxonomy (NCBI): domain Eukaryota; kingdom Metazoa; phylum Chordata; class Aves; order Passeriformes; family Paramythiidae; genus Oreocharis; species Oreocharis arfaki. The sequence goes on along the minus strand of VZRR01006244.1, from coordinate 155,875 downwards.
ACACAGTGAAAGCCTGCCTGAATTTTTGGGAAGTTTTCCCTTTGCCTGCCTAGAAGCTTTTCTACCTGAAGGCATCTCTACAGAGAACTCCTGGCTGACTAGAAGACCTGGTCTTGAATTCAGGGTTGCTCAGCACAGGCTTGGCCTTGTGGCTCCCATCACACCACTGCTGCCTTAGTGACTAATTTCTGAAAGCTGTTCGTATAGATAATGCTGTCTCCAGAGAACCTTTTCACTTTTCTTGGGATGACATGGTCACAAGGAGAAGTTGGAGTGAGGCTTCAGCTCCTTGCTTTCAGGTTTTATTTGCTTAGAAGTGCCCACAGGAGATGGGAGAGCTCATGACTGTGTGTTGAAAACTCCTCTTCCCCACACAGCGAGTTCTCTTTGGGGCCCTTTTTAAAACACTTCTCCAAAATGCTGATTCCTTGAGTTGTGAAAATGCTGGCACATGAGAGGGGGAAAGGCTGATGGACTGCTGAAATCTGTGCATTTGGTGGATTCCAATGAAGAATTTATTTACTGAAATAACACCTATTTTAAATAGCAGTAACATTGCCAGACTGTTTTATATCTAACCTTTCCTCAGCGTGTCTCTGCACCTGCGGAGTGGATTGTACCCAAAAGCACCTGTCCTTTGTAGGGCCCCAGGCACCAGGTGGTGGAACAATTATTAAATGTTGTGCTAACATCAGGAGGTGAACCTGAAGGAAGATCTCGCAGTCAGCTGCTGAAGCCTGATGCCATGGAGTGTTGTGGCTGTAGGAAGGAATTTGTGTCACCAGCTGGATTTCCTTCTTGTAGGCGCTGCCAAACTGGTGATGCCACAGTAAAATGGTAGTGGTTAAACTGAGAGGAGCTTAATTCCTCGTGCAGTTCATAGGCAGCCCGGGTGGGAGGGGTCACAGTGCTGAGGAGCAGCCCCAGTATCCCGAGAGGAGCTCTCCGCTGGCTGCAGTGGGACACACGTGCTGGATGGGATCCTCGTGTCCTGCAGAAACCACTGTTACAGCCGCTTCCAGGATGGTGGTGAGATCATTTGGAGTGAGTGAGCCCTTCAAAATTAAGTACAGACAGCGTAAAAGGTGCTTTGCAAAACCCTGTTCTGTTCCTGTCCAAGTGCACGGGCAGAAATACGGATGAATTTAGCCACTGGGCTAATATTCAAGGCTTTGGCTGGGATAGTTGGAGTAAGTGATTATCCTGTCTCCTTTACTGCAGAGCACTTCGATCTGAAGTGCGGGACATGTGATTTTCCTGTTCATGGAGCACAAAGCAGACACCTCGCTTCGAGGAAAGTGTTTAGTCTGGGTGAGAACTGCTCTTTGTGTGCACGCATGTGATTTATTTATAATAGATAATTCCTGCCAGCCAGATGATTTCTCCCAGCTCCCTTTCAGCCAGAGCCAGGGCGGTCTTTGTCAGTTATGTAAGGTCTGGTAAGTGTGGTGCATAAGCAGCAGCCTTTAATTTTCATCCCCGCTGGAAAATGAGATGAGCTATCCCACTTACCCCATGAAATAATAGGGTTGTGTTTGGAAAGGCTGCTGCCCAGCTGGAAGGACAAAGCTCTGCACACCCTGCGAAGGTGGAAGCTTGAGGGAAATCACGGTGCTTGAGCAGAGCCATTTACAAGAGACACAAAGCCGAGCAGGTCCCAGAAAGGAGAGAGCTGCACTTTCAAATTAGCTTTCCTCCCTTTTGTGTTGTTCTGCCTTTGTCCTCGTCTTCAAAGGCAGAACGGGCAGGAAATTCAGGAGGTTCTCCAGAAAAGGAGCAGTTCCCTGGCTGTGGGAGGTAGACATGCAGTAGTCCCACCTGGGGGGGGGTGGTGTTGATTTACAACTTATCTACTATATTTCAAGCATGTGCTTAGTAAAATTGTGTGTTTCTACAAGTAGGGTAGAACAATAAACCTGACTTTAAAGCTCCTCTGAAAATGAGATTCTAAATAGAGATTATGATACTACTTCTGCACTTTCCCCATGAAGACAGGCTGAGAAAGTTGGAGCTGCTCACCCTTGAGAAGAAAAGGTTGTGTGGAGGCCTCATAGCAACCTTCCAATGTCTGAAAGGGCTCTTCATCAGGGAACTGGAGTGATGGGACAGGGAGTAATGGGTTTGAAGTGAAAGAGTGGAAATTTCGATTAGATACATGGAAGAAATTCTTCCCTGTGAGGGTGGGGAGGCCCTGGCACAGGTTGCCCAGAGAAGCTGTGGCTGCCCCATCCCTGGAAGAATTCCAGCCCAGGCTGGATGGGGCTCTGAGCAAGCTGGGATAGTGGAAGGTGTCCCTGCCCACGGCAGGAGGTCAGCACTGGATGGGCTTTAAGGTCTCTTTCAACCCAATCTGTTCTGTGATTAAATAGCATAACCACATAATACCTTAGCTTTTCTGAAAACCAGGTATGCAAAATTTAATCTAAATGGAGGAGTTTTTACATCCTAAGGTCTGTATAGACATTTCTCTGTGAAAGAAATGGTAGCACTTTCCTCCCTGTTTTTATTCATCCTGTCCATAGCAATGTAAGCGATAGATCCAAGCTGAGACAGAGTTTGGAGTGGGTCAGATCAGAGGGGGAGGGTGTGTGGGTGGAGAACTTCTCTAGCGTATTTTTCACAGTGGCCCTGAGGTACTGTGCCAATTGCTCATACTGTCCTCTCCCTCAGGCAGGCAACTGGAGCTGGGGCTAAATTACATAACCCTAAACCTGTGTTGTCTTTGCACAGGCATTTATGATTTACATCCTCTTGGCCACGTCTCATTTTTTAGGTAATTATGACTTGTGCATTTTACAGCCTTTAACATAAATACTTGTGTTCTGGACATTAGCAAGGAAGTAAAATAGTTATAATGATTCTTATCCTTTATGGCACTTACTGTGTTTAGTTTGCAAGGGGCTGTAAAAGGAGGGCCTGCTTTACTTTACTAAGGGGAGGTCAGAGGTGAGAAGAGGCTGAAGTGATTTGGGCTAAGGCTGTTACAGGGGCTTTCAGCTGGCAACCTTTTTCTTTAAACAGTTCACCATCCTTGCCCATAAACTGCAAATTTGTTATATTGGACTGTAACAAATATGGCTTCATGTTCCCCTCAAATTTCAATAGGCTGTTTGTTTCTGGGCAGAATTAGTTGGAAATAAGGCAGATTTAGGAGACTCTGTGGAGCACATCTTACCCCTGTGCTGTTATGACGAAGCAAAGCAAATGTTCCCCAAGTGGCTCTGAGGCATGGTCCTTTCTCTGCCCTCCTGAGCTGCACCAAGCTGTTGTTTAGACTTCACCAGAGAGGAGGGTGAGTTTGGATGCCACAGCTGCACTCTTTAGTAAGCCTGTTCCATGTGAAATAATAAACTCCACAGCGTGGCTGCTCCAGTTGCGAGTTCTCTCTCTCTCCCCCAGTCAAGGGGAAAGATTTTATGCAAGGAGAGGGGAGGAAAAAAGGAATATTTAACTATAATCTGCCTCTGGCAAGTCATGTTCTATTTAAAACTTCACTGCACCCAAAGAGCCCAGCCTGGCAAGAGGTGCAATCTGACAGCAGAACTGGTTCAGTGCGTGCATGAGCATCCCAGGTGGCTTTTGCAGCTTCCACTGGACCCCAGAGACCCCTGGATCTGTCTCCACCTCCCTCTTTCCCACATCAAGTTCTCCATCACCTCTGCAAGGACTCGTACTCTCTGATGTGTGTATGAAGCATTTGATACAAATGTTGGTGCTAGACTCTGTCACTCCAGTTTAAATTTGGATTTGCTCTTGTTTACTGTGGCTGTTACATTATTTGTTTCCTTGAGTCTTTTTCCCCTCATAAGCTTCTCCACTTACTTTAAGCCAAAGGCGATTGAATGTTTGTCCTCTCTCTCTTAAAACACTTTCCTATGCTTTGTCTCCCAAACAAGTCGTGAGTAAAGACCCTGACTGATCAGTTTACAGGCTTGCACTTGATTTCCCCGGGCCTTGAAGGAGGAATTAAGTAAGAGAGAACTCTTTTTTTTAATTCCACTAAAGCTGATACTGAGGGGTCCTACCCTTTTTATCCTTCCTGAAGGAAAGGTGGGGATAGTGAGGAGCAGGATCTCTGTGTTTCCATTTTCCATTGCAGTAAATCTTAAAGAAGATTGGGAAATTGGCTGACTTCTGTTTTCCAGCCCTGTCCTGAGGTCTTCCCCAGCATTGCCACCTAGAAGCATCCACACTCGGCAGGTTGGTGGGTGGCAGCAGCTTCTTGTGGAGTCCTGTGCTGTCCACTCCTAGGAGGGAATATTATCTTTCCCTTCCCTTCAGTCCCAAAATGCATTTTTTTCTGTGCACTTAGAAAAATAGTGACAGTAATGGACTTTCCCTGGGGATGTTTGTTTTATTTGCAATTATAATTAGCAGCACTAATATGTTTACTCTTTCTGATAATGCATGGAAAGACACTTTGATTTTGTGTTTTTTTCATTTTTAAGTCTCTACACTGTCAGAACTGCAGAACACTCACACTCTGTGCTGTCTCTTGCCACACCAGCTACCCTTTGAAATGCAGCTTACTCCGTTTCTGTTGTCAATGAACACCATGGCCCCTTTTTGTCCAGAGCCTGTTGTTCTGTTAGTCTAAGTCATGTTGTTTTTTCCCATTATGAAGAGAAGTTGATGGTCAAGATCTCTATTGTAAATAAACAAAGGTGGATAAAACGCATAAGCTGTCTTTTACTGAAGCAAACAAGAGATTGTTTCTGCAGAGACAGGTTTGGATTTACAAAGCAAGTCCTGGATAATGTCAGAATTGTTGACAAGCAACAAATCTTGGTTTGCAATCCATGCTAGCTCCCTGCTGCCCAGCTGAACCTCAGAGGGGCTGCCTCCCCTCATTAATACATTGGAGTTTGGGTTGCAGAGAGATTAAAAGGGTGGAGTCTTTGTTCTTGGAGACAAAACTTGCTGGTGGTGGGTGTTGAACGTGAGAGGTGTTCTTGTGCCCTCCCACTGCTTCTTCGTACCTGTGCACCTCCCTGGCCCCGAGCATCACACGGCTCGTGCAGCTCTGTGCCTCTGCTTCTCAGTAAGAACCGACCATAACACCCATCAGGGTAAAACCAGCCTGCTTTGGCTTAGAATTCTTCCCCCAGTCCAGCCTCAGGCTTTGCATGTGCCAGAGTGTGCAGCTGCCTTTCACCCGGGCCAGAGCTCTGTGTTTTTGGCAATGGTTTCTGTTCTTACCTGGCTCACAGTGGCAATCTATAGGAACTCTTCACACTCATGGAAATGTGGTAGATGTGTCCTGCAGTTTGGTGGAACTTTTTGCTCTGGTTTCTTTTAAAATAGTTATAAATCTCTCTTTCACTAATAAGTGTATTTATTTTGCATATGAAGTCTCTCATGGTCTAATTTTCTTTCATTCTGCACCTATGAAAAATAAAGCTTTGTGAAGTCAGTGCTACGGACTTAGAATTCAACATTTTTCTGCGGCCAAGGTTTCTGCTGTGAGTCCATGAGAATATCCTAATTACTTATTAATTTGTATCAGCCAGGTTTCGCCACTTCTCCTCTAAGAATTTCGATTTGCCAAGAACAAGAACCACAACATGCCTGAAACGTCCCTGACAGTTACTTTTACCAACCTCCCTCAGCTTTTGGCATACCCACCCCATGCTGTTTGCCTTTAATGTGTGCAGATATATGCTGCTGGACCAGAGGTATGACTGGGCATGCAAAGCATCCATTATAAGCAGGTTCTGATTTCCTCTGTTCGTGTGCTAGTTAAGCTGTCACAGTTCCTACTGCCAGGGAATTTTCTCCTTTATGCTCCTTACATAAACACAGTAATTGCCCACATCTCTATGCTTACATTAAAATGAGCTCTTTCCTTTTTTTTTTTTTAAATTTTTTTTTAATTTATTTTTTTGAGTATTGTCAGCTCTACTGGGCCTAATCCTGGGAAATGTCAAAGTCTCAAATCTTACATATTTTACTGAAAACTGAGTGATTAACCTCTTGGCAAAGCTATTTGGAATATCAGGGGGGATTGAGCTGTTGAAATACGGCTAGAGACAGGCCTTTTTGGTCCTTGACTGGATCCCTAGCTGAGTCTTTTCCTACATGCCATGCTAAATGACCTCAGGATTGCTCCTTGACTTGGCTTTTCTACTGAGATTTAACAGTCCAGTGGCACAGTGTGTCCTTTCCCAAAAATCCCTGCTCAAACTACACCTCCCGTTTGTTCAAAGCCCTCCTGAGCTGTGTGTCACCTCACCCCTGTTATATGAGAACCAAAATGCTGCGTGCTACATCTAGACTCTGCTAAAAGGACATCTAAGTTAAGCATTAAAATGGTAGGAAGTGGCAGATTTATGGTTAATTCAGCTGCTTTTATACCTGTGTTGGGGTGACCTCTCTCATTACTGGATTGTGCAAGGGTTCTCTAAAGACTTTTCACCAGGTATAATTTATTTTATGGTTTGTCTGTGTGTTTACTTGCTGTGAAGTGAAGCAGGTGAAGTGCAGGAGAAGATCTCTGTGGAGCAGGATGGTTTGACATGCACAGGCCCGGGTTTTGCAGAGTGAACATCCCCTGCCACACCACATTCTACCCTCAGCAAACATTTCTTTGCCTGGCTTTGGTCGTCACAGTGTGTGGTGTCCACTAGATCAGCAGTCAGCAAAGCATCAGTATTATCATAGTGCTGCAGGCTTTGAAAGCATTTCAAGCAAGACAGCCTCTCTTAGTCCTTTATTCTTTATTTCTGCTGGCAATTTTAAGAAATATCTACCAATATCTCAAGGAAATGAACTGAATGTTAAAGATTCCCACATCAAATGCTCCAAACATAGAAAATGGCAGAATGAGGGCTGCCTGTGCATCCCGGCCTTTCCAGGCTATGTTTCTCTTTCCAGACAGTCAGTCAAACCATATCCAGAGGTCTGCTTGCAGATGGTAATCCATGACTGGAGTACAGCTTAATAAATCTTTTTTCCTCCTTCTTTAACACTTGTTCATCCCCTTCCCCCTACTGTAGGAAGTGGAAAAAAAACCTTCTTCCCAGGTCTCAGAGCAAAGTTAATCCAATAATTGTAGTAATTTATGAGTGGATGGTTGATAGCAGAAGACGTAATTATTCTTTTCCAGCCTTAGCTAGCTCACTGTGATCAAATATGATTATGTGTTATTGTTCAGTGAATCATATGCTGAGCACAATGCACTGACCTGATGGCTGATGGCTCCTCGGTGGCATTACATTATGAATTAGCTCGGTTCCTTATCTTGCTTATCCAAGGCTCTAATCCCACAAACACTTGTGAATATTTTAAAATTTACTGGCAGAATAAATCCATGTCTGAAGTTTTGTGATGCAGCATGAGATGAGAGGATTTTGGCAGTTTTCAGTCCCTACAGGTACCTGTCTTTGCTGGTTTCATCTTGGCTTATGTTTATATTTGTCATCTTTGTACTTTGATTTTAGCCCAACCTTTTTCCAACCTAAACTGCCTTTAGGCAAAGCCTGTGAGTGATGTGACCTTTGCTTGTCAGCACAGGAGAGGGTGTAAATTAATTCATAGGCTTATTTTGTACAGTAGGTTCTGGCCTAGGTACTTTTATTGGAGCATCCTTAACGTCAATAGCTAAGTAAGTGCAGGCTGGATGAATCCTCTTTTTAATTGCACAGCCCCTGTACAATCCAGGCTGCACAGAACCACCATTACACACTCACAATCACCTTCAGTATCAGACCTGCTGACTGATTTATACCCAGTGCACGTTTATTGGTGTGTGCATGTTTATGCTTCTGTATGTTTTCATTTCAGGTGGATGTCCCCCTTTAATCAATATTTGATTCACACCATCAGAACAAACCTAGAAAATGCAATGCCACAGGGAAATGCTTGACCAGGCAATTTCACCAGGGACCTAGTTATCTCTTGATGTGAATACAGAAAAAAACACAATAGTAGAAGCAGCTCTAATTTGCCTTTGTAAGATTTGTCTTAATAAGGCTGATGGGAGGAAACCAACCCAAAAGCTGGCTGAGGCATAGGGCTCAAGAACCTGAGGAAAAACCTCCTTCAGCCTCAGAAAAAGTGGCATATGCACAAATCTGCCTGAATCTTCCCCACTGCCCACAGTCCTGTAAGGCAGACTGCCAAGCAGAGGTGGTCTAGCTTTTAAGGCAGACGTGGAAGAGCAAGAAGAGAGTAGTGTAGGGATCCCCAGCTATGGGAGTCATCCCAGGAAAAGGGAACGTGGCCCTGGGTGGGAAGAGATTGTGTGAGTTGCCCACTGATAGCCTGTGCAAGTGAAACCCACGGGAGAAGGGAGAGAACGATCTGGGAAGCAGGGAAAATGTGGGTGGTGCAGCAAGGACAACCTGAGGACCGAGGAGACCAAGATAGAGACACGAAGATAACCCACTTCTGGGCTCAGCCAGGTTGCTGTTTCTGCCCTCAGCATCAGAGCTGATGCCAGCACCCAGAGACTATTCTCTGAAATATATCGTAGTGTAGTTGTGTCCTGCAGATCTCTGCTTCAGTGACTGGCTGTGCTGCCAAACACCTCCTGGAGTGGGATAGATAAATCCATGCTGCCTCCACTCAACTGTACGTGTTTCCTCGTGAAAAAACAAGTAGGTGTGTTTTGACAACCAGCTGTGTGGTTGGGCTGATTTGCCTCCTTTCCCTTTACCCCATGGAGAGGTTTTGTGTGTGCTTATGTTTAAAAATACCTCATCGTTTGTTTGCTGTCAGCCGGAGTCCCTGCTGTGCTTCTGAAGTGCTATTCTAGATACTATTTCATTTGCTAATGAATTGCTTAGGTTTTGATACATGTTAGTGTGCAAGCCACTCAGAGAGAAGGAAGGGTCAAGCTGTTGGTTTGGAGGTGTTGATGTTGTGTCAAATGTCCTCTTAATATAACCCAAAGATTTGTTTGGGGTTGCTGCAGTGATCAGTTTCTCAGGGCAGCCCAGCAATGATGGAAGTGTGAGTCCTGTTTTCACCCTCAGGCTTTTCTGCTCCAAGCCACGTGCTGGATTCACTTCTAGATGCTGCTAGAGCAGTGATGCCTTAACTCTGCTTCTGATTTGAAGAGAATTACAAATCCCCACCCTTTTCCTTCCAGATTTTATGCAAAGCAATCCCCAGCACAATAACACTGCTGCTGTTGCTGCAGTGGCAGATGGACACAGGGTGATCTGGTCTCCAGCCTTGCTGCTGCACTTCCCACAACCTTCCTGCCACAGGTTAGGGTGTGAGGGGTCTCCTTTCACCACGTGGGGCTTTTGGGCAGAGGTCAATGAGAAGCCAGAGCTACAGTGAGATCCTCAGGATGAACCTGAATACAAGAGCCGATGGGTTAACTGGGCTCTGAGGAACCAGGCTGTGAGCCATGTCTGTGACTTGGGCTCTTCCCCATCAGTCTGAACCAGGGTGTTTTAGAAAATGCATTGTTCCTGCTCAAGTTTTTAAAGACCTTGTTATGAATTCACTGTGGGTTTGGGGAGATGGTTGTGCTGCCACTGTGGTAGAGGGTGATCTGTGCTCCTCAGGATGGCACCAGTTTATCTGATAACTGAGTCCCTGAAGAAGGAAGTAAAGTCTTTTCTTGTCTCTCCATGACCAGGTTGTGTCTGAGTAGAGCAAATGATGGAAGATAAGCTTGCACTTGCTCTTAGAAACTGACTGCAAAGAGTATAAACACTTGCAGAGCCAGGCCAAAGTCTGGCATGTGTAAGCAGGAGTTTCAGTCGTGTATCCAGAGTGTATCCCAACATTCCAGCCCTTTTCATAGGGAACCTATATTGGGTCTTCTTGAGAGCTTCCTAAATGCTGTTCCAGCGTGAATCACCGGTTGTGTTCTGCTTTATGGACACATGGGTTGCTGCATGTACAGCATGTGTGCCTCTGTGTGTGGGTATTAGAAATAAAATGCTGCATTTTGTCAGTGTGTTTGTCTAAATCCTCCTGTTCCTTTTGTCTCACACTCTGGGAACAGAAGGGGAGCCTTGAGGCTCCAGGACTGCTTTTTACATACTCTGTAGATCTGGTGCTGTGAACTCATTCTACTCTGTGATGCCAATGGGTCTCGTTTTTGATTTGGGAAGAATACTCAGAAGAGTTTCTTGGTTTTTTAAAGTACTTTACTTTCTGTCCTGGCAAGGAGGCAAAGTTTAGCCACTTGTGAGCCTGGAGAAGCTCCTGATGTTGCTATCTGCACTATAAAAATAGGTCTCCAAACTACCTTCTGCTGTGGCTTTTGAGCTGCCTCGAGATCACTTTAACTGATGATGTCTAGATAAAGATATACTTTGATTAAGACAGCACTTTTCCTATAATTAGCTCTTGAACTGTAAAAAAAATTATGGATCCCACCTAGTGCATTCTGTGTAAGTTAATACAGGAACTAACACAGATTGTATAATGGAAAAATAGAGATTTTTTTTTCATGAGAATTGTGCTCTTGTCTTGGTTTGAAAGACAGGTGTCTGCTAAGGAAGGCAGCAGCCTCCCTTGGAATGGAAAATGTAACCCCCCTCCCTCCAAATTATTATAATTTTGAAATTAAGGGGCTTTCAGGCAAAGATATGAGAAATAGGAACATCAGTTCTTCACTAGTGTATATAACAAGGCAATAATACAGAAACACTGGCTTAACCTGACAGAGTCAGGATACAACTTGATGCTCTGTCCAGCAGGGTGGTGGTAGCAGTCTGATTAAGGGGTGGCTGCAGTCCTCCTGAAGTGATGGATGTGGTTCTGTTGAAGCAGTGATCCTGTAGAAGGGTCTGGTCTTCCTCTGAAGGTCCAGTGGTGGTTATGTAGCTCTTGTCCTCTGGGAGTCCAGCAGATAAGGCTGCCTGTGGTGATCCAAACTCCAAATTATATCCAGGTAGGAATGCTTGGTTCCTCCCCCTGGGCGGAGCATCTCACAATAGGATGATGTAATTTTGAGTCATGCAGTGAGGCTGGATGGCCCATTAGCAGAAGATATCCTTCTGAAGGGAGTTATCAGAGATGTGTCATGGAAGAGATAAAGAACCCTGCCCCACCTGGTTGTAACAGCTGGTGATAGAATACATACTTTTGGTTACATCTTGCATTGTAACCTAGGATATAATCCACCCCATACTCTATTACCATCTGCATCATACCCAAATCAATACCCTCTTTAAACTCTACTTTTATATATACAC
>VZRR01006244.1:21447-144518 GCA_013398015.1 Oreocharis arfaki | reverse complement strand
GGGCAGTAGCGTGAGGTACAGCGTAGGTCTCCAACCATCCAGTGGTGGCTTCCACCATGGTCAGTATGTAGCGCTTGCCTTGGCGGGTTTGGGGAAGGGTGATGTAGTCAATTTGCCAGGCCTCCCCATACCTGTACTTCGACCATCGTCCACCATACCACAGAGGCTTCACCCTCTTGGCCTGTTTGATTGCTGCGCAGGTCTCGCAGTTGTGGATGACCTGTGAGATGCTGTCCATAGTTAGGCCCACCCCCCATTCACGAGCCCATCAGTATGTTGCATCCTATCCCTGATGACCAGAGGCATCATGGGCCCAATAAAATGTTCCATTTATTTCTGGCAAATTGTACATGCCTTTCTTTCATTTGCTTTATCCTAGAGCAGTCATGGGGAAAAATTTCTCCCCTGCCTTAAAGATACTGAAATTATGGGATAAAACATAAAGAAAATGAGGGAAGTCTCCCTTGCAGATAAAACACACAGGAAAGTTTCAGTAACCCAGACTCCATGCAGACACCACCACTGCTTAGCACAACCCGTAAAGATGCACCTCCACACTGCTTGCTGTGGCATATTTCCTTCCATTATGAGCCTAAAAGCAAGTGAATCCCTCCCAGTGTCTCAAACACAGACTGAGACAAGTAGGGCCTGGTTGACAACTAGATTAATCCTGAACCAGGCCACCTGTGCAGAATGGCTGTGCTTTATTGACAAAAAAATGTACCCAACAGAGCACTTCCGTGCACACACATGGCCACAGAACAGCTGAGCAGCCAGATCTAGGACACAGAAGGAGAAGGGAAGCTAATGAGAGGCAGAGGTTGATCCGCAGCACAGGTAGAGCATGGAATTGCTTTTCAATTCTTCCAGCCAACTTCTACTGGATCAGTCAAGGTCTTTACATACAAGTCCTCAATCAAGTCTTTGAAGAGTTATTCAGAGTTCCCTGGGTAAAAACAAGCTGTTTAGAGAAAGAGGAGAGTCTAAAGCTGCTCAGTGGTTCTTTTTGGTTGAGCCAAAACCAGAGAAACCCATCACAGCTGCCGTTTCATCATCCTCTTCAAAGGTCAGATTTTCCTCTGCCCGTCTCTTCTTCTCTCTCTGCTTCTCCTTCTTGTAGGCTTTGGCCTTCTCCTCTTTCTCAGAGAGTTCCTTCATCCTCTCCTCAAAGTCATAGTCCTTCTGCTTCTCCTCCATCTTCTTCTTATTCACCTCAAAGCGTTTCTTCACCTGGTCCAGTGTGGAACGCTCCACCCGCATGGACATGCCCAGATTTCTCTGGTGTTTTTTGCCATTGATATGATCCAAGAAGTTAATGGAATCTTTCACCACACAGTCACATACATTACAGTAATACCCCCCCATCTCTGACTGAGGGGTAGTTTTAGTGATGAAAATGGTTTTCCCCAGCTTGGATTCCAGGTCCACTTTGTAGTCTCGGTGCCGCAGAAGTTCCCTTTTGACAGGCTGAGCTGGTTTGCCATCTTTCTTTTCTCGCTCCTCTCTGAGCCGCTTCTCTGCGAGTTTCTCATATTCATCCTTGTCCCACTTCCGGCGGAAGTCCAGGTTCTTGGTCCCACTGCCAGATGCCATGGTGAGCTGAGGGCACAGCACGGGAAACTGTTATTCCTTATTCACCCTTTTCTCTCAATGCCCTCGAGCCCCACGTTAGGTGCCAAAATCTGTCTCTGTTTGACAGACAGGTGTCTGCTAAGGAAGGCAGCAGCCTCCCTTGGAATGGAAAATGTAACCCCCCTCCCTCCAAATTATTATAATTTTGAAATTAAGGGGCTTTCAGGCAAAGATATGAGAAATAGGAACAACAGTTCTTCACTAGTGTATATAACAAGGCAATAATACAGAAACACTGGCTTAACCTGACAGAGTCAGGATACAACCTGATGCTCTGTCCAGCAGGGTGGTGGTAGCAGTCTGATTAAGGGGTGGCTGCAGTCCTCCTGAAGTGATAGATGGGGTTCTGTGGAAGCAGTGATCTTGTAGAAGGATCTGGTCTTCCTCTGAAGGTCCAGTGGTGGTTATGTAGCTCTTGTCCTCTGGGAGTCCAGCAGATAAGGCTGTCTGTGGTGATCCAAACTCCAGGTTATATCCAGGTAGGAATGCTTGGTTCCTCCCCCTGGGCGGAGCATCTCACAATAGGATGATGTAATTTTGAGTCATGCAGTGAGGCTGGATGGCCCATTGACAGAAGATATCCTTCTGAAGGGAGTTATCAGAGATGTGTCATGGAAGAGATAAAGAACCCCGCCCCACCTGGTTGTAACAGCTGGTGATAGAATACATACTTTTGGTTACATCTTGCATTGTAACCTAAGACTGCTCTACTGCCTTTTCTCGTGGGCAGCAGGGTATGCTACTGTTGCATATGACCTGTGTAAAGGAGAACATTATACTGATTAATATACATAGATATTGATTATATCATCATCTATCAGCACAGCAGACATTTCCAAACACACCTCCTTTCAAAGCGGATTGCAGCACTAGGAGCTCACGCAGGAATCTGGGATGAAGCTGCATCTGAACTTCTGCAGGATGCTGCTGGGAGTGGTTCCTTACTTTCACAGGCACTTAAAAACTGGGAAAAGTCCTTTCCATTTATCTCTGTTGTTTATATTGCAGGATTGAAATACAGTTAACTACAGTAAGCATAATAATTTATCCTGTGCTAGCACCTCAGCTAGACCATTTATTGATCAATACATGCTCACACCAAAGGCTGTACAAGAAGCACACAGGGAGGGAAGTCCGCACAACTTTGCTTTTTTAAAAGCCTGTCATAATTTTCCATCCAAACATCGCATTGGAGACCAAACTGAATTGGCACAGCATTAATTTAATTTATCCTATACATAATGTTGTTATTTTTTAACATCAGCGTTCATTTGTGAGCCTGGTGGTGTAATTTTAATGTCTGGTTGTGAGAGAGGCAAGTAACACCTCAACTCTTGAGTCTCCAGATGCCAAGGCGTGCTTGGGTTTACCAGACTTCTCATGAGTACAAATTACCTTCCCAATCAATTGTTTTACTTTTGGGGACTGTTTCTTCAGCCTCACTGTCCCAGTTATCTTCTTGAACACATAACTGGGTTTAAGTGGCTTTTGTTTAACACTGGCTTGCGTCAGGCACTTTTCTGTCAGGAGGAAGGGACAATGTGCCGATGCAGATAAGCAAAACTGGCTCAGCCTTTGCCACGTTATGTAAATAGCAGATTTGTGGAGCTGCCCCAAGGAAGATTATTTGTATATAATTGGGCAGTCTCTAACGTCTGTATTCCAGAAAGATTTGACCTCAAATGAACTGAAGTTGGTGGAGGGACCTCCCTGTGTTTTGAAAAGTCTAATGCAGACTCCAGTGGTGCTGAACTTGGATTTCTGGGAGCAAACACTGCTGACAGCTTTATGCTTTCATCCTCCTCTGACTCTTTCATATTTTGTTCAGCAATCAAATTCAGCCAGTGTGAGAGATCATACAAAGCAAATTTAGGAGCAGGATTTATACAGTTTCCAAGTGTGCTGGCAAAATGAATTCTCAATTTTCTTATGTGTTTCTGACCACCACTTTTCCCACTTCCCAAACATTTGGACCTTTTCCAGTTAAGGAACAAAACTCAGTTTGTGGCAGCTTAAGCAATCCCAACAAACAATGGAACCATCCTAGTTTTGCAAATCTGAACCCTCACATCACCTGTTTCACAAGAATCCACATCCCAAGAGGTGTTTGAATTGGTAAAAACGGGTAAATAGCTTCAAAAAGAGACATTAAATTTACCACTGTGACCATTGTGTAGCTAAACCAAAAAAATTGTATTTATTGACAAAAGTATTTGTTCTTATTGTGCAGGCAACATTTACAGCCTCTGATAATTTGTTTGTTCTGTTTATTTTACTGTGCTTAGAAGACAACAGCAATTTGCATTCATTTGCATCTCATTTTAAAGGACAGTGATAATAAGAAAAGTTGTGGGAGGATCTGTGCTTATATGAGTTTGTTATATATGAAAATATGTATATGTACATAAACAAAATTCTTTGTTTTCTTGTAAGGTTTGAGAGGAGATAATTGCTGCTGCTGCTGTTTTTTTACCACAGTTTTCACATCCTGCTACTCTCCCTTGTGCTCTTCTTTCTATTTTGCGTGCCTAAAGTTTCAAAACCCTGCACAGATCCTATTTATGTGGGATAAAAATAATTCTAAAGGGCAACAGACTATTAAAAAAACCACTCTATGAAGCTAATTGAGGCTAACGTTTTAACACACACTGCTCGTTGCACATAGTTCTTTATCAGAGCCATTGATCAGGCAAGCTCAGCAAGCTCCTGGAAAAAAAAAAATCTCCAATTTTTGTTTTTCCAACTAGACCAACATTTTCAGTTACCAGGGGGAAAAAAAGGTACTTTTTTTAGACCAGGAGCAAAAAATAAAAGTGCATAATTAACAAAAAGTGGACTAGCGCGGGTTGATGGATGTCCTAAACGAGTGGATTTAACAAGTGATTTTATTTTATTAGACTTTTTCCGTGGTGTATGCTTGGTTATTAATAGGTAATGGCACACATAAGCCGAAGACAAATAGGTTTGCATGGACCAGTTGGTCTGATTCTGAACTGTTGGCTTGCTCATGCAATATTCATGTTTAATTTATGGACACTTGCATCAAGAAATGCGTGAGTGAAAGGGATGGGTAGGAACACGCAGCAGTTACCGCTCTTGCTGACGCTTGCCAAGACAGACTTTCGCTGTTGTGAGTGGCAGGGAAGTGGCTGAGACACCCAGGATGCCACTCCATGCTAGCAAGGGGAAGAGGAAAGCTATTTTTTGAAACAGCAAACTCTGCTAAACAGAAATTTCGGCAATAAAATAAGTGTTTCTCAGGCTCCCGGGCCATATATTTGACTATTAGGTTTTGTTTTGGTGGTGTGGAATCGTGTGCTGACGTTGGTTAAATCATTCAGCGCAGGCGAGATGATAAAAATGCATCCAGGTATCCACCCTGTAGGTGTCTGTGCCTGAACATGAGGGCTGCGGTGGTTAATCTGGGCTGGTCGGAGGGTGCAAAAGGGAGTAGGATAAGGCTGACAGTCCAAGCACCACAGATTTGTTTCTTGCAAAACCATCAGAGGGACAAGGCCTGGGTGGTGTGTGGGATCAGGTTTAGCATCCAGTAGCGTCCCCTTAGGTGCCCCTTTAACTCTTCTATGATTGCACACAAAAAGAGCATTAAACCGCCCCTATTCTTCTTTTCTCGGACATAATCGCTCGAATAGGAAGTGTGAATTGCTGTTTGTTAATGATCCCTCTCCCAGCCGGTGTCAGGCAGTTTCCCTGACCTGCCATGAATTAGTCAGCTGTGACTCAATTTTCTGAGCCTACTCACGGCGATATCCTGCGAAGAATTTCTGGAAATCACAGTGACTCAGGCTCAGTTGAGTAGGTCCCAGTGAGGCCATGAAAGAGGGATTAATTTTTCCGCAATATTTTTAGTGCTGTGAGTTTCTTTAGGCCTAAGGAAAGCCTTGTACCCTGTAAGAGATCCTGTGTCTTCCCAGAAAAGTTTCTTCAAGCTTTCATCCAGCTGATCCTAGGGAGGTAGGAATGTCCTATCTGTACCACTAGGTTATTTCTTATGCCTCGTTTCAGGACGTTGTAGGAGGGGTTTATGTAAAAATCCTGTGTTTTTAAAAGATGCGTTTGAACAGGTTTTATCGGATAAGCAATTTGAAGTATTGAATGAACTATGGTGGAAAACAACAAGTACAAGCAGTGAAAAACATCATAATGCTTGCAGGGGTCCATACAAAGTCACAGGGAGTTCAGGGTGGGTTGCATTGGCCAGAGTATTTTGCCTTGGACCCACTTTTTTCATACTTTTGTTGGAATTTTGCCTCGTAGTCCCATCGAGGAGAGGGACAGCCTTGTCCCTGGATGCTTGGAGCATTAGATATATCCCTGCAGGAGCACCCTGGCTGTTTCTGCTTGTTCAGAGGAGCAGCAAAAGGTCTGAGGTAACTGTCAGCGTCGGTGCTACACCCACCAGGTAGCTGCCTTTTGGCTGGGAGGTTTATTGTTGTGCACGTATGTGAATTTATAGATACTCATGTGTATCCCTTAGGGGAAGCATGCTTTCATTCCCATCCTCTGTGAGAACCAGCAGAGCAGAGTCCTCCACAGCTAAACTGCTCGTTCTCTGGGCCACTGGTTGCCAGTCTTTCTGTGTTTCTACCTACTCGCTTAGTGGAGTTTGGCTGATGGGAAAAAATTCTTTGGTTTATGCACTTGTGTTTTCGGAATATCGCGGAGCCTGGCTCGTTAGCCAAGATATCGAGCTGAACAACGCTCAAGTCTGTTCTGTGCCCTAAGGACCTCCTCATTTTAGCGGTATGGATTGATGGATGTAAATACCGTAGAAAATAACTCTGTTTGGTGATATGAAAGGAGAGCAACACTGCAAAAAAAAAAAAAAATCTTCCAATTTCCCACATTCAACCTCAATCAATCCCACAGCTCTCAGGACCACTGATGTTATCTCTGAACGTAGTCCTGCTGCAGCCAGCAAATTGAGGTGTGTGCCTTCAGCAGAGACATTTCAGAAAAAAATTCTTGTGGGAAAAAGAAAATTCTAATCCTGGCCTCTGTTTGCTCCGCTCCCGGATCCAAGCCTCCATCAGCGCTGTCCCACACAAAACCATTCCCCAACAGCCACTCCCTTCGGAAAGCAGCAGTCCCACAGCTTTCCGGGGATAAATGAGAGATAATTGCTCCGAGCTAACACTGATAACGAGAGGTTGAGCTGATTAAACAGAACTCCGTGGCATTTACTCTTAGCACCTGAAAAGTAGCAACCCCAGGTGTGCATTGAGCAAAGTGTCAAATGCCCTTTTTGTCACTCGTTTGAACGTGTGAACCATTTCTTGGTTACATAATGGACACACCAGCCTTTGTCCCTGATCTGTGTATTAATTAGGCGATGAAGATGTTGGAAAACGGAAAAGTTAAGAGGGCTGATCTCTCTGCTTGGCATAATAAAAGCAATATATTTGACAAGAAGCTAGGTTACTTTCATAACTGTATTTAATAAAGTAAGAAAAGAATACCAGGGAAAAATTATACGAAGAAGGAAAAGGTTGGCCAGTATCTGCAACACTGCTTTACCAAAATATGGGTATTAATCTAATATCAATGCCCAACTGAGAGGGACAAAGGCTCTCTAACAGGGTTAGAAAGTGTATGTTTATTTTCAGCACCGGGCAGCTGCGTGGAGTAGCTCTCTAATATGCAGAGCAAACAAAAAACCCAATCTATTAGATCGGTTTATGTAGATCTGTTTATCTACAAAAGTTCTAAATATTCAAAATACAAATGCATATTTATAACGTTGACACCTCCCATTCTCTGCTTCGTATGGTAATTAGCTGAAAAGTTATTAAATCTATTTTAACTGACTTCAGCAAAGCTAACCTTTAACTAAAACCTTCATTTTTTAAAAACTCCGTGTTCCAACACTGTTTTGTGTTTCTGCCTTCCAAAAACGAATGATTCATGTTATTTCTGGATAACCTACTGATTTACTGCCAGTCACGAACCCTCGTACTTAAGGAATAGGGTAACACAGCAGGTTTATTCGCACAGATGAGGGCAGGAGGTGACAGCACAAATGGGGCTACACAAGAAATCTACTTGCACTAGAGAACAGCTTATTAATGATAATTCAGTGTCTCTTTGCAAAGCCTCGTCTGATCCTGTCTGCCTCACAGACCTCACTGCCCAAAGTGTAGCTGCACACTACAAAAGAGACAAAAACCTCATGTCTGTTCCTGTGATTTTACCAAGAGCAGAGGTTTCATGTGGTTTTGGTTCAGAGAAGGCATCTGGAAGAGTACCAACAACAGAAAATGCTGTTGGAGGATATTTTATAAAGGATACTTAAATCCCATTTTGTTCTTAGGTTCCTCAAGTGTGTACATGGGAATACTGTACTGTCTTTGGACAAAAAGGGATGTTTTTTCCCAAAAAAACTCCTCCCAAACACTTCTTAGAACTTTCTAACATCATTATTAGCTTTCAAGGGAACACAAAGCTCCCAGTCAAGCATTCCTTGCACAGATGACTCAGGTCCCCACAGAAGAGTTGGTTTCACTTTTGTTCTGTGCTTGGTGCTCATAAAACAGAGAATCTGATGTGACTCCCTCTGTGGAGCTCTGCCTCTTGTTTTTTCATTCCTGACCTCGTCTGTGTTCATTTCAGTGCTGGGATTCCCCCTCCCACACACAGAACAATTGTTACCTATGCAGGTGCTATAGGTGCTGTGCTGGGAGAGAAGAGGTGGTGACCAGAAGGGACTTTGGGAATGTTATTAAAATTAGAAAATTTCAACCCACTCTGCTGCCCCCCTGGTTTAAGAATTGAGCACCTGAACTTCAAAGAATAGAGTGCAATTTGTGTTTTTGAAGTCCGGGGCTATAAGAAATGAAACTTTCAAGTTATATATCCAAGATTAGAGTTTAAATGTCTTTTGTAAAACACTCAAAATGTCGAGCAGTCCCCTCGTGCCAAACCAGATTGAGACACTACCCTGTAATTCTTGCTGAAGAGAGGGGAACACACAGTTAAAATATGAGCACAGCCTGAACTCCAGTCTTTTGGATATTGCTGTGCTTAGTCATGCAATCTAATGTTCTGAGGAAACCTTTGTGGTTTTATTATTATGTTATAAATTCACTCTATGTACGAAGATATTGTGAGTATTAATCTTCTATCAAAAAAAAAAAAGAAAATAAGAATCTGAAGGTAATTCTCAAGTAATGAATATAGGAGAATATTTTGATTTTAGCAACCTGTGGATTAGACAATTTGAGAAGCTCTAATCTCCGAGTTTGGATTAGGGGTTTTTTTGAAGGCTAAGTTGATTTCTGCTTCCATGTAATGTAAAACTGCTACAGGAGGGAGAGGCCAATAATTTCTTCTTTTCTTTGGCTGGACCTGATAAATGCTGCAGGTGAATATATCTGCAGCTCTATGAATTTCAGTTAAAACTGCTCGGATATAATCAGCTTAAGGAGAACTATTTTCTGAAGTAAAATGTATATAATTGATGCAGTTTTAACGAGATAAAAATATAATCAATAATCCTTCGTTTATAACTTTAAGCTTTCCTTAGATTAAAACTATGTAATTTAGGATTTAGTTAAGGTGGTGAACATGTTTGGGGTGCTTTTTTTCGTTGTGTGTCTCATGTTGGTTCTTTCCTCTTTTTTTTTTTTTTGCCCACAAACAAAAGCACAGCCCTCAAGCCTGAGCTGTTGTTGTTCCTCTCTCATATTTGAGAGTTTCAGGTCGGTGTAATTTTATATGACATCCCTTTGCCTTCCTCCTCCTCTCACATTTTGATCCTTCTCAGAAGGTGGAATAGCTGTAAGATTGGTTTTGCTTTGATGTCAGACATCCTACACCTTCCTGGCAACCTGGAGGTCGGCTGCGAGGCGGGAGATGGAGCTGGCAACTTCTTTTTTGTTGCGGTGATAACAATCTTTATTTCATTTGCTTGTGTTGAAACACTGCTAAAGGCACTTAGCCCAAGTAATATTCCCTGACAGTTTGGGAATTGTGCATGGGGAATTTTCCCGGGGACACAGCTGCAAGGACATCTTCCCACCCATGAACACTGAGGAGATGCTGGCAGCTACTTTCTATTCTTCACGTGCCCTCTGCTTTGAACACATGAGGTTGCTGGGTGTTGGGACAACATCCAGGCCTGCACACGTACATGGCTTGCTGGGTTTGGTGTAAAATATCCATGACAGGCAAACCAGGGCTGCCAGAGCAGAGCTGGACTCGTTTTTAGTCTTTCCTGCCTCCATACTTTGGTGTTTCGGAGGTATTTTTTAAGCATTGCAAGGGTTTCCAGCTGCTTTCAGGTCCTCACAAAGCAGCACAGCTGAGTGCAGGTGTGCTGTCTCATTCAGTGCTCCCCTCCTTCGTGTGAGCCAAGTGAAGCCACAGCAGGCAGTACAGAGCTCATCAGTGACACAGGCAGGCAGGGCTGTGGGAAAACTGTCCCAGGAATATTTTTGGCTGGTGAAAGTATTATAGCCAAACTTGAAATATTTTGTGAAATTATGCCAGCAGTGCAGAAAATCAGTTATAGAGGGGAAAATCCTATGCTCATCCAATCTTGATGTATTCTACTGACACATTTTCAAGATGAAATATTCCTCTTTCAAGAAAAGTCTTTAAAAGTACTTCTTTCTACCATCTGCAAACTTCAGCCCACAAAGGGCCGAGAAGAGTCTGTCAGGGGACCATATCTCCCCCTTTCCAATTGAAACAATTTCATATTTAATATCTCAAAAACTCCTTTCTGGGGGGAATTCCCAGCCTTTTCCCACCTCATCTTTTTTTTTTTTTGGAGAACGCCTCTAGGGTGTGAACTCCAGGTACTACAAGACAAATGTAGGTGACAGCAGTAGAGTCTCACCTGCAAGAACACTTGCTAAATAAACAAATTTCTGCACTAATAAAATCTAGGTATTTTTAAGCTTGGTATCTTTTTGCAATAGGGTTTTGTATACAAGGTAAAACCTTTGTGATTGTTCTTTTTGGGTTGGCAGGGGTTGACCAGTGTCTCACATCTGTGTTCACCAGGAACAAGACAGTGCAGCTGCTTTTTTTTTTGCATGGGTGAGAATACTAATAAAATCTCCATCCTTTACCTGGCTGTTATTTTAGGGAAAATTATAAACTCTTAGTTCATTTTTGGGACTAGTAATCCCCTTTCAGAATGCAGCAATTCTGAGCAAAAGCCTTAGCAGTTATTGGCCCCTAAATCACACCAGTAGGACTAAGACCAGGATCAGTTTTAGTCCTACACTAGGTAAAAGTCGTAGCTCTTTTTTTTTTTTTTTTTTAACCCCATCCATTATTTAGATTAGGTTTTACATAAATGAAAGCCGTGTTGAAGACCTTTTATTTGTATTTTACATCAAGGCTGAAGGTGTAAAACACATCTATTCAAAAAGGAAAGGAAGCACAAAAGAAAAAGCATCTTGAATGCTTTTGTCATTAGTCAGTCTCCAGGCAACTCCTGGCTGAGGGCAAAGCTAAAGTAAATGATTGTAGTAGCAGACTGATACATATATTTATATTTACACACACACCCCCCTTAGGAGCTATTTTTAACACATGTGCATCTACCATACCTCACATCTGACAGCTTTATTTGAATCCGGGCTATTCATTGGGAATAAACAGCTAATTAATTTATCACATGAATATCAAATATGCAATTAGTCCCAGAGCACTCAGTATTCCAGCCATTACCACCGACGTAGTCTCCACACTGCCAGCAATGACTCCGAGGAATGAGTGCCGTTCAGTGCCTGACCTGCTGTAGGAAGACATAAAGGGGTTTGCCATATGCTGCTTGATATTGTACTTATAATTCTTCCTTTCTTCTTGTGTTCACGCGTGTGTGCAGTCAGCTAATGGGTTCTCTTCAATCACAGCAGTGTGAAGGAAGCAAAGGAGTGTTTAGGAGATTAGAGAAGGCTGTAGTCACAAAGCCCCGAGATGAGTATTTCTGCCTGAAGGCGATTGTAAAGAAGCACACGTGGATGTGTTTCTCTTGGTAAGGCAAGGGGTAACAGCTGAAACTGCAGACAGCGAGATCAGAGTTAGATGTTGGGTGGAAAGCTTTGCAGGGGTAATGAAGGTTATGCGTGGCAAAACAGCTGACGAGGGGAGGTGGCATTGTCACTGTCACTTGCGGGGGAGTGATGTGACCAGCACCTGGAGGACAGCTCGGGCACAGCTGATGGTGTCCTGGAAGGGAACGGTGGGAGATTCAAACTCTCAGGCTCCTCTTTGAGCACTGTGGCTGTGTGTCTGTTTCTTCAAAAGCCTCATCACATTTGGCAGCTGCATTGCCTTCCTCAACAGCAGGCTCAGTGATCAGACGAGCTCCTAAGCTGATCAGACGAAGCTGGAGCACGTTTATTTACTGTAAAGTAAACATCATTACCGCTACCCTTGAGATATTTTGTAATTAAGTACAATTTCCCATGCTGGCAAACCTAGTGCCATTTATAGAAATGCTAATTTCTGTTATTTCATGGCTAGGTCTGAAGGTTTAACCTTGGAGAAGATTCTGAGAGTTGAACAGTTTTGAACATCAGCAAACATTACTGTGATTGTAGAAAAGCCTTGCAAGATGATGTCCAGCTCCATCCTTTGCAGCTCTCTGGCAATATTTTACAGCACAGCAATTAGAATTTTTTTCTGTCAGAGTGGAGCATTAGAAGACATTGTTATACAGCATTGGAGCATTTGGTCATAAATCCTGCAATTTGTGATAGAACTTAAACTAATAAAGTGTTAAAAACAAGGCAAAGAAATTTCAGTACTTTTTCAAACTCTTCATCTTTGTCTGAGGACATGGTTTTATGTGGGTGATGGGAGGTTTAATGAGGAGTGGGGATCTATCAGTGCTTCTGTTTTTATTAAGTTGTATTTCATTTCTTGATTTTGTTTAATGCCTATGGCTTTTGATGGATATTTTATAAGTTGCTAAACTAATAGCTCATAGATAAAGCACAACAGCCATTCTTTGGCTTGCAAAATGTAGGCCATTGTGTTCTCAGCATCAAGCTGCTAGTTTAAATGTTAACATGGAAATCAGTCCTTCAGATTAATCACCAAATAAAGCTGAGGATGAAATGCTCGGGTTAGGCTGAACCAAAGTCTGTGATGGTTGTGGGGGAAAGAGTTTGTTAATAGTCAGCATGAAATTCCTGAGCACTCCAGTGTTTTGTAAAAAGTGCCACGCTGCACATGTGGACATGCTGTAGTGTCCTGAAACAATGTATTCTGCATCCACACATAATGGACCTATCAGTCAGCCTCAATTTGAGTTTAGCAGCAACTTTTTTGTAGCTGTAATATCAGATCTGAAAGCCAGCTCTAATCTCTTAGGGTGTTAGCTGTAAACAAATGGCATTCTGCATAAAAATGCCTTTCCTGTATATATATTTTTTTTTCCCTAAAGATTGAAGGAAATGCTTTATAAAAACAATTCTCTTCAAACGCTTAAGGGACACTAATTGCTTTTAATTTCAGTGTGCGATGGTCCTTATCCAAGAGAAGTATGCTGCATGGGCTATAAACCATTTTTATACCATATAGGGTTTAACAGAGCATGCCTGGAGTTAGCTGAGCTGCCTCCCTGGTTCTCTGCTCTCTATTATCCTTCACCATGATTAAACCTGCAGTGTTTCGCTGCCTGATCGTGAAGGGCATCCAGCAAAGATCACTGAGCTCTTCTCTGCTGCCTGCCTCTGAGCAGAGCTGAGTTTCTCTGTTTGCTCAACCACCTTTGGAGCAGAGCATTGCTGTGTCAGAGGGTGGTCACAGCCACAGTAAAATTGACCCTCTGCTACTCTTTTCATGTTCTGTTGCTGTTTCCACAGCAGAAAGATCAGCTCTGGGGACAGCGTTGTGCTCAGCAGCCAGGGCCTGTGCCTCTGGAACTTTTTTTTTAAGTCCCTCGTGAAGCTGATGTAAAAGTCTTTCCTGCCCTGAGAAGCAGCAGAGGAAAAGCATTCTCTCTAGAAAGAGACGACAGGGATTGTTTCCCCACCATCTCTTTCCTCTTTGTTCGGACTGGCAGTGCTGCACATTCACGTCCCCCCTCCACACAGCACTGCTCAGGATTGTGCTGGCTTTGCTCAGAGCTGGATCTCATGTAATTCAAGGTCAACCCTGTCATCTCAGCCCTTTCTAGAAGGCCAGTCCATGGTCTCATGTGCACATTCCTGCTCTCTTTGTGCCCAATCCTGCCGCCGCTTCATGGGTGCCCCAAAGCTGCATCTCAGGATGGTCCATTGTGTGGGAAAAGAGCAGGTAGATGCCCACAGTCAGGTGAATAACTGGGAGCAGCTTTATTCAAGCTTGAAATAAAACCAAATCTCTAACCCTTTTCTGTGTTGACATTGGAGTAGCCACTCACCATGCCTGCATTGCTAGAAAGCTGCTGCTGGCAGCTTTTCAACACTCGGCGATTGCATCCTTTCAATCTTCAGTGTTTACTGTTCAGGCCACAGGCTGCTCCTCCTTTTCTGTTTGGAAATCTCTTAAGATCTCATGGATATTGCCAGAAATCAATAACTATGTTCTTGAGATATTTGCTAGGCACCTTAGGGAGTGTTGAAATGCGTGCTCCTGGAGATGTTTTAAACCTGCTTTCAAGGAGCTTTGGAAATCAGCACAGGGTTTAATTGTGAAACTGCAGGTGATGATTTGTCACTCCTGTCCGTCCACATGGGCGTCCTCCCATCCTCAGGCAAACCTGCTTTGGGTGAAGCATCTCTCTGAAGCGTCTGATTCGCTCTGTGGAACAGATGGACCCGATGTCTGATCGATCAGAAATCCACGTGGATGATTTTAAAGCTTCCAATGCTAGTTCTGGTCCTGACCAGAAATCAGCAGACTGAAATACATACACATGTATGGCAGTTTTATGTAGGAAAATGGATTGGTGGTGCCTTTTTACAAATAGGTCAAAAGTGTGAAGTGATTGTGCATTTATCTTAAACTGCATGAGATTCTTAACGTCACTGAACTATGACCCCGTCCTGAAAACATATTTTTCTTTTTCTTCCAGTCTGGTTTAAGTGGTTTAAATGCCCTTTGTCTTCTCCTGTTACATAACCAACTTGACACACATGATTGCTATCATGAAAAGACATCATCTACTTTGATAATATTGGCAAAAATTTATATAGGTCTGAGGAAGGGTAGCCAGTTCTAGTTATGGCCAAGGATATGAATTCTGTTTTGCTTTACAATGTTTGTGATTAAATGATTGCTATTTGAGAAAAATGATAGATTTATATTCCACCAGTAGAATGACTTTAAAAAAACCCAAACCTTTCCAAAATATATAGCAGAATTGACCCTCTGCTATTGTTTTCAGCAAGCTCCAACCTCACTCATATCCTCAGCATAGATTATTCTGTTAAAATTTGCAGAGGCCCAAACTATTTTCCTCACAGTAACATTTTCTAGTTGCTCTTCAGCCTGAGTAGGATGTGAAGCAGTGACGGGGAGATGGAAGTCTCTCTGCCATTTTCAGTCCCCTGAGCCATCTCACCATTTTCTGCATTTATTTTTCAGAAATTAATTTTTTAAAAAAGCAATTGTTTCTGCAAACAGCCCTTTGAATTCCATCCCAGTGGCACTTTAGAGCATTATTGCAAATTATTCAATTTATATGCATAGTCAAGCCTACATCATTATCCCCATATTCTACTAAGGCAGGAAGAGACCAAAAAAACCCCCACACCCAACCCAAAACAGCCAACACTTAGGAAGAAAAGACAAGAAAAACAAAGGCAGAAAGCTGACCACTATTACAGGAAAATATTTTTCACTAGGCTGAAAAAAATCCTTAAACCCCTTTCATCAAGGTGATCTTTTTTAGAAAGTCAATGTAAGGAAAGATTCAAATGACTGCAGTAAAACTCAAAAGATAAACTGTATTATGAGCACTAATTAATGCAAATATTAATGTTTTTGGCTCCAGATGAGATGATCCAGCATTCTTAAAAATTAATAAAAATTATTACAGAGACTTACCGTATATCTGAACATGTTCCAACTTAGCAGCTCATCAGTATGCACAGAATAATTGTCTGCTCATTTGCATCCTGTGAATTTTATGGCCTTTTAACTGCACGTGTTACTTTCTCATACAAGTTACTGTGCAGTCCAAGCTCCTGATGGGAAAGATGGAGTGACAAGGAATGGTTAGCCCTGGAAAGAGTGTGAGGAGTGGCACTATTCCTCCAGTTTGGTGGGTTTGGTGCCCCCACACTGCTGAAAAAAGGAAGTGAGAAAGTGATGGCAGAGCTGAGTCCCCATCCTGCAAGGCCTCAAGACAAACGCTCAAAACACAGGGCACATTTATCAGTGCCAACAGATGTGCAAGGATTAATGGCATCTTTTTTCAAATGCAATCAATTAGAGAAACAAACGCGTTTTCTCCAGCCCTCTGCCAAATTCACTGTATGGACAAACTCCTTTCATTTAAGTGGAGAAGAAAGGGAAGTCGGACGCTTTTGGCTTGAAGTATTCGAGCTTGCTGAGACCTGTGAAGAGACACAACAAAAAACCACAGAACAGGGGGATTGGAAGAGGAGAAAATAATGGAATCATAGAATATCCCAGGCTGGAAGGAACCTACAGGGATTGCCAAGTCCAGCTCCCCAAGAGCCCCACCAGCCAATGCTTCTTGGCTGCTGGCAGGTTTGGGGCAGTGACCACTGCCCTGGGGAGAGCTGCAGCCATGCCCACAGAGGAGTGATTTTAGCAAGGTGCTAAAATCCCCAACAGCTTTCCTGTTTGCAGCGTGTTGAGAAACACAGGCTCCTCCTCAGGAATGGGAACCCAGGAATGGTTCTGTTCCTCTCAGCTGTAAAGGAAAGGCAGAAAGGAAGGTTTCTGAAGTATCTGCACTCCTGCCCGTGCTGTCTCTGCTCCCGGACAGTGAATAAGAAAGGCCACGCAATGCAGACTTCTGGAGCTGGAAGAGCTGCTAAATATTTGCATCTCCTCAGAAAGGTTTGAGCCATTTCTGTGCAGTTTTGTGAATGCCCCCTGGTCTGTGAAAGCCTAGCAGAAGGAGCAGGACCGGCTGCCTGGTGCTTACCCGGAGTCAAAGGGAGACAGCTGTAAATTGCTCTCTCCACACCCTGCCCTGCCTTACAGCTTAGGCTCTTTCCCAGGAGGCACTCTTGAATTGCTTTTTGCTGGCTTTCTGATTTGGTTTACTTAGAGAAGCTATTAATTACAAGTTGGTAAGGTCTCAAATGAGGTCTAGACCAGCTGCTCTGAAGACACAGATAAGCTGCTGGGTGATGATGGCTCTTGGCTGCTCCTGACCGGGGTTGAATTTGGGCAGTTGCTTTGTTCTGTAATGAGCAATCCCACAAGCTATCCAGCCTCCAAAATCAGGCTTTTTAAAAATTAGAGTGCACTTCTAAGACTTCGCTCACACTGTTTATAGAGTTGATTGCCCTCGAGTTCACCTTGGGCCTAATTGGCTTACTGGCTTAATTAACAAAGTGCTTATTAATGTCTAGTGGCAATTAATTTTCAAGGGATTATTTTCTATTACGATCATGAGTACAGTATTAACACTGTAAAGCTGTGATTCTGGAGAACCAACAAGTACAGGGTTGTGGGGGGTTTTCTTTTATGTATTCAGCAGAATTTATTTATTTGGTCATATGGTGCTGATTTGCCCTGCAGTTATAATAATTAGCATCTGTATAAGACTAAGAGCTGCATATTGAGATTAGGGCTTGTTTGGAACAATGGAATGATAGTTTTTACTGGACTTGAATAAAATATGATGGGCTGATGAGCAAATGAATTACTTTTGTCAGATAACATGGTATTGGAATGGTGATGAGCCTGCATTTTGCAAATTCAAGTGCACTGTTTGGTGTTTTAATATTTATAGGTGCACAAAAGTTGGAATATAGGCACCAGAGCCTCAGACTGAGCTATAATCCACAGGCTCATTTCATAACATGATATTTAATTTATGTGTGTTTTAAAGGCACAATTTTACTGCCGTGTGAATCTGGGGGAAGGCCAAGGATCTCTCCTGCCCAGCATCAGTAGTAGTTGCTTAGAGAAAAAATGTAAACCCAGGACATATAAAGACAAACCTCCCTGGACACAGATTCCTTTCTTTTAGCTGTCTCTAGCTTTTGGGACTTTCTGAAGAAGCAGAGCCTTTGATGTTTATTAGTCATTGACAGGCTTTTCTTTTGTGAGTCTGTCTTTTTGGAACCTGTTTACTCTTGTATATCTGCNTACTGGACTTGAATAAAATATGATGGGCTGATGAGCAAATGAATTACTTTTGTCAGATAACATGGTATTGGAATGGTGATGAGCCTGCATTTTGCAAATTCAAGTGCACTGTTTGGTGTTTTAATATTTATAGGTGCACAAAAGTTGGAATATAGGCACCAGAGCCTCAGACTGAGCTATAATCCACAGGCTCATTTCATAACATGATATTTAATTTATGTGTGTTTTAAAGGCACAATTTTACTGCCGTGTGAATCTGGGGGAAGGCCAAGGATCTCTCCTGCCCAGCATCAGTAGTAGTTGCTTAGAGAAAAAATGTAAACCCAGGACATATAAAGACAAACCTCCCTGGACACAGATTCCTTTCTTTTAGCTGTCTCTAGCTTTTGGGACTTTCTGAAGAAGCAGAGCCTTTGATGTTTATTAGTCATTGACAGGCTTTTCTTTTGTGAGTCTTTTTGGAACCTGTTTAATCTTGTATATCTGTGTGTCCTGTGGCAGTGAGTTCCCCAATCTGTGCATGGCTTGAAAATTCACTGCCTTTCCTTTCCTATAAAACATGTATGTGCTATTTTTAAGTGCTCCGCGCTTCTTGCATTCTAAGAAACAGTGAGGGATTAATCATCCCTTGTTTATCTCCATCCTACCTGAGACTGTATAGACCTCTTTGCCAGCATCCCACAGGCCAATTTTTTCTTTCTTACTTGAAGAATCCCTGTTGCTTCATCCTCACACTTTGCATACTTATCCTTGTTGCTTTCATTTTGGAGGAAAGGTGGCTAGGATATATGATAAAGGTCTGTAAAACTGAGGAGATGCAGATGCACGTTTACTTTAGAGAATCTCTAAATCACGCCTTGCCAGAAGGTGAGAAGAAATGCACTAGTCCTTCTTTTAACCTGTTTTTCACATTACCAAACACTGATCACTGCCAGGGACAGAACTCTCAGCTGGATTGTGGGATTGTGGATTGCTTCTAGGGTATCAGTTTCATATTTTTCTCTGTTTCTTGATCTAGTGGTTCTCTAGATCGCCTTTCACATTCCTTATTCCTGGTATGCTTGGAAACGTTTATATCAGCTTTTATATCTTTATTCAATGATTCTTTAAGATTATCTTTTCCCCTCAACCTTATTATCATTCTGTACGACTTCCTTCAGTTTTCTTGTTTGTGCAAGACTTGTGTGTTTTCAAGTAACGTTTTACTACTGGCACCTTCTTTATTCTTCATTTGACTGTGACAGCTTTATTGGAGGGGAGGTGGAAGGGAGGTGTTTTAATGTTGTTTGGGGTTTTTTTTCCCCTGGTGTATATTTGGGGTGTGTTAATTCGTGGTTTGCTAAAAGGCTTTGAAAGATCTGTTTGACACTCAGCAAAGAGCAGGTTCTTCCCTCTTGTTTTGCAAGAGTGAAAACCCTCAAATCTTTATTTTCTCATGCACTGTCTGTGTGGTGTTTTGGGAACAGGAATTAGAAGGTGGGAATTCACCCCTCCTCAGAGTCACCATCACACCTGTGCTGTGTAAGACTCACTCATGCCCTACAAAGCTGAGGGGAGGCTGGCACCCTGCTCGGGCTCTGTGTTGTCTTTCTGCCACCAGCAGAGTTTCACTTGGAGTATCTCCTTTTAAAAATTCTGTTTGCAAGTCACAGGGGGTTCCTATAGCTGTGTCTGCCTCCCCATGGCACTTGTACCTGCAGCAAACAAAACTGAGGAACCATGCTTTATTCTATGTTCTGGTACGGAGACATCCCCCAAAATAATAACAATAAAATCAGCAGCAATTACACGTCAGTGATAAAAAGTGGCACCTCTAAGTTAACGTGAAGTATGTTCATCACCCCTCCATAGCAGGCATTCATTCACATTTAGTTTTGTTTTACAGTTTTGTAATAAAAGCTTTGTTTTTTCTCCTTACCCCTGTACAAAGCACATGCTATAAAATAACCAAAAGCAATCAACCAAGTGTGAATGCAATAAAAAGCTCCATTCAGATTTATTATGCAAACATGAAAGGGAAAGTTTAATATACAGTACAGTGAAATAAGGCAAATGTATTCAGCTAGCATGTAATTGTGTCTGAATTTTGTAGCTTGACCGGTATTGAGAGGTACACCCTGACAACAAGTCACTGAATTTTACGTATCGTCCAATTAATAACGTCTATTGCTCTAATGTCTGATATCCCAATTGGTCTCAGGCATTCAACTTGTTGTTAAATGAAGTCAGGCTCATGGATCTAGTCAGCATTTGGAGAGGGAGTAGGGGTTTGTCCTTCTCCTCATGTGGATTACAATCAGAGGTAGAGCATGTTAATTTTATGCTAATTTGCCCTCGTTGCCTCAGCACGCAGTTGAAAACCACGGCTCCCATGAGCGTCTGTGAGAAACACAGACGTGCACATGGACAGGAAAGAAACTCATGTTCCAGTAGTCCTGAGGGAAAAACATCTTCCTGCTGGTGAATCCTTTCAAATGTTGTTGTTTGTTTGTTTTTGTCTTTTACTGAGCAGAATAAACACAAAAAAGGACAGTCTGTTCCTGTAACACACTTTCATTTTAAGGTTGCATAAGCAACACTCACCGCTTAGTTCCTAGGAAATGAAGTACGTGAGGCGTAATATCAGTACCTTAGCTTCCTTCTATTCAAGTGCCTGCATCCAGAAATGATGGAAAAGGGTGAGGACAAAATGTCATCTTTAGCACTGAATTAAGCTCTCCAGGACACCGACTGCCCCTTATTTCTACCGTGGAGGGCCTCGGCAGGAAGAAACTCTGGCTTCTGTTTCAACAGAAATAAATCAGGGTAACCATATGCTGAGTGCCAGCAGCACTGCAACGAGCATTTTGTATCTGGAGGTCTGGTAAGGGCTAAGGCTGCTTTTCCTTGGCCTGCAGACAGAGCAGCACATGTGTGCAAGTCCCTGAAAGGCACGAGGACGTGGCTGCTGTCTCTGGCCGGGGCTGTGAAACGTGTGACAGCCGAAAAAGCCTTTTGTCCGCCTGTCGTGCGACAGCGAGGCTTGGCAGCGTGCTGGAGGCTGCAGAGGAAGAAGCTAATTACTCCATTCCATCCTCTTTTGTGGGGTGTTTTCCCTCTCTTTCTCACAGAGCTGTCCTTTTTCCTTGCTCATCTCGACAGAGGCCGTCACTGCTCTTCGAGGTGGCACTCACGCCACCAGCCAGGCCAGGAGTCACTCACCCCATGTAGACACTGCAGATACCCTCCCCAGCCTCTGCACAGCCAGGTCCTGGATCCTTTCAACGAGTTTATCCCCAGAGATGTGAAATAAATAATTCAAAATATTCTCTTGCCTTACGCGTAAATGAAGCCTCTGTGGAAGGGCTTTGTGAAAGCCTTGGAATGTCCCTATTTTTTGTGTGGTACATTAAAGGGCAAGTCAGGCACAGGGATGCAGCACTCCCAGCTGACACTCTTGATGCCCTCTCTGAAATGTGGGTGTCTCCTGGGTTGGAAACAGTGACACAGGCTTGGCTGGTCCCTGATGGGGTTGTTCTGAAACAGAGTGAGCGAACTCTGATTTTGGGCCTTAGTACAGTACAGGCAAGGAGGATGACTAACGTGGATGACATGTACTGCACTAATTGGGTCCAAATCTGTGGCCATGCCCACTGTGAGCTGCAGAGGATGTTCTGTAAATAGCTGTGTCCTTTGGACCTGGTCCCTGCTGCTGGAGAACCCAGAACTTTGCAGAACAGGCTCAACCATGGCCTAACCACGCCTGCAATTCGTGTTACTGCCCTTGGTTTGAAGAGCAGGCGGTGCATGAGGCAGGATTTTCCAGAAGCAAAGCCATAGAACAGTTTCCCCTTCAGAGAACAAAGTTCTGTGGGTCAGTGTCAGGGAGGACCTTATTGTAACTGGTTCCCTGGGCATGATTTGTTTTTCTGCGTGGGTGAGAGGTCTTTAGGGATGGACATGGAGGGAGTGGAGAGACTATCAACCCAAAGCCTGTGTGTGATGTGCCGGGCTCTACAAACTTCAGGGGATTGCAAGAAATTAATTCTGTACCTAAAACAATCTCTGGATTTAGTTTTGGTTTCCCTGTGGTGATAAATATTGAAAAGCTTGGATGGCTTTTATGTAAATGTCTTTGGCTGCCATCTTGGTATGGAGAATACATCAAAAAGGGCTGGTTTGGGGTTCAGCTCCTTCATTCTTTTGTCTTGTCCAGTCAATAGCACCAGCATCAGCTGTTTTCCCAAATATTTCTTTTAATCTACTAGTTATAACCAGGGAATTCAGGTAATTGTTACAGCATCAGGAGTGGGTTTGTTTTCTTTTGTTGTTGTTAGACTGTTGTTGTTTGGTTGGTTGTTTTGGGTTTTTTTTAACAAAGATGATTTTGATCTTTTTGAAAAAGTGGTATTTCTTTTCCCATCTGAAGTAAGTCTCTAGCTTGGTTTTTCATTTTAATTTGCATGATTGCTTTCACTTACCCCAAAGAAATTTAACCATTCTGGCAGAGGCAGCCAACTATTTTGACTGGCAGAATAGACATAGTACCCGAAGCAGTGCTTCTTGCTGCATGAGGACAGAAAGTACTTGACAATTGTTAAAACACTGTACTTCACAGTATCCAGGAGAGAAAGTTGTTCTTCACATTATTACAGAGCAGGAGCTGAAATTAATGGTTATATGAATATATCCTCTTAAGACTAAAGGATTTTGTTCTCAGCATCACTGAGTTTCAGCAAGTAGCTGCGGCGTGAAGGTCTTCAGACTTCACTTTTAGATTTTGGTCTTTACTGGAGCTGAGTTTGTGGGTTTTAGGTATCATAGAGCTTTAATCTTGCAGGTGTTCTGGCACTACTTGCATGGAGCATTACAAATATGTATCTGAAGCTGTGCAGCTGGTGAGCAGAAGATCTTGATATGAAACCCAGACCTTTTGTGTGAACCTTCATTTCTGCACGATTCATTTTGCTCTTTCTACAAGCTTAGCAGAGTGTTGATTCAGTCAGGGCTTGTGCCCTCTAAGTATTGTGTTGCTCTGTCAAGCCAGGCTTGGAAAAGAGGTGGTTTTTACAAGGCTGTGATGGATCCCTTTGGTCTGTTCCCACTGTCTTGTTTGTTTGGATGGGACATGCCCCTCAAAGTAATGTCTCTCCCTTCCCAAGTGTAAAGGGGTGTGAAATATGTGTGAGAAAATGGGAATATGCTCTGAAATGTTCTCTTCTCCTCACCACCACACCCTACCACATCCCATTTCCTTCTTCTGGGCAAATCTACCTGGCAGGTTTTCAGCAGTCACCGCCAGCTTTGTTGAAGACGCCGCAAGACGCCAAGAATATCGTTCTAAAAACATCTCTGCTGGCCAGGGCTGTCGCTGCTGCCAGTGCTGGGGTTCCTCTCTCCTGCTGATAAAAGCTCCTGGCTGATGAAGTGTTGACTTAGGACCTGCAACAGTATCAGCAGTTTGGGTGTAGTGGGAAGGGCTGGCTCTGGCCATCAGGATAGGAGAGGATGAATCAGACAGTGGCTTGCACAGCAAACAAGTCAGCCCTAGGCAGTGGGTAGCAGTAGATCAAAAGGAAGAGAAGTGCAGGGGTAAAGAGAGGTAAAGGTGAAATTCCCCAGAGCACTCCAGATCGTTTTGCATGCCCCCAGAGGAGCAGAGATTCTAAAACAAATAAAACTGGACGTGGTACCAAAGCGAGCTGCCAGCGTTTCTGGTCTCTTAGGAAAAGTGCTTCCTCAGTGCACACTGAGGGCTGTGCTCAGCCTCCAGATGCTGAATATTTTATTTGGGATTCGATTTACTTCGTGAGGAAGCAGACTAGAAAAGCTCCTGGTGTGTTGCCTCTAGTTACTAATTTAAATTGAGATTAGAGCAGGAGCAGATCCAGCACCATCAGTTGGCCTTAAAACTTTCTGCAGCTGGCAGCATCTCCTGGCTGGTGCTGGTGCTCTCTTTGAGTTGAGAAGAATGCCTGGGAGATTTTCTACATCTGGCACAGGAGCGAGGGTGGAGGTAACATCTCTGAGGTCATGGGGAGGCATTTGCCTTTCCTCTCTCTCCACAGCAGTTATAAATCCATGGATACAGGAGGGGCTCCGAAGGACTCCAGGAAGCTGCACCAAAAGCAGGTTGAGGGAGGGGATTCTGCCCCTCTGCTCTCAGCTTTGCTGAATTAAAATCCATGCAGAGTAAGGCTCAGAGAAGCATGTAAAGAAACCCACACCAAAGTCTGAAAGACAAACTGCAGTACAGCATCACTCTCCCCAGCTGCACGAAGAAGTACATTATTAAAAAGTTATGCATTTTATTAGAGAAAAACATCTGAGCAGAGCAAGGCCACGAGGTGGTGAGGCAAAACAGAGCCAAACAACTATACAGAATCAGAAATGGGGAAGACAAAGGCTGATTCTCAGAAATTACAAATTGTCACTATGCAAAAGACATGAGGCTTTTAAAAGCTCAAACCAGCAAGAATACCTGGCCTGACAGTACATCTGGCACATGAATCATAGAAAACTATCGTGGCTTAGGAACCTCAGCCAAGTTGTTCTGAGTCTATCCAGAGGAATGCCCTGGTTCATTAACTCACAAGCCAGTGCATTAGAGCATACTTCATAGGTTTTAAGTGTTTATCAATTAAATAAACCCTGTGGCTGAGCTTGTCAATAGATGAGGGATTTTAGCTTTACTATTGCTGCTCTGCTACTTGGATGACCTTCAACTTGTCTTCTGTCCAGGGTCCCTGGTCTCCCATTGGCATTTGTGGCTTTCCACTGCAGATGTGAACATCAGCTCAGGCTCATTGACGGCTGCTTCGTGTATAGCACCAACATGATGTCCTCACTTAGAACAAATGTTTCTGTCTCTGGATTCACACCCTCCACGACACAAACCCCACTTGGTAGCTGATTTTTCTTTCCATTATTAGAAATGTAAAAGCCTAAAAGTTGTATTTCTCTGAACACATGAGTATTTTACTCTGCCTTGTTCTTTCTGTCTCCTTTGCACCTACTAAGAGGCCAGGGTTTATATCCAAGGACTTGCAGAAGGTAAAAGATTCCAGTAAAGGCTTTTGACAACTCTTTTTCCACTTATTGCATTTACTTGCTAAAGTGATTGCTGTCTCTGTTTTTTAAAAGTTGTTTTTTCTATTTATTTCTTATGCATATCCCAGTAGCATCTTGATTTTCACAGTCCCTCTGTACCACACAAGTACTATGTAATTTGATGACGGAACATTATCATACATTTTCTGTTACTTTTAAGTAGCAGCATTTTTCTCTGAACATTTTGCTGTTTCTTCCGTGTTTCAACTTAATTTCTGTTTTCCTCAGTATGTCTAACAGTATTCATTTAATCTTTTCTGCTCACAGTTTACCACACAAGTAGCTGGTGAATGTGTGATTCTAAATAAATTTTACCATCATTTAAAAACATGTTTTCGAACTTTATGCTGAGATTTTGATGGGAAATCAGATAGTAAAACAAGGGAAGTGAAAGTACAGAGTGGTTCCAGAGTGGTTGGTAGTAAAATATTTTTCTCACTTAATCTAGACCAATTATATTTTAGTTATTCATCCTCTTTTCCTTTACAGTCAATGGGACAATTTCGTGATTGATTAATCTGGATTTTCCTTTTCTTTTTCTTTTCCTTCCATTTATAAAGAGAAGAACTAGGGTTAGGATCAGGCCAGATTTTTCAGTAACGTCCATGAAGGAGAATCTGAATGGCTTCTTTTGGGATAGTTGGACAAAGTTAGGACATGCTATGTGCTATAACATAGTTACTTATATCATTTTTCTTTTAGATAGTTGAGATTTACTGGCAGGATCTGGATCCTTCTGCTGGAATTCTCCTAGTGGGAGATAGGTATGTACTGACTTTGCTTAGAGCACTCAGTGTTTGACTTCACCCAGTCTTACTCTTTCCTCAATAACCAGAAAAAGGTGATGTAGCTTTCCCTATCATGGTTTGATCCCGTTTCCAGCCTTTATGCCCAAAGATCTCTTATCCCCAGCTGAAGAAGTCACAGCTTTCTTCAGCTCTGTCCTAAATTGCTTCCTCTATTGCTACTCTTATTATCCAAGATTTTATTTTTTGGTCATGCTTGGGAGCCCAATTTTTCCGGCCTCCTGCCTCTACAAGCGGCTCTACAGCACAAGAGGGACAAATCCTCCAGCAATCCCAATGCCCTGGGGGGAAAATGGGCACAGGAGAGTGAACCAGGGATGCTCAGGGTACAAGGACCCCTGGGAAAACCCAGCTGCTGGCCTGAAAGTGCTGAACCTTCCTTGAGTGAGGCCTCAATTCAGCCAGAATTCAGTCAGAACCAGGTAATGTTTTACCCCTGCTACCAGGGTTAGCAAAGGACACGTCTTGCACACTTGAACCCAGCCTTTCAAATTGAATCTGCTCACTGCAGACTATGGAGGCACTTGAATTTTGTGAAGAGCAGTTATGAGGGCTCTTTTAAAACAGGCAAACAGTTGTATGTCTTCATAAAGCTGTATCAAAAAACTCACCACTGCTCATGCTTTCAAAAAATCATGTCCTGCACTGCTTTGGTGCTTCAGCACTTCCAGGTGACTGGGAAGGGCTGGGAGCTCATGGCCTCCCTACTGGTCTTGTGGGGTGCCTTTCAGTCTGACTGGTTCTTTTTGTCTCTGAAAATGCTAAAGTATCTAGAATTCAAGGCCAGCAGAGCTGCAGAATGGATGTCCCACTGCAAGAGTACAAAAAACAACAAAAAGGTTTCGTTTTTACCCCTTATTTCCATGGAAAACATCTGAATCTTTCTCATTTTCCTCATTTTCCAGTCCTAAATCAGACTGAATTTTGACCACCCTTTGCTGTGGGGTTGGTCATATCCAAAGCAGTTGTGCTGATTGTTATTTGCTGGGCTGGCAGAATGCTGACAGTGTTACCAGGGTGTGTTCCAGCTAAGGGTGCCACGCTTTAATAGAGTATTAAAAGACCCCTATGACAAGGATGAAAAGGTTGAAAAGCAATGTCACCATCTGCACCTAAAACAACAATTTTCCAGTTGAATTCTCGCTTTTCCATTTTCCTCTGAAAAATCTGAGAAGCCCAGCTGATTTCTTAGAGGCCATGAAAAGAGATTCTTGCTACAGCCATATAAACCTGCACTTGAATTACAGCTTAAAAATAAAAAATGACAGCCTTATCAGCTTGTTTGATGTGGCATTCAAACTGAAAGCTACAGCTTCCACTTCAAATGTTGATGGTGAATTGTGGGAGGGGGAGAAATCTCTGCACTCATAGGGGGAGAAACTCATGTCAGTCATGCCAGAGCACTAGGAAACACTATGGGATCTGGATGAAATCTGCCAAAAGCTGCACACTATCACTTGTTAAATACTCAGCTACTCTTTAGTGGTGTGGTCTGGAGATCTTTAAATTCCGACTTAATTAGAAAACAAAAATGCATAAACAAATGGTCTCAGTGTGGCCACATTTTTAGCAGGAAGGGTTATTTTAGTTGTCATGAAACATTAATTCCCCTTTTGTGCGTTTTTATATTAAAACACTAATGAATTTGTGCGCCAAAACAAACTGCCCTTAATTATTCATGATATATAATTCATTAGGCCCCACAGGGAAGGGGGAGGTCACGTGACCAGCATGTGTCTCATTAACATGTGTGAAATGATAATGAAATTAGCAACGGATGGACAACAAATTGGAAGCAAGTTTATTGTAACTGGAGGGAAAGAATTGCTGGAATTTTTTGCTGCCTAACATTTTTCTGCAGAGCTTCACGGGCAGGATAGCTGCTGCCAGTGTGGCAGCCTCCACACTGTCCCCAAACGGGGCTGCTGTGACGGGAAAGTGTCACATCTGCGTCTGTCCTGCTCTGGAGCTGAGGAAATGGCTGTGGAGCAGGTGGATTGCTTTAATTATGCAGAGGCTGGGAACGGCCTGTGGGGCTTCTTGAGTGGGAATCTTGCAACATCCAGATCGTTTCAAAACCATCCAAGCTTGGAGCACACCGGGTTTCTGGTCAGCCTGCAGCGGAGTGCTGCAAGAACCAGAAGCTGTAGGATGCTTCTGAAAGCAACTTTTTGCAAATGTGCCTTTTCTGGTGGATTTTTAATCCTTCAGCAGCTGGAGAGGCGCTGGAATGTTTACACAGAATGTGCAGCACAAGCCTCTGCGGCTGGAGCTGAGTTAGGTTTTGGGTTATCTCCTGTGCTGGTCAAGTTATTATTTGATGATAACGTGGCCACGCTCACTCTGCTCTCACTGCACTAATGTCTTCATCTTGAAACACGTCAAGCATGAATTTAGGACAGGAAACATAAGGGCTGAATAAGGC
This sequence comes from Oreocharis arfaki, assembly GCA_013398015.1. NCBI lineage: Eukaryota > Metazoa > Chordata > Aves > Passeriformes > Paramythiidae > Oreocharis > Oreocharis arfaki. The sequence goes on along the minus strand of VZRR01006244.1, from coordinate 116,306 downwards.
TGGGAGGCTTTCTTATAGGGATAAAAAAAAGGAAATAAAACCTCAAGAAAAGCAAGCAAACCCTTACAAAATACAGGCTGAGTTCACGTTTTAGTCCCGTTGCCACTGTGTAAAGGCAGAGGAAATATTTGTATTGATCAGGGGAGACTTCAGAGTGTGTTTAAGGGGAATACCTTTTGCTGTGGGCTCTTGTACATCCAAAGCAGCAAAGGTACCCGGTTCTGCAGCACTGGAATTGAGACTGACTCCTTGCCTGCCAATCATCCCAGCAGCTGTCAATCCAGGGTGTGGGGAGAGCTTGCTGGGAATCTTCAATCGGGAGAGTGAGTTAAGATCATAACAAGGCCTTGAGGCTGTCAATCTCCTTTGGAATGAAACGCTACCCCTGAGTGCTGCTTTGTTTTCCTTGCAGGGTTTTGAGTCCGGGGGAATATGGATACAACAATTCTGTGTATGTGCTGTGTGTTCTGCTCCCTGCCTGGGGCTGGCTGATCTCTCTCAACAAAGCCATCTTCTGCAGGAGTGCAATTCAAATTATGATCCAAATTACGATCCAAATTATGATCCAAATTATGATCACGAGCGAGCTTTCTTAATGCACAAGAGGCAGATTGTGTATGTTTTTATTACAGATGATTTTTCAGTTATGATAAAAGGAGGATCAATCATAGTTATAAAGGGAATATCATCTTACAACTGTGTAAAATAGAGTTAGCATTTGCCCAGTATTTAAAATAGTTGATATATTCATGGCGTCACAGGTATTCTTCTCTGGCTGTAAAATTCCATAGAGACATATTGGTCTGCTTGGGTTCTTCTCCCAAAATATTCCATGGCCCTGCATACCTTGGACTCTTTTCTGAAGTGGAGTGATTTTTCACATCAGTTGAGAAGTTAGGAAATAAAATAAAGAAATGGTTTTCAGCCATTTTTCCCACCTAGTGTTCTCGCGGCGGGGAAATAAATATTTTACACTCTTGCTTTTCCATTCTCTTTTGTTCTAAACATGTACCCATTTTCGGACACATGTTCTTTCTGATGCAATTTATTTTTCTAGTTCTTTGTGATGGGATGTAGCTATCCATCACTTAGGGGCCATGCTGAAAAGTACTGGCTGATGGCTGAAGAGCTCAGGTCACGAACAAGATTCTTTGATCTTTCTTCAAGGCAGGGGCTGTTTTGGAAAGCAGAACATGACTCTGCAGTCATAAAAAGGGGTTATGTTAAGCTGGGTGTTATCAATGGAGTAATATCAACAGTAATGTCATTAGGAGTGAGGGATATTTATCTTTTAATGAAACCAATTATCTAGTCACTCAATTATCAGCTTTTTATGCACGCATTATCCATTCTTCAGGGCTTCTATTTCATCTTAGGAGCTCTTTCATTTTACTTTGAAGCTTCTAAATGTGTATCCTTGGCATGCTTTGCATCCCAGGTGTGACCAGGCCTTGCCTTTGGGATCTGGGTGCTGGAGAGCCAGGAAGATTGCTGGAGATGCTTATAATGCAGATGTAGTGGCCTAGGAAGGTTGGTTTTTTTCTGACAGCTTGAAATGTGTTAACGTTATAACTTGGTGCATTTTGCTTTACACTGAAAAGTGAGTGTTAAGATACAAGCTTTTTTAATGAATGGAAATTAGTTTTTTTTTTCCAAACGTGCTCTAGAGAAGACAGATTAGCTTGGAAAAATACACAGTTTCTCTCCTTGCTCCAGCACAGAGCAGCAGGACCAAGTTATCAGGTACTGTAGAGCTCCTGAGAGCATCTATCACCCTCAATACCTGCCTCTAGCAGACCTGGTTTATTATTTGTGGTTTATTATTTTGCACCATGCAATTCGCTTGTGCTTCCTGCAAACTTCCTGTAAACCAGGTTTTACCTCTGATGACTCTCCAAGCCAGTTCCTTCCCTCTGGTGAAATTGTCTTTCAGTTGATTGAGATTTATTAAAGGCAGCTCCCTTCCTCAGGACAAGTGTCCCACTGCTCCGTTCAGCTTACAGATATGTCATTTTCCACATGTGGAAGTGGTTGGGATGCACTGATTTTGCAGTTCTTGTGGAAAACTCTGCTGCATTGGGCTGTGCTTACAGTCTCCAGTCACAGCTTTCTCTCCACATGAGTGAAAGGTTGTGAGCTGTTTTTTAGGGAGTTTGTGAATCTGTCCATGACCGTTTCTCAGGGACTTGTAGCAAAACACCACAGACATGTGGGCCCTGTTTTGTTTTGTATTACTTGGGATGTTATTCCATCATTTGGATTGTGTGTGCTGTGGAATCCTCTTGCATCCAGTGAGGGCCCTTTGCTCAGATGTAAGCTTTATTATCCAAGCAGTTTTAAATTTGTTTCAGAGGAGTAGAAATGCCTTCCTGACCTACCATCAAGTACTAGGAAACTAGGGCTAGTGAAGCCTTTGTCAACATTTTAATTTACTACAGGCAATTGTCTGGAGACCAGTGGTAACTCTCTATAAAGATGGATCTAACAGCTCCCCATAAACTGGAGATCATGTAGGAACTTGAGATCCAGCAGAGTGGATGCTAAAGAATTAAACCCTACTGCCTCATGTGGAGTTCCAGATATGCTTCCTTCACTGTTCCAGAGCTGTCAGCTTACAACACAATTTAAATTCAGCTACTTTTCCAGTCAGTCTCTCCCGTGTTTCCAAGGATAATAGCAGAAATTTGTGTCAGTTCTGTCTGCCTCCTGTCATTTTCCCACCACTCTCACTACACTTCCCACTTGTTTTGCCTTCTAGAGAGTAGTAAGTTCTGGGGCGGGGGGGGGAAGGCATCACTGAAGAATCAAAGTCCCAACAAAACTAATTTACAAGCTCAGTTAAAAATACACTGTCCTGATCTACGACTTTCCTTTGCTAGGATTGTACCTGCAACATCTCCTGCTTTTTTGGAAGTGTTGAGCACAGCATCCCTCAGTTCTGCCTGCACTGCTGTCCCTGCCTCTTTTACAGCACAACCTTTCCACTGAGCTGGCACTGGACATCACCCTCTCCTGGGTGTTTCCTGACCTCTCTGCCTCCAGACAGGCTGGAGATTAGTTTCTTGTGCTGATGGTTCCCACGTCATCTGTCCAAACTTTGCTCCTGTCAATAATTGATTTGAATACCTTAAACAGGTCAGGAAGGTGGTTTTATACTGAGCTTCCCGATAATTCTTTTTGCAGCTGGGCAAATCCTCGTTTTGCCAGCCAAGCCATAAAGCTGTGGGTGAAACATTTCTGAAGCTGTTATAAATAAACATCCGACTTATGTTTTGTCAGTTGTGTCATTATCTCGGTGGGCAAGGATTTCATCACACTGAGCTCAAATTAAATTTGGTGAAAAATTCAGGAGTGCAGCTATAAATCACGGCTTCTTTTCGGGGGAGGGACTGTTGTCTTTGCACAAGAATGCAGGTGCCTCTGCAAAGGGGATAATTTTACCCACAGAAATTTTTTGGAGCTGTTGCTTCCTTGGAGGGAAAGGCTGCAAACAAAGGTGTGAGACCATGAGCTCCTGTGATCCTCCTCATCCTCAAGGCAGTGAATTTTGCTACTTCCCATAAATCCTTGAGTCAGTTTTGCTCCTTCTGCATGTCCATAGATTATGAGGTGAGAATGACAGCTCCTGCTTCTTAATCTTTTCTCCTTTTCCTTCTCACAGGGATTTCCTATGCAAAATTTGATCAATCCCACCCAGTGGTGGTACAGAGCAGATGTGGAATGGAAGTGGGAGAGGAGCAAAAAGGGGTTGCTGTTGTGGGGAGTGGGCTTTGTGTGGAGCTGCAGGCAGCAATTGCCTCTGACAGAGGGAATGAGAGGCGGATTAAGAGGTTTTTGGGTGAGAGAAGGAGAGATGGAAGTGAAGAGTGTGCACTTCTGGTGTATCATCACCTGCTTGGAGATTTCTGTGAGAGGCAATCACAGTTACCATGCAAGAGAGGGAAGACAGATAACACGTTCAGAAATAATTGCAGAGCGTTTCATTAGCTGTTATTCAAATTATGTTATCTTAGCCTTTGTGCTTAATTATCTGATGGCTGCTAAACAATACCCAGAGAGCTGAGGGGGAAGAATGCAGGGCCAGCTATGGGAGTAATTTAACATCTTACATTTAATTGGAGTGCTCTGTGGGCTTGTCCCTGGGAGGATGGGAGCATTTCCTCTTTCCCAGAGATCTGCAGGAGCTGCGGATCTGAACCTCCCTGCACTCTCAGTGCTTTGCACCGATGTGCTTTGGGTGTAAGAAGTGGGATTTCCTTCTCCAGAGAGGCTCTGAGGTGCAGGATGGGAGGAGAAACAGTGGCACATCCTGATGGTTCCTCCTGGATGCTGGGAATGGGGAGATCTGCGGTGCCTGAAGGCCACCCCCGGCCCCTCTCTCCCCTGGGAGAGCTCCTGGAGCCTGGCAGCTCTCTATGGTGGCAAGTCTCAGCTGGCTTGTGGCTCTCCTGAAGGCACAGCTCAGTCTTAACTCCACCTCTGGAAGGGCATCAGCTGATCAGGCTTTCAGAGGGAGCAGGGACAGAAACAGAACCTGAATCTGGGTGCTGGATGTCCTTTTTGGTCAGTACTGCCAGGCATTTGCACAAACTGAGTTGCAGCTCGGTGTAGCACAAGCCCTGCATGTGCTGCCTGTAGGGAGGAGTTATTTCCATGGCTGAGAATCACCTAGACCCTTCCCAGCTGCTGTCAGTGAGTTCTTCTCTCTTGCCATTGATATCACTGCACTGAGAGTGCTGCTTTGCTATACATTGACCTAAAATGAAATGTGACAACTCACCCTTAAGCGGAAGGAAGCCATGTCAGTATATGGAAAAAACCCACAAGATTTAAAAGAAAAAAGTGAGCAACAGAAGGTTCTGCAGTAAGCAACAGAAGGTTCTACTACTGGCTTCAGAGCATCTTGGGTTATACCTGTTGTCCAAAACAATATCAGCTCACCTTTGCTCTTCCTTTCTGCAGACAGCTTCAATCCAGGTCTACTCCTCCAGGCCCCATCTAGCCCTGAGTACACACCTTTCCTTTAATTACTGATCTGCTCAGCTTTCCCCTGGTTTGGGGTTGTGGGTTGCTTCAATACGTAAGATGAAAATAATTTTGCAAGATTGGAATCAATTCAAAGCACAGACCAAAGCAAAACCGAACACAATTTAACTGAAATTGTTGTGTGAGAAAGTGGCGTGAAACCACGTGATTGCTGCTGTCTTTTGCTGACACTGGTGAGCTCTTATGCTCTTCAGTACTTTTCCCTCTCCTACCTAAAGCTTTTCTTTAGTGTTTGCTTTCACTTCCCTATCTATTCTGCATTTGTTTCCAATATTTTGATGGAAGACCACATGGTTTCCATCTGAGAATCAGATGTCAGGGAAATGAGATGCCTCGGATATGGCAACCACAGTGTGTTCAGCAGCACCCTCCCCTTTCAGTCTTGTACTGACAGCCCCTACATCACCTCAGACCCTTCCCTGGAGCCACCCTCTTCTTCCTCAGTGAGTGGAAACCAGCTGCTCGTGGTCCCAGAGAGTCTTGCTCTTTTTCTTGAGCCTCCTCTTCTTCCATGCCTCCTTTTGTGGGGGAAAAGTCTGCTTGCTTGGATTTCATCACCAAATCGAAGAGGCATGACTCCCTGATATGTACCTCTGCTGTGTCTTTCTGATTTCTCCTGCAGTACCATCTCAGTCACATGCAGCTAAAAATAAACATATATTCCTTCTCCTCAGCCCTGTCCACTCAACCTGAACTGTGCTGAGGAGATGAGAGAACAGGGGAAGTTACCTCAGTTCCTGAAAGCACTGAATCGCGTTTCAAATAAACATAAGATTTCAAAGTTTCATAAGCAGGTTTAGACAGGGCAGCAAAATTCTGGTGCAGCCTGAGAGCTCCAAACAACCTTATGAATGTCTGAGAAGAAATCCTAGAGCGCTCACTGCTGCTGGTTAAATCTCACATGGACCCCAGTGTTTGAAAGGACAGCCATGGTCGTGCTCAGCAACCCTTTCCTGAAAATCTATGAAAAAGAAAACAAACTGTCAGAAATAAAATACATCACCACAAAAACACTCTCGAAGTGCAGCAACAAACCTTCTTTTCTGAATAAGTGAAAAGCCTCCTGAATTTTCATCAGTGAATGGATATTTGTGTAGGGCACATTAGCAAAGAGAAGGACAGGGAAAGGAGAAGGAGAAGGGAAAGAAAAGAAGTCTGGATGTGGGAGCAGCATTTTTCGGTTTGGTCAACTATGTATATATTTTCAAGATCATGTTACCTTTTTTTTTTATTACTTAAAAAAGGATTGGAGCATATAATTGGAGCTGTTTCTACTGTAATTTTGGAAGCATCATGTACCCTGCAAGCCAGAGAAGGAAAAGAGAGTTTAGTTATTTTATGTCTTTGCTGTCTATTAGTCTTTTCAGCTCCTGTGCCCTTAGAGAACCTGGCAGATCCTCAGCTGTGGAGTCTAGTCTGGCCTAGTCTATGTGGACAGATATATAAATTCAGCCTCTCTCCCCCATATCCTGAGGGGCCAGACACTCCCCAGTGCTGTCTGGAAGCCTCTGCTGCCCTAGAGGCACTTTGCTGTAGTTAATATTCAACGTTACCTCCACACTCCTCGTTTTTCTTGTTTCAGGCGCGTGCTAGGTTGAAAATGTCCCGTTTGAGATACATTCAGTGCTTCCCACACCAGTCACAAACCTCTGCTGTGATTTGGTTTTAGGTTTCCCTCCTGCAGATGAGGCAGAGTGAGGGGAGCAGAGGGAACAAGCAGAAATGTGAATGCATTGGGAAAGCTCTGTGATATTTGACATTTATTTGTTTGGTGGGCACTGGTTTTGCACCTCCTGCCTGTGCAGCAGCACTCCTGGCTGAGTGAGGAGGACTTGCACTGGATCCTTCTGTCATGCATGAATGTCAGCTCCTTTTCCAGCATGTTACCATGGCATCCTACCCCAGGTAACTTAATAAGGGAGAAGAGGATGTAAAAGGGACATGTTCATAGTGTATTGACCTCTTCAAGAGAGAGGTGTGAAAGGACTAAGAGCAGGAGGGGGTCACTGTGTTGGATTCTTGGTTCTTCCACTGCTGTTTTTGAGTATGCAAATGAGTCTCTTCCTAGGCACCATCATTTTACCATCACCACAGGTAGCCTGGCCCTCTGCCCCTTGAAAGATGAAAACTGAAGCCCTGAGATCAGGAAATACAGGGAAACTGGGCTTTACAGCATGCTAATACTTTCATCCTGTAGATTATCTGTGTGTTTTTATTTTTTAAAGTTACTTCTTTGGATCATTCTCTCCAAACCAACCCCCCTCATCTTCCCGGAGAATCTGCTTCTGTCCGTGATTGCCAAAGGCAGTCACATTTCTAGAACAGCCTGGTTTACAGGAGGTTTGGCTTGAACTGCCTGCTGGCCTTACATAAGGAAGGCAACAATTGAATCTTCATAGTTGGGGCTGAACTAGGAAAGTACTTAAAATAGCAGTAAAATCTCTCAGTGTGCGTTTTAATTATTAAATTTTGTCCCTCTGCAGAGCAGAGTAATTTCTTTTTGGGATAATTGCCTTTTCGAAGCAATTTTTGCATTAAAGATTCACTGGCTTTTCAGAAGATGCTTCTAAATGCTCCTTATTAAAAATTTAACTTGAGTCCTGTCTTTCCTCTTTCTGCTTTTTACTTTTTCTTACCCACAAAACAGTACCCTTCACCCCCTTCTAGCCTGACCTGTGTTGCACACCCTTGCTTTGAGAGTTGCACATTAAAGCAAAAAATAATGCCTGTCTGTTCTTTGGCACTGGCATCCTGTAAATCCAGAGTGGTTCAAGGATAGCTCAGTTTGTCTGACCTGCTGCCTCACAGCCCAAACCCCCACCCTGCAAGGCTTCCCTTCTAAATCATGTGTGCTGACTTCACTGTACCCCTTTTTGTTTGTGGTATCTCAGAGGAAAAAAAAAAAAGAAATATTATGGAGGGACTCTGACTAAATTTTCCAGTTCATGCTTGAAAGTGAATCAGCAGCTCAATCTTTTCTGGCTCTAGAGATGGATTTGCCATCTCTAAGTAAGTCTTAGTCTGTCTTTGCCACCCTTTATTGATTGCTGCTGATCTCACCAATGAATTTTTGCACGTCCCAAAGGAAAGGAAGGAGGAGTTTTGTGAAGGAATTCCACAGAGACCACCAACACACTGGAAACAGAGCTGCTCTCCATATCCACTGGGGAACTCCCTTAAAATAACCTTGGTGATTCCCTGTAGGTACTTCCTAAGCAAGGCCTTTCTGATGGCCCATGTCCGAGCCAGAGAATTTTCAGTGGGGAGAGTTGAGTCAGAAGAGCATTTTATCCCGGCTCACGTCTGCTAAGAGAGATTAGAATTAGCATTTCTTTGTGCATCAGCAATGCCACATTAGGACACCTGAAGGTTTCTTCCTATCCCTCTATCTAAGTAATTCAGAATTAATGGGATTTTAATAGCCAGAATTTGTCTTAAAGGAAAACATAAAGATGACATTGAATTGAGGGAACTTGCATTTATCTTCCATCTGATAACTCCTCTTGGCAGCTTGTCCTGGTACTCCTCCTTTGATTTAAAGGGAGTTACTCCAGATTTTCAATAGAACAAACTAGATGGAAATCATCTCATTGATCAACCTGAAAAGTTTAGGGTTTTTTTCCCCCATTTCTCCACCAGCCCCTCCAGTTAAGTGGATAACTGTGGCCTTCTGAAAAACGCAAAGCTTTTAAGGGTAGGGTCTTGGACAGGGAGTTTAGACTGGGAGATAATGTTAAAATTCAGTTGCAACACGCAGCCAGGTTTAAGATATGGATTCAGTTTTGATTTTGCTGAACCTTCATATGTTTGTACTCATGTGGTCAGGTAAAATTGGAAAAAAAAGCACTGAGACAAACTGATCTTGTGGAATTCTCCCCGCTCTTTCCACACTGAAAATAAGATTTAAAAAAATTAGTCTGCATCTCACTGAACCTGATCTGAAGCCCAGGTGCAGATCTGAGTTTTAAGTGATGATCTCTCACCCCCAGAAAGAGAAGAAAACAGGTTCTGTGGAGCTCTGGTTCAGGTCTTTCTCTCCCTACAGTCTCTGCTTTCTGTGCTCTGCACAGTCTGTCTTGCCCAGAACAGCTGTGGCTGTCATCCACTAGTGCAGTGTTAAAATGAAGACTGATTATCTTTCCATCCGTGCAGTTAGCTGCTGTCAGTCTCACATGTGGCAAGCAATTGGTGCAGGGTTTTTGTCCTGCAGTTAGCTGGTTTAACCTTGAATTAAGTGAGTAAATATATAAAACAGCAACTGGAGTTTGGTAGCAACCAAGTAATGTTATCTGCAAAACTCTGTCTCGGCTTCCAGCTGGCACTTCTCGAGGGGCAGCAGCACAATTGAGGTTGGCAGGAAGTGGATTTCATGGGCTGCATTCTGGCAGAGGACCCAACTACCTGCACAGTGTGTGAGTTATGAATCTTGCCTTTCTCAGGAGCAAAGAGCTTTCTTTTCACGCTTATCTCTGGTACCTGTCAGCTTTTGAGCTAATTACAGTCTCTTTTCAGAAGGGTATGGCTTTTTGTAGTCATAATAGAACTAAGTAGGAATCTTCTCTTGTGACTGCCTTGGATTGCTCAGACATCTTCGCTTTCTTTGCACCTTGCTGGGTTTTGCCCCAAGCCGCCATGGTCATTTTTCCAGCTGTTTTTGTTTGCAGCTCATGACAAAAGAACGGGAAGATGCAGAAGGAAGCTGTTGTTGTGACATTTAGATAGCTGCAGGAGTGAACAAACATCAGGTTCAGGCACTCTTGGACTCGGGAGACATCAGCCTTTCACCTTTTGGCTTCTAGCTCTGTGGTTTGTGATCGCTTCTGCAAACAGCTTGGCATTAAAAACCCTCTTATTTAGTGCTTCTCTGTGAGGAAAGCTTCGGGCCTGTTGTCAACACATGGCTTTTCTTCCCTGAGGGAGGAGAGGCAGTGGTTTTTAGAAGGAGAGTCCTGTCTGTGTCATTTCTTGTCTTGCCCTTGTCCCAGAGCAGCTTTGTGAGCCTGGGGCTGCTCCGGTCACCATGTGAGTCCTGAGCTTTTCCTGAGGCTGTGCTGCTCCCTCAAAGCTCCATCACCCACCAGCAAAACCAAGGCCATGGGAGCAGCGGGAACAGCGGGACACTGCCTGAAGGGCTGTGGGAAAGCAGGACACCCCAAGGTTATTCCAGTGCCCAGGCTGGCACTGGACTCATTTCACAGGAAAGGCAACCACTGAGCCCACGAAGTAGCTCTTGGCCTACTGGGGAGAAAGCCCATGGCCTTTGGTATTGTTGTTTGTTAATTATTTGTGCCGTGGTACCTCGAGGAGGCCCCGTCCTCCCTCGGGACCGTCCGTAGCCGGCAGTTTTCGCTCTGTCACATTCCGTGGATGAGCTGAGGTGACAGGGATCCAACTGTACTTTCAGCTCTGCTGCCTCTGGCTGCCAGCACACGCTGCACTCCTGCAAGTGATTTCCTGTCCAAGGGGTGTGCGGGCTGATTTAATTGCTAATAGAGCAGATCTGATAACACAGAGCACACAGCTACGTGGTTTTAAGACATGGGAGAAAGGAGCTAGGAGCATGGTAAAAACAGACTCTCTGAAGAGGTTTCATAATCTGATGCATCTGGACGGTGTAGGTTATAGTGTCTGCACTAAAGATTTATCCAACTTCGGTTTTTTGTAATATTTTCCTTTGTATTTTTTAGAGGCTCATGCTCTTCTGTTCCTGTCATCAGGACTTTAGGAGCAGTTTGCTGTGCTTCATTTGCTGTCTTGCATTTAGGTTCATTTGCATTCTGAGGGTTTCCAAGCACTTTAAAAATGGCCATTAAGTATATCTTGGCCCATCTTTGAAAAGTATGAATTGTATGCTTCAAATTTGACATATCCCCGTGGGATATCTTCACCACACAATAATGGGGTTGGATGCTTTTCTTCCATTCTCTTTTCCTCATTCAGATTTACAGACCCAGACTCCTCAAGACTATTGTATTGTGAGCCTAAACTGTTCTCTTTATCCTTGGGATGTTTTAAAGGAGCTGAGAGATGAGTTATGAGTTAAAATTTAGGTCTGGCTTTAAAAAGAGGAGCTAAACCCACCAGAGTATTATTACACTGTGGGATCACTTCAAGAGCAGGAGTGAGTCCTTTCTGGGCTCTATACAGTGGGAATCAGAGGTAGTAGAAATAATAAACAGTTGTCACTGACAAAAATAAAGGAAAATATGAATCATTTTGTGGTGGATCAGGACTGGACTCAGTAAGAGACAGTCTTTTGAAATCTGTATGCAGCAATTCTGTGCTTGAGACAGGCAGTGAAGAATAAAAATCATGATATTAGTATCTTTCTTAGGGTACTATGAAATGAATTAAGCAAAATATAGGGGGGAAATTATATGGAATTAATAGAATTCACATTCTGATGGGCCGAGGAATCAACTACATGATGAAGGAAAAGTACTCTAGCTGTGTGGCAATATTTGTGCATTTTATATTTATTTGATGACTTTATGTTGAAGAGACAAAAATGAAATGTTCCCAAAATTAATCATAATAGGTGTTTGAACAAAAGATGCAGATTAGTTGGAATCATCTCCTGAGTCAGGGACATGGACACTGTGGTGCACTGGAAGGAAAAATACCAAAATTCGCAGCCATTTGGCTCTGTAGCAGCTCAGAGATGCTGAGCTACGCTGAGCTTAAAGCAGCAGCCACAAACAGGAGGTTTAAAGCTCACCTGGGGACCGAGGGAAGAACCTACAGTCCCCGTGAAAGGGGGCCAAGCTGAAGGACGTTTCTTCCATTTATTTTCCCCCAGCTAATACCCCGTTTCCTGTCAGTTCTGTGCCAGAGCTCACTTTGCTGACTGCAGCGAGACGGTCAAGATTCAGATTTCCATTTTCCAATGCTTTGCCTGCTTTGGAGGAAAGCACAGACATAATCCATCGTTAGTCCTGGGATTCAGCTGGTCCTAATAGCCCCGTGTATGAGCACTCCAGGAGAGCTGAATGTTGGTTTCCAACCCTGGGGGAGCCTCCTGAGTCTGTCCTTCAAATACTTCTATTTATACATTTATTTCAATTTCTGGTAGGAGGCGAGGATGTGAACAGGTCACCGAGCTACCACATCAACTCCCACATGGGCTGTGCTTCGTGAGCCATAGACCAGGGCTCAGTGAAACCTGGGCAGGATTCAGCTTAGAAAAAGCACAGGCAAGGGGATCAAGAGGGATCTCTAATTCTCCAGCACACCCTTTCCCACGTCTCTCAAGAAAACAGGGTTTCTGAGCCACAGTGACCAGCAGGGGTTGGGATGTTGTGGGGTCTTTGCTGCTGTAACTCGTTATTTCCTTATTGCTTTCCGAGGCTGCAGCCCCCGTGCTGTTCCCCACGCTGGGATCTGTTCCCAGGGATGGGAGGTGATGGGAGGCTCTCTGCTCTCAGCTTTCCTGAGGACAGATCCAGCTGCATTTTGTATCTGCTGTCAGTGTTTAAAAAAAGGAAACTCTCAGAGCATCCACGGGACCCTGGAAGCTGTGCTCTGCTGTGTGACACCCCTCTCCTGTACCTAGGATGGGTTTGCCCCCAAACAGGTCTTGCTGGGACTGCATTTAGCAAAAGTACTCAGTGGTTTGTGGGGAAGCTTCTCTAAAGTGGGCTGTGAGGAAGGGACTTGGCTCTAAGGAGAGTTTGTCACCTGTTGAATGGTCAGAGGGTAAAACTCACTGCCAGGTCACCCCTGAGCTGGGCAGCTCTTCATCCCTGCAGCTGAGGAATACTGGCACAACCTGCTGGCTGGCCAGGGAGCTTTCGGGGATCCCAAGGAGCTACAAGATGCTTTGCTTTCTGCTACACCCATGTTTACAGCACTAGTTTGGGCTTTACAAGTGGGAATGGTGCCAGAGGAAAGCCTGCTGTCTTTCATTTATCTTTGGAACTTAGACATTCCCCCAAAGTAGGGAGCTATGAATTTATTGTGTGTGTACAAAAGAATTATGTAATTCCTTTTGGTTTAGTGCAAAACTCTTATTTTGACTTTGGAGTTTCAAGTAAGGAAGTTTTAAATGTTAAATATTACAGGCTAAAAATTGTTCAGTAATGAAAAAGCCCTGCCTGGGGTGAGATTACTTCTACCTGGTGCTCAGCAGAGCTGCAGTCAGTGGAGCTCTGCTGCTGAGGTCATCCCAGATGTGCCCCTTGAAACAGTGAAGTAATGGTGTGTTTCTGAAAAGTGTCTTTGGAACTGGGGAGCAGGAGGTTCCTATCACCTTATCCTTGGTTTAACCTCACTTATGAGCACTGCAGTTAGTTTGTCTGGAAGGAAATCTATTTTTAGTTTCATTTGTCAAAATACTTGCATTCATCATATTTTCTAAATCAAAACATGTATTTAGCTGCTGGTGTTTAAAGAAGGCAAACCATCAGACCACACCTGAGATTCTGGAAGCGTTGTCAGTGCGTGCTGGCTTTGCTGCTGTTGCGTCCTGCTCTCAATTCCCTGACTCGCTGCTCGAGTTTCAGAGCAATGCCCGGGGAGCTGGGGGGTGTCCCGTGTCCGTCAGCAGCACCGAGGCTGAAAAGGCACTTTTGGGAGCCTGCTGTCTCCCTGCTACAGTGCAGGGGCTGCTGATCCCTCTGGGAAAGGGGTTCTGCTGGGCCAGTGATCCCAAAAGAGACCGAGCTCACAGTATTTCTGCTGTGCCTGTTAGAGTGTGCTAAACTGCAGACTGGGACAAGCCTTTACTCAAATGCGTCAGATAAAATATTCACTTGAAAGCCTCTTTTGCAGAAACTGTTAGACTGTTTCATCCCTCATGCTCAGAAAACTGCTCAAATGACTGTTTTCCCCAAGCCATCCCCATTCAGTTTGTTATCATTTCCATTATTAAACATTTATATAAACACTGTAACGTTTTATAGTGTTTGACAGAGATTTCCAAGTCTGCTAATTAGCATGGTCCCTGGCACATGGAATATACTTTTATTATTACCCATTCATGGCCTTGTTATTCAGAAGAGGTTCTCTTGTGAATGGAAACGTGCATTACTGCACTTCAGGCTGATAAGTGTGACACAAAATATGACACACAAAATTACCTGCTGTTCTGCAGGATCCAGCAATTGGGGGTGATGTGCATATGGTCACACTGAGACTCTGTTTGCTTGCATCATTGCTTTTCTGCCTTATTAAAAGTCTGAGGGGGGAGAATATCGGGAGAAGAAGGAGGGGGAGAAGAAATGAACAAATCTATCTTGGCATAAATAGGTTTGGCTCAGCAATACAACAGTTGTCAGCAGCCTTTTCCACAAGCCCTCAGCGAGGGGAGCACAGAAAAGGGATTGAAAAGTCAGTTTGTGGGCTTGCAGCATTCTTGGAAAGAATCTGAAAAAAAAAAAAACCCCAAACAAACAAAAACCAATCCCCTGAAACAAAAAATTATTCTTGGAGAATGAAGTGTGCTTTACCCATGTCCAGCATGAAAGCAGAGCTTGCCAAGCAGAGGTGCAGCCCTGTGTGCACCCTGATTGCCTGCTCCAAGGCTTAGGTTGAAAAGAAGTGGCCTCTCTTCTTTCTTTCCCTTCCCTCTGCCCATTCCTGCTTTGATTTCTTTTTTTCCAGTTGAGACGGAGTAAGTGACTCTGAGGCCATTTCAATGAGGAAAAAAAAACCAAAACTATTTGCCTTCACCTTTACCTTCACAGACAACCATGAGGACTCTGCAAACCATTTGGGTGGGTGTACTTGAAATAGTTCCTGTTGCAATGATCCTGGAGAAAGAAAAGGAGGATCCTGGTGGATGAAGAGAACAGGTTAAATAGAGTCTGGCTGCAGTCTGGCAAAGGGAGTTGCTAGTCTGGCCAAGACCATCTCTTTTTTTACCCCATTTATGCCTTGTAGAGAAAAGCTATGGAAAAAAATATTCCACAACTTCCCGAGACACTGTCAGTGAAGTTAATTCCTGTATTTAAGTCAAGGTTTACTCATGTGCAACCGTACATGCTCAAAGAGCAACAATGAAGTGAAATGTGTACGTGTGGGTGTTTATATGTGCATTTATATGTGCATGTGTGTAATATATGTGTTCATGGCTGTGGGAAATTATTTGACACTTTTTGCTATTACTGTGTGACTCGTCACCGTCATAAAATATGGTTTCCTTGAGGTTTATTCTGATAAAGACTCAAAGTGAGCATCCAGACGATGTGGGTGTGTTTGCAGTTCTGGAGATGTAGTTTGAAACGCCTGAAATGCTTTGTTAGATGTACCTCTTTTGAAACTGAGGGAGGGACTGCTTCCATTTAAATGCAGTATCCCAGAGTTTCTCAGGGCCTCCCACACCAGCGTAGCTAGCCACAAGCCTGCCCCAGGCTGTAAAACCATTGAGAGTAATTAAATACTTACAGTGCTGGACTCCAGCGAGCTCCTGAGAGCAGCAAGACACTTTACAGCCCACGTATATTCCTGTGGAAAATAGCCTGTGGCTGCAGAGAACCTGCTGGCAAGAGGCTCCCCCAAATGCTCGTTAATCATGGAATCACAGAACATGCTGAGCTGGAAGGGACCCACCAGGATTATCAGCACTGCAAGGAACACCTGGTTTTGAACCCCAGCTTGGGAGATGGCCTGAGCCACGGTGACTTGGAGAAAGGCACCAGGTGCCACGTGGGGCTGTTTTATTTTTGACCCAAGGACCTGCTGCCTAAGTGTAGCCACAGCGATGCTGCTCCAGCAGCTCTCTGCAGGGAGGACACGGCAGGGCAGGTGCCTAAAGGAGCAGCAGAAGGGATGGAGCAGCAGAAATGATGGAGTGGCAGGAGGGACAGATGCCTCTCTGCTCCTGCTGCTCATGTGTGATGCTCTTGTCCCTGGTGCACTGCAGCAGTGGAGGCCCTGCGGTGCCTGCTGCAGTTTGGCAGAGCCTGTGGTGAAACTGTGCCCTGCAGCCCCTGAGGAGGGAGGGTGTTCCCTGAACTCCCCTCTGAAGCAGGTACAGAGAAAAATTTTGGACAAAGAAGTGTGTCCGGCACTCTTTAGAAACACTTTCATAATTTTCTCTTGTCATATGTTGGGTGTTTCCAAGTTTTTGACAGTGATCTCTGCTCCCAAATGTATGATTCCAGGAAATGAAAGTCGATGGAAGTTTGAGGGATGCAGTAGATCTGTTGCTGCTTCCAGCACATCAATTCAAGATCATATTTCATGAAGCATAAAAACACATCGTCTTTGCAGTGTTTGTTGTTCATAGGAAAAGAATAAAAAAGAAAGAATGCCCTAAATGAAGCATAGAAATGAGAAAAGAAAATTTGCTTTTCTTCTCAAAAATATTCCAGTTGGTCTTATTTGTTTTCACGCCAGTCAGGTACTGCTGGTAAACTAATCTATCAGCTCCACAGTAAAACTGTGATACAAAAAAATCCAGATCTGCAGAGCAGGAATACCAGTCCTAAAGAGAAGGCTTAAAATAGACTGAGTGAGTTTTAGCTAGCAACATTTAGAAACCTTTTTTGGAAAGGCTTAGGCAGTTTTCAGCTCAGATGGATACTGTCTGAGCACATCTACTTACTCAGAAATGAAACGTAAATAGAGAGACACAAAAACATGTCTCCGTAGTTTGGGAAAAGGAAAGATATGTTTTGGAGCATGCAGTGCCTTGCACATCATAAGCATATTTTTATATAACAGATTGTGGGGATGATGTAAAATAAAACAGATATATATAATAAAGATTTAGGTCTGGTTTGGATCTTCAGCAACTACGCTTTGACTGTAGTTCCCAGGTATTCCCACTCATTTTCCAACAATATCTTCTTGAGATACGTTTCCCACTGCCAGAATTTTATTTTATTAAGTTCTGTGAAGGTGATGGCCTGGCTTTCTGAGACCATCACTATCAAAGCTTATTGCAGAAGTCCATAGACAGCAGCAACTCTACCAATCATATTAGAGGGCCAGTTTCATTTTGCTTGTTTTTCGTGTGTTCCATGCTGCTAGAGGGGTAGCAGGATATTCCGTTCTTCTGCAAAGAACATTCATGAAAAGATTTCTGATTGCATTCATCTCAATTCTGCTCTTGCTCTATTTGACATCCAGTATCTTATGCCCACCTCTCCAGGTGTTGGGCCAGGAAGTCCATCAGTCCTTCAGCTGCTCAGCACAGCCTAGAACCAGACCCACAGTGACCAGAACGTGGCCTGAGGTCATGCTGTCGGTGAGGGGGCTGCAATGGTTTGTAGCTGATGTAACTGTGTAGAACCACGGGTATATTTTATGGACAAGGAGATGAAGTATTTGTTACTGAGAGAGCTGAAAAGCAACAAGAATGCTTTGGATCACAGGGATATATAGGGAAGAGAACTCATACCAGCTGGGATAATCACAGTGTGAGCCACTGCTAGGGAAGAGAAAGGCCCAGGCACAGACCACCAACACATCCTGCAAGGGATTGTTGTACTGGGTATCAGCTAGAAAAGATTGGCGCAAACAAGATCAGAATGTGTGCAATACCTGAAAATCAATCTCCCATCACTGGTCATGCACACAAACCCAGGCTAATTAGTGTTGAAGTCACAAAAAATACAGTGTGTTTCTGTCAGAGACATGTAAGAGATGAGTTGAATTGATGTGATCACTGTGGGCCAAATTTGGAAGCTTGAGGGTAAAACCAGCCAAATTGGGAATGGTTTGATGGTTCAGACTGAAAACAGGTTCTTACCTGATCCTTGTCTAGAAATGGAAACAGAAACTAAAGATCTGAGCTGTTTCTTGTGGACTAGTATTTGTAAACATGTGTGTGTGCTTATGTATTTTGCAGCTTTAAACACACAGGGCAGGAAAACCAGCATTTATTACTGTGTTACATGGGTAGGTGGCTTTCTTGTTTTCATTGCAAACGGAATTGTTGTCAGAGCATGTGCTTTCAACAATGGGCTGCATTTGGATTCCTTTGCTTTGAGTTGTGAGAAGGATGCTCTGCTGGCTTGTTTAGTATTATTAATTGAAATTGAATTGGAATTAGTAAATAGGAGCAGCACAGCTAAGCCATTTCCCACTGTTTGTGGTTTTTGCATCCCTTTCCTCTTGGAGGTGTGTACAAAGTTCAGAGATGCTGAGCTACCATGAGAAGACCTCTTTTTGAAGTGGCTGCTCAGATTTTAGGATCCAAAAGAAGAGACTGGTTTCTAACAGTGGATTTGAGCCCTGTGAGATCCCCTTATCTGCCGTGATCGTAGGCTGAATTTTAGGCTTTTCCCGCTCTTCATGCCAGGCCCTGGTTCACACCGAGTGCTCGGAGCCTTGCTTAGAAAAGGGCAAAATTTTACACTGGTAACAAACCCAGCATTTTGCACAGCTGTCTCAGCTGCAATTTCCAGCTCTTAGATCATCGCTTTAAGCCCCCTGGAAAACCTGTTTCACTTAAAAACAATTATGGTGATATACCATTAAATTACATATATTATCAAGTAAATGGCAGGGACTGAAAGCAGAGTTTATGACTTTGGCACTGCAGTGCTGAAAAAGTAGAAAATTCTGTAGCAGAGCAGCACCCACAAAGGTCTGATCTGCTCTTTGTGCCTGGTAAAATTGCTGGGTAAGAGGCTCTTCAGGAAAACTTTTGGTTTCTGGAAAGCCTAAGGCAGACAGTGAAAGCTGTGTGGCTCAGCACTGTAATGCTTTTGTGGACTCCCAGATGTAGTCCTTAACTTGCCAGTCCGAATCTCCATGTGTGTCACTGGTGCATTATTCTTAACGTTAAAAAGTAACGCTCCTGTTTCAGTAGGGTTGAATCTTAAGCATAACAAATCACTTAAAAGCAAGAAATGGCCTTTGGGAAGTGTTCAAAGACCTTTTAAAATATCCCTAGAAATAAAATGAGGTATTAAAAGTGAGTGTGTGCTAAAACCCAACGACACCAAGAATCCTGGGAGCCAGCAAAAAGCCTCCTTTTATTGTTTTGCTTTGAGGCATATCTGTGTTCCTTACATATAATCCTGCCCCAGGCAAGGCTGAACATTTCATGTAACATGATGACCTTGGAAAACTCACTGCAATTTCGGGATAATTCCTGATGAGAATTTATGGCTACATAAGCATATTATAAGTAAACCAACCAGTTTTCCAAGCCACAGAATGCTGCAGTGCTCAGGATTTCTGCAAGGACCACTTAGTGCAAAGGCTGCTTTGCTCCAGCACAATGAATAGGAGCTCTGTTATTCAAAGGTAATAGGCAGGCTGAAGAAACCATGATATGAGAGGAACTGACGTTCTTGTTTTGCTGCTTTTGCAGGGATTTTTTGCCCATTTGGAAGTTTTGTGCTGCCACCTATTAACTTTCTGTAATTCTCACTTGGAGCCTGGAGCAGGTCCTTTCCTGCCCCTCCTCTCTCTGAACAGGAGGAGGATTTCAGTCCTCCGTCATAGTGGCCCAGCAGCTCGGGGCACCTTATTGCAGTGAAAAAAGTATGTTTGGAGTTATTGTTTCATCTAATGTAATGCTCTTGAGTGGGGGGTGGTTGTGTTCAAGTAGCTGCAATCCTGATGGAGATGAGCAAATGGAAAAACTGAGAGACAGAAAAAGAGGGATTTTTAACCCCTGGGGAAAAGGGATGATGGCACACACCCTGTTGTTGCTCCTTTACGCTTTCCTGTTTCTCTTGCAGATCAAGGCTTCACTTAGCAAAGGTGTTTTTCAGCCAAAATGCATATTGTCGTTCAACCATTTCCAGATGCTTATAACTTTGGCCTGGGGGTGAAATATCAGATTATTTCCTCAAGAGGTGACAAAGAAAATCTGGCTGGGATCAAACACCAAAACGAGATTCTTAATGGAAAGTCATAAGGAACGACTGGAGTGGAAATTCTGTATGTTCCTTTACAAGACTGACTTAGGCAGACATGTTGGAGTGCATGGGCATAATTTGGCAACTAACTCATGGACACAATGTTATTTTTGTCTTTGTGTGTATTCCATGGCTGCTGAGACTACAACAGCAGTTGTTTTAGTGGTGCAGCTAGTCCCCAGCTAACCCGTGTTGCTTGTTTTAAAAGCAAAATGCTCATTTTCTGAACTGTGTTAATTCCTGTCAATTCCTCTGGACAGCTTCTGTTCTTGTTCGGATTTTGGATATGTATTTTGTCATATCAGAAACTTCCTGCGTGTTTTTGAAGTGGGCATCTACTCGATGCAGTGGTCAGAGCGATGTGATTGAAATATCCCTACAGAGCTCTGTGAAGTGTCAAAGGGTGATGTCTGATTTCCATAGGATCTGCTTGCCCAAAGCTCTCCTTTTGTCTCCTGACAGAGCTGTATTCTGATTTCAGAATGTCAGTTATCCATACCTCCTTATTTCCCCTGCTCCTTATGTGTCAGCCCACCTAGAAGCTTTCTATTAATTTATCAAATTGTCATTGGGCTCACTTCGTTGCACTGCGGCTATTAGCCTGTCCATTTGCTTAATTGGCCCATTTCCCGTTTATTATTCAGTCCCTGAATCACCATTTGAATAATTTTTAGCTAACTATTAGGTGAATACCATTTCTAACATGATTACATTGTCTACATTCTCATTTTTGCATGATCACTAAGAGAAAGGGGTTTTTATTATGATGCATATGAGAGTCTCCGGTTAATTGGTGGTTGGAAAATGGGAAGAAAGTGATGGCTCTCTCCAGTAATTACAGAATCAAAGAGTCCATGATTGTTTTAAGTGGCTGAACATGAGATTCAGGTTTCTGCTTCTGTTTCTGTAACTGCAGCTGATGGACTTTTAGCCAGATCCCTTTGCACCAGTGCAGAGGTGCAGCAGGCTCTGGGATTTGTGGGGAATTTGTGGTAAATTATTGTCATGCAAACAGCTTTTATCCTGGGCTGCTTGTGAGGCAGTTGGTCAGGCAGCAGTGTGCAAGTGTCAGGTCTTCTGCTCTCCTAAAGTCCCCAGCTTTCACAGCTGGCACCAGTTCTCCACCTGCCTTGTCTTCACACATGGTGCAGCACAAAAGCTGGGATAGAGGCTGATCAGCCAGCACTGCATACAGTTTGGGGCAGGATGGCAGTACCCCCGAGCTGGCACCCCAGTCGCTTCTCCTGGCTCATTTTGGACATAGGGATCACAACATCCAGGGCATGAACAAGGCACAGCTAAGGGAACAACCTGTTCTTGCTGTTCATTCTTAACCACCACCCTTCATGTGTTACAGTGGGGCCTGTAGGGGAAGCTGAGCCATGAGAGAGGCCTGAACCTCGCTGGCTGTTTTGTGCCAGTCCAACAACTCAAGGTTGATACGGTGGCTGCCATTGCCACAGCCTGTGATTTATGAGGAACTTGGGAGTAAATCATAGGATCTCAGAATCATAGAATGGCTTGGGTTGGAAGAGACCTTAAAGAACATCTCATTCCAACCCCCCTGCCACGGGCAGGGACACCTTCCGCTATCCCAGGTTCCTCAGAGCCACATCCAGCCTGGCTTTGGAGACTTGCAAGGATGGGGCAGCCACAGCTTCTCTGGGCAACATGTGCCAGGGCCTCCCCACCCTCACAGGGAACAACTTTTTCCTAATATCTGATCCAAATCTACCCTCCTTCAGTTTGAAGCTGTTCCCTGGGTCCTGTGGTAGAAGTATTAATAATGGAAAGAGGAAAAATATGATCAACTTTATGGGAGAAAATTTTAGCTACGGAGAGCCCCAGGGCTGCACAGTGACGCAGAGAATCTCCTCTAGGCTTGCTCAGCAACAGCTGAGATTTGTCTGAGCTTACCTTTGTGAGGGTAGGGCTTGTGCTCACGGAGGATTGCTCTGAATATCAACCAAGACTTCAAGTCCTGGCTTTCTTCCTAGCTGGGCCTGGGCCTGGGAACATCTGGGCTATTGATTCCGATGGAATTCTGGGTTTATTGTCATCGAAGCCAGATTTTGGAGGAGCATTTTTGTTCCCAGTCATGGTGTGATTCCCAGAAATTATTGCCCTTGTGTTAGGTAAGCCCAGAGTTTGGGCTCTGGGCATAAAGGGTGCTGGGCTCCTCCTCAGGCTAGAGTGATCTTATGGAAAGTATTGTCTGTGTACTCCAGGAATAGAGAAATAGGTCCCTAAAATAAGAGAGAGGTGTAGATATGCCTCAGTGCTAACATCAGGCAGGGTAAGAGTCTGTGTTCACCTTGGCGTTTTTGCGTTCCCAGCTTGGTTCTGGTGACTGTAAACATCTACAGAAAGACTCATCTGTGCCTGTGGTGCTGACACAATAGGCAGCATCCAGGCTTAGTTGTTCTCAACCAAATTATTCAGAAAGAAAGCTTACAGGTTTAGCCAAATGCAGAGTTACTCTTTTGGAAGGCAATAAAAGTGCGGGGCTGCAAACCATCGAAATAATCCCCCAGCTGGCCAAGGAAAGAGCACAACCACAAACAAAAGCAGCTCTCGACTTGGAGTAACCTCCAAACTCGCTGCCATTCCAGAGGAGTTGCTAATCACAGATGTGTGTTAGTCTTTGAAAAATACATTGGGAGGCAGAGGATTTCTAAGTTGCAGCAGCGTGGAGATAATTTTATTTACACTTTCTCTGCGTTGGGTGCCGAGTGGCTCATTTTCCACTCTTAAATTTAAACAGGATGATATTGCACCCCCTGGGCAAAGGGAGAATGGAGCCAGTTAAACATTGACTGGGAGGAGATGTGCATCCCCGCTGAGCTGAGCACCACCCAGACTGAATTTTGGGAGGTTCCTTAACCTTTGCTCCCGAGGCTGTTGTGCTGACAGTGCTGAAACCCTTTCCCCCATCAGTGTGGGTAGGTTTGGAGCATACCCTTACGCTTGGCTACCTCCAGCTCTGTGAGGGCCCCCGGCCTCAAGTGCTTCCCCTGCCACCAAAGAGAGCAGGCTGGGTCAGTCCAGAATTTAAACAATGATGTCACCATTGTCAAAGAAAAGAAAAGCTCTGTGGGAATCCAGGAGACGAGCCCCAAATTAAGGATCTTTTGGTTAAATACGAGCACTAAGGAAAGCTTGCGAAGATCAGAATAGTGTTGCGTGCCAGGGTGGCATTTGACATCCAAGATAAAAGGGGGACTTATTTCAGGAGTGAGACTGTTTCAGCAAGAGAAAGAAATCTTGGTGTCTGTGTTGGAATGCATAAAAACACATGTTTCCGATGTGGTTTTCTCATGTGCTAAATGAACAGGACATCTGGTTGTGTTTTTAAAAATTAAATTGACTGACACTAAATCAGTGCTTTACAAAGCAAAAGGTAGTAAACCAAGAACATCTAATAAGGTAACAATGAAATATTTGGCAGGGCTTCAGAGTATTGGAAACTCACACAACCGAAAGGAGCTGAAATATTGTGATATATACGAGGCCTTAACTTCTCATTTATCTGTGCTCTTTCTTACTGCACTTCACAGTAATATGTTGCATTCCCATTGGTATAGATTTCTATATGTTAGTGCCAAAACTCCAGATGTTTTCGAGGTAAATCTCTGGAGACTATTTTATTGTGTTTCATTTCTTCTTATTTACAATTCACTTGTCTTGAACTCCAGCCATCAGTAATAAAAATCCATAGAGCCTGCAGCTGAGCCAAGTGGACACCATTGTCCTGTTTTTCCAAGCTGGGATGGGTTGATCCAAGCCTTGAACAGAATCCAAACCACTGGAGTTTTCCAAAAGTTCGTCTCTCTTCTTTTTATTTTTTAACCCTTCATGCACCAGGGAATTAAGAGACAACTGCTTTGTCCTTTCCTGAGGGGTTCAACCCCTCTTCACCACAGCAGCATATCCACAGTTGCTGTGGTTCAGCCCTTCTGCAAAGACTGGCTCCTGTCCATCAGAGCCCTGACCTGACCAGTGCTCCAGGGTTCTGTATCCCTCCTCCAGGCTACCTTCACCTCTGATGTGCCAGCTTCCTCTGCTTCCCTCTGGAGTTACAGGAAAAGCAATGTGGAGGTGCAGTCTTGCCTCATCCCTGAGCCACTTTGTGCTTTTTAACATCTTCCCTTTGTGCCTTGCAGGCACTGCACAGTGCTCCAGCTGGGCACTTCCAAACCCAAGCTCCCCTTTGCCTTCCAGGTTTGGGGTTTTTTTAAACTTTTATTAATGAATTAAGATATATTAAGCCTGCTGTCCCCTCCCCTGCTCAGTTTGCTGTCTGTTTAGGTTGTAAGTACCTTCAGGTTCTCTGGTATATCAGAGAGATTGTGGTGCCCGTCTTGCACTGAAATCAGTCTGTGTTTACTGGGGAATTCAGGTCTCTGCATGCTGACAAACCCCCTGCTTAATGACATAGAAATAATTAGTCACTTTGCTGTAGTGGGACTTCGGTTAATTTTAAAGAGCTGCGAAGTTTTGTTTCAGAGTTGCTGCAATCAGCGGTTACATTTTATAACCCATCACAGGCACGTTTGATCAACCGCACAGATTTTTATGTGAACATACCCTCCCACCAGATGTGTATAAACATAAATCATCCCACAGCACAACCTGATCATGTTTTCTTAGTGGTTCTGGGCTTGACTGATCCTCTAGGGGAAAGCAGTGCTGCTCAGAGAACTCCAAACTGGGGTTGAGACCTGCTTGGGTCTCACAAGCGCTGCTCTGCTGCCTTTTCATGTCAGGGAGAAGGATGAATGAAAGGGAGGTGTTGCAGCTCTGAAAAGGGGTTTTCTCTCTGCCCACACACCCGGGTAGATGTGGCTGGCTCTGAGTGCAGCCTCTTGCCTGGCCTGTGTTTCCTGCGCTGGCGTTAAGGGGCTGTGCAGTGCTCGAGGACTAGAGCTGCAATGCAGTAACTGGTAACTCCTGCTCCCTGCAAAGCTGGAGGGATTTCTTTCCTGCTCTAGTAAGCAGCTGGAGTGGTAAGTGCCAGCCTCCCAGGTTTTTGAACAATTCCTATTTTTCTTTGACTTCTTGTAGTTGAAACACACTTAGGCAAGGCAGGTAATGTCCTTTATGCTTTGTGCTATTGCTTGTGAATTATGTATTTATTTTTTAAATAGTACAAGTTATCTATATGCTGTGAAGTTTATAATTTTTGTATCAGTAGATATGACTGTATTGGTCAGCATCCTAATTACCTGAAGAGCTGAATATTTACTGTTCATCAGTAAATATTTCAAAATGAAGCAATTCTACATGGACCAAACCCAAAATGCCAGATAGGAGCACTCTCACAGTGGATCCAGGAATGACACTTAACAATTGCCAGGTTCCAAACTTGAGTTACCAAATTGCATCACAAATGATGGTGCTGTTGGCATTCTAGTTTCACATGTTGAAACAGAGGTTCTGAAGGACAAAATCATTTCCTTTACACTGCCACTATACTGCTACCAGCTCGTCTGCAGTCCTGTATCCCAGGTAGTGTCACGGATGCATCTTGGATGCAGTTTGTCCTGAACTTCAGAGGAATCTACCTTCAAATTCCATGCCTCAAGCTCATCTCTAGAAATATTTAATGAGCGAAGTGTTAATTCAGATTGCATGGAAATAATTAACAGAGAGAGCATCAAAGTACAGTCTCTTCCCAAGTTAGTGGTATTTTACAAAACTTAAAGCTCTGGAAAAGCAGAGAAAGCACTGTGCTGATCAACCATCTTCACTGGGGAGAAATGAATACAAGGCAGGCATTAAGAACCAGGAATGATGGCTGCTATTTACTTTTATTTTCTTTTCGTTCTGAAGCGAGTTCTGTGTTTGTATCTCCCAGCTTTATTTGTGATCAGTGAGGCTTCAGCCTGGATTGAAGCCACAGGGGTCACAGATTGCTCAGCCGTGGATTTTGTCATGGTGTCCTTTGAGTACATTACATAAAGGTCACTGTTTTGGTTACTTTCCCCCCTCTTTCTCCATTTTTAAACTTGTTTTCTCTCTACTGATGCTCTACTGAGGACCAGCTACAGAAACAAAAACATTTTTAAATCTTCAGTGTAAAGCTGGGTACACACAGAGTACTCCACATTTATATAACATCTGTCCTTAAAGTGTCAATGTTTGCCAAGAAATTCTATTTATTGGCATCTCAGCCCTCTGAATTCAGCTGAAAGGACTCAAAGGCTTTCAGTGATTTCAGTGTATTTTTGATTGTGTCATTATTCTCCTGCAGTGAGAAGGGAAAAACAAATCACTGTGGTATCTAAAATGCTGTGTGCATCTTTTTGTAAATGCAGTAATCTCGCAGTCGTCTGTTTTTCCCAATGTGATGCTGCCCCAGTCAATTCTTTGTGCCAGAGAGGGAAAGATGTGATTGGCTCCCAAATTCCAGGAGTCAGTATAATAACCTGCTCCCTCTGCCCTGTCTGTCTCTGAAAAATGCGGAGTTTGGGAGGGTTTTTTAAACATTCCTTAGAATGAAAAGAATGACTCTCAGCTCTCAAGAAAAAGCTCATATATTTCTCTCATCATAATTCTCAACAGTACTTGAATTTTTAGTATGAAGGAGTTGCAATAAATGCCATAAGATCAATCTTGTGAAGTAATAACATTTCAGGAGAGGGAAAGATTTTAATTTGAAATGAAAGACTTGAAGATCCTTGCCTGGACACAAAGAGAGGATGACTCCTGAGAAGTCGTTCCAGAAAAAAAAGCAGAGAGACTGAATTAATTGAATAAGTTATGAGTGTTAAATTATTAATTCAGCTCTGAGTCAGCTTTGAACTACTTATTAGCAATTAATTGATACAGATATTTTATAAAATGTACAAGTCATTTTAATAAATACTTCTAAGCACATTTTTTTAACTGGATGTTAAATGATGGGCACATGAAAATGTATGCTCAGTCTTAATCTGCATCCCTATAATGTATGGAATAATCAGATTAACAGCACTCCCTGGAAAAGGAAGGCTCAGTGGGAAAAGAACAAAGCTGGAGAGGCACTTCCTGTGCTGGTTTTTTGGAGAGGACCAACAACCACCTCTTCCAGCACACAAGAAACTGAGTCTTCTTGTGTGTTTCTGGTTGTGGCCATCCACCCAGGCAGGGTTCTGGCTGTTCAACCATCTGGGACCCATGCTGGGAATTAAACAGGAGGAGATTGCTATAAATATTAAACACAAAGAGGTTGCTGTAACAGGAGGAGTAACTTTCCACGTGCAGTGTGGGGAAAACCAGTAGAAGAGGACACTGACCCTCCACAGCAAACCTGTCCCATCCTCTCTGTCTCCAAAAAGCCACAACCATGAAGGGAAGGACTTGCAAAGCAGCAAATTTTTGCAGCCTGATCTTTTGCACTGACTGTCAGGGTCCTTTCAGATCTCTCGTATTTACAGGACAGTGTAACCTGTGATTTAAACTTCATTTCATGAGCTCATTATCGAACAAAGATGACAAACAAGGGCTCAATCACATTTTGGTGACTCATCTGTCACATTAATTCCCTTAGCCACCATTCAAGTTGTATGATTTCCTAACTCATAACCCCTGACTCTTCATATCATGTCCCTATGAACAAAAAAATTAATTAGTTCCCTATTCAGTGGTGAGAATGCTCCTCCTTCCTGTCACAGTGTGAGCATCCCCTGTATCCCACCAAGAAACACAAAAGCCTCAGCAGTCCGGCTGCTATTGGATCTGCTTCAAAAACTTTTGGAGTGAGCTGAAGTTTTATACCTTCCAGCTTGGAGGTTTGGGCTTTGCCATTTCCAGAAGTTAATGGATTCCGAGGAAAATGCCAGACAAAAGGTAACAGCTCCAGTTTTCTAGTGATGGTGGCTGCAGAGTGGCCCTTCCTGGCAACCTGTCCTGCCTGCTTGGTGTCCTGGCTTTGGTGGGATGGTGCTGCCTGGTGCTCCCAGCTTACATCAGGCTTTAGCATGAGCTGGGTTAGCCAAAACCTGAGCAGGAGTCGAGTGAACTGTCCTGCCTCACCCTCACCTCCTTCTCCAGGGCAGCTGCTCCTCGGCACAAGAGCCTGTTGGAGGATATTCCAGTGTTCTGCAGGTGTTCCAGGTCAGTGCTCAGGGGAAGAGGTGTCTGGCCACCCATGAAATCTTCTGGAAATCCCATTCTTTTCTGCAATATGCTTTTGAGCCTGTTCTCACTCCAGGAGAGCAGCAACCTCACTTATGCTCTTTGACGACAAGGAATGTACTTATTCTGATCTCTTCCACATGCTCCTTTTACTTTCATCAACAAATTTTGAGTCTGATTCATCCTTGAGGAAAAATATTTTCCTGTTCTGTCAAATTCTCTCCCTAACCTTTCTATTCTGAGAAGTTTTTACAGGGTTAGTAATAATACTTGCACACCAAGTGAAGAGTATGTCTTTAAGCCATGAAAAGTATCTCATAAATTACTATTTTTTTTAACGTTGAGTAAGAATCCAGTTGAAATTGTACTTTGCCATCCATAAAAATGCACCAAGATGGTTGTTGAAATGCTCATGCCCTTGTGCACAGGCACATGGACTCACTGGAGACAGATGCATCTGTTTGAAAACTGCCTCTGATTTTCTGGGTCAGGCTTGCACTTAGATAGTACTTTCGTGTTCTGTTACTTGCTTTACAGCAAAGTGCAAAGATATTGCTGTCTTTTTAGAGCTGAGGATTTGTGGACACGAGGACACGAGAATTCCTCGGGAACTGATGTTCCTGAGAGTTGGGAACCCGTATCCCGCTGACCTCCAGTAAAGTTTACTGAATTCTGAAAGCAGGTTCTTGCTTAGGTGAGTATCACCTTGTTAATATTGTCAAAACAGCTTCATTTAAATCATCACCAAGCCTGTTGGTGGGCAGGGGAGCTCTAAAGTTTGCCCCCAACATTTTGGGTTATACTGAGACCTTGATTTGCACATGAAAAGAGGAATGAACCAGGCAGCACTGAAACACAGATTTGCAGAGAGACACATGACTTCTCCTCGTGCAGGTTTATTTCATGCACGCTATTTCTCTTCATCCCCCCTCCAGTGACTGCACTGGAGCCTCTCTGAAGATTTTTGCAACCTTTGATGGCCAAATAAGCCTGGTGTTTCAGTGGTACAGATCTGTACCTTCCATGCTGTTTGGTGTAACCTGAAAGGCCCAAGAAATATTTTCTGTGGAGAAGTTACTAGAAGTGATGCAAGATACAAAGCAGGAGCAGAGATGATGCACAGCTTGGTGGATGAGGACTTCAGGTGAGCCAGGAGATGTGATTTTATCCCTACAGAGATCATTCCTTCGGGAAGTTACATTAGTTTCTGTGTCTAAGCTGCCCCTCTGCCTTTGCTTCGTGTGCTAGGGTGGGAAAAAAGTCTGTTACAAATCTCATGTTGTGGATTTCAAAACTGCCTGGTACAATCTTGGTGGGGCTTCTAGGGATAAATGTAACAGAAATAATAACAGCAATGGTTATCTTCAGAGCAATAACGCACTGAAAGCCTCTCATCTTTTAAAACCTACTTGCTGCAGTGTAACCAAGCACAGCACAAACACTGTTAACAGCTTTCTACACCACTAGAATGAGTATTTTTATTCCATCAGAGAAATAACTAATAAAATACAGGCAGTAACACCAGATGGAATAACATATTTTAGGAGAGGGCAGTTCAATTAGCTCATTACACATCTCAGGAAACCACTGTGGGAATCAGATAGGAAAGAGAGTCAGGGATGTGCTTGGATCATG
Organism: Oreocharis arfaki; assembly: GCA_013398015.1. Lineage (NCBI taxonomy): Eukaryota > Metazoa > Chordata > Aves > Passeriformes > Paramythiidae > Oreocharis > Oreocharis arfaki. The sequence goes on along the minus strand of VZRR01006244.1, from coordinate 86,688 downwards.
TCAGGTGTCTCATTCTGTTCCGAAAAGTGTGAGTTCTTGCCATGTGTTTGTATCGACAGAGACCAGAGAAGTTCCCGCTCCTCTCAGGAGAAGGTTGTTGTTGTGAACATTGTTTTGTGAATGGTAGTTTGGAATTTCCTGTCAAAAGTTTTGGTCAGGATAATAATTTCTTAACTTAATGGTGCTCATAGAAATAGCAGCAGCAATGACAGCATTTTCTCCACGCTTTGGTAATTTCTTGAATGGCTTGAGCAAAGACAAGGCAGAGTCATGGCACAATCTACAGCTTTCCCATTTTATTTACTTGTATATGTTCATATTTCAGTGACTGCTTTATGTAATGTCTTTATCTGCATATCACCTTTTAACAGGAGTTATTGATTTTTTAATCATTTTTATCATTTGAATGGCTTCAATTTGAAAGAGAGTGGGGTTAGGTTAGATGTTAGGAAGAAATTTTTCCCTGTGAGGGTGGGGAGGCCCTGGCACAGGTTGCCCAGAGAAGCTGTGGCTGCCCCAGCGCTTGTAGTGTCCAAGGCCAGGCTGGATGGGGCTCTGAGCAAGGTGGGATGGTGGGAGGTGCCCCTGCCCATGGCAGGGAGTTGGAATGAGATGGTCTTTAAGGTCCCTTCCAACCCATTTATGATTCTATGTCTGTTTGTGCACACATGTCCTGCCAGTCTGACGATTGAAAATGTAATTTTCACACCCTGAAATAGCATTTCCAGCCTGAATTCTGGCATTGCAGGTTTCAGGTCTGTAACTGTTGTTTTCATTTTTGAATGCCCGTGGGCAGCTGAAAGCAAAACAGATCAGGCAGTGCGTGGTGAAAAACACAGAAGTTAAAGAAAGAGTGTGAGTAGTAGAAAATGCTCATGCAATGAGCAGTGCTGTTAATGATCCTCCTGGCCCACAATTGTTGTCTCCCCCAGCCTGGCATGCTGCATTCATCCTGGGGCTGGCTCTTTGCAACTGCCTGAAAATGAACAGGAATAAAAGTGAAACAAATCTTGCAGCCTTTTTTTCTCCCAGGTAGTGCTCCTAGGACTGCAAATCCCAAATCATCGCCTACCCAAAGTGTGTTTGCTGTGGATGGTGGCTCAGAGCCGGCTCTGCCTTGCATTGATTGTGCTGACTGCAGTTCTCAGAGACTCCTCCTGGGCTGGTTTTGGCACGCAGCGGGCTCAGGTAGCACTCCAGGAGTAGCCATAGCAACCTGGTGCTCGACAGCACCTGCACATCCACCCGGAGAGATGGAGAAATACGGAGACTGCATTTTAAACGTGCTCTCAAAGCTGCTGCTACTTCCACTTGTACACTGGACCCTGAAGGTGTTCCAGCACTTACCTGATGGGAAATGCCATAGGAATTTGAAAAAAAAAAAAAAAAAATTAGTATGTTCTTTTATTTCCAAGTGCTTTCCCCCACTCAGGCCTGCCAGGTCCCTCTCCTTTGTGTTAAGTCCTCAGCTTGGCAAAGCACCTGTGCTGAAAGCATTTCACAGGTCTAAATGATGGCATCTGGAAATGAGACAAATCACTGCTACAGCCTCTCTCTGAACATACCAGCACCGGTGGAAAGCTTTAAAATCCCTGATTCTTGGCCAAAATTCTGCAACAGGACCCATGAATAGGGCTGATCTCCAGTGGGTGCAGGGGCTCTCATCCATCTCCATCAGCTGGGAGCTCAGGCAAAGGCCCTGCCTGAGTGTGGGACACATATTAGCTGAGATTAGGTGCCCCTAAATTATCTCAGAACGATAAGAATTCAAATTAATACATTGCTTTTGACCTCCTGTTGGATTCATGGAGCTGATTAGTCCGTGCAGTTTCTAACAGCACCTTCACAGCCAGCCCTACCATCGTTGCAGGTTATAACTAATCAGGCAAGAAAAGCTCTTTTCTGTCAATGAAGATGCTAAAGTTTCTACTTTTGGAAACTTGCTCTCTCAAATAGCTCTTTCTTGGTAGTAAGACCACATATGCCCTCTGCTGTCCCTTCAGATTGTGTGAAGACCTATTAGCAGAACATTATTGGTATTGTTGTTACTGATATTCATTCAATGACTCTGTGGAAACTGAGGAATATTCTGAGCATTGCAGGGAGGGGTTCAGGGAGTTCCATCTCTGCGTGTGCAGGTGGAGTCTCTGGGCTTACACCAGGTGCAGGACAGCACAGGGCAATCTCTTGGGAAAGCCCCACAGAAATCCTGCTTTTCGCATTTTCAGTTTTTCTGCTTTCTAAGCACAAAGTCTCTCTGATGTGCTTCCTAGTTCTCCAGAGTCATCTGGAATAAGATCAGATCTGCAAAATTCTGTGCCTTTAAAAGTAGATCTATAACAAAACCGTAGGTCAACCTCTAAATATAGAGGATGGTACATTTTTTCAGTAAGCAAATTGCTTGCTGTTTTTCCATGCTGGATTTCCTTGATTTGTCAGAAACGGTTAGTGTTAGGAAACTAATTTCTTGGCAGCAAACGAACCTTTAACAACCTTGGGTAAACTTTATGTGGTGCTTAATTTGCACTAGCAGCACATAATGCAAACGAAGTGTTGACTAGAATGCACTTTGCCAAATTCATTTCCATCTTCTGGCGACAGATCCTTTTCTTGACGAAGATAAGTTTCCCAGCACTGTTCAGCTCGCTGCCTGCTGTTTGTGCAAATTGTCCACACGGTGTTATTTTAATGTGTAATGGCAGCACAGTCACTCCTTGACACCCTGCTTTTGAATTATGTATTAAATCTCGTTGGGTCCCAGTAATTCTCATTTTGGAGAGCACGGGGGACATAGTGGGGTTCTAGCAGAACCTTATTTTGGTAAGTGGGAGAGGGGACTCAAGAGGCCAACAGTTTTCCATGGATGGATGCTAGTTTGGCACAGAACTGGGTTGGTCAATTTTGTTTGGAACACGGTGATTTCTTACACAGACCCAGCTGTGCTCTCTGCCCAAACTCTGGGACAGACCCTAAGTTAATTGCTGTCTCCCAGGTTTTGTGGGATCATGGGACCACACGTGGTGCCTTCATGCAGATTATTTCCACTAATCCTCTAATTCAAGTGCTTCCTAAAATACTGTGCCTGTCCTGGAAATGCACACTGAATGCTCAGCCAAAACTATACATTAGGGGGCAATTAGCTATGAGCAGAGCACTGAAACCTGGAATATTTTTGACTAAGAGGTCAATTAGTGTGATTGGGAGGCAAAGGATGCAGCCAGCCACGGTGTGGTCAGAGGGAGCAATCAAGTGAATTGAGCAGTCAGCTGATTAGGGAACAACTAGTGAGAGCAAGATGAATTTTCACCCTGGAAGTGATGAATGTAGATCTGTCTGGAGCATTCAGCCAAACTGAACACTCAATCAGCATTCGATTAACCTGAGCTGCCCCCCGTGGACATAGGGTTTAAATACATATATATATATGTATATATATATGACAGTCTCATCACGTGTTATGCTCCTAAGAGCTCTTCTGTGTGTAATTAAGTATCAGCAAAATTAGTAAATAATAACTCAAACATACTGAGTGATAGTGATATAACTGTGTAGTCAAGCAAAATATTTTAGTGGCAAACTGAAGGTTCCTTTATCTTACAACTCATCTGTCCTTAGATCACATTCGTGTTTCAAATCCAAATATCAGAAATTTTTCTATTGTCTAGTAATAAGTCTAAAAGTAGGGTAAGGCAAGGCCTTGAGGTTAATTAAAGTTCACAGGAAATGTACTTTTTACTATCAGACCTATGCCTCTGTAATTAACATTTGAAATGCAGGGTTAATTATTATTGTCCCCTTTGTTAGTTTGCAATGTAGAATGAAGACATCAAAAGGTTCAAGTTTGATTTTGAGGGCAACTTTTAGTAGCAGGGAAACTTCCCTGACCCGTGAATACCTCTGTGGAGTCCCCAGTCTGGGTCTGGAGGAGGAAGGAGAAGAGTTTGGCCCGGTGGCAGCACTGCTCACCTGGGCCTGTGCAGATGTGCTGGCATCAGTTTGCAGAAGGCGCATCAGGGAGACCTCTGGGGAAGGAAGAAGCGTTCTCATGTTGGCTCTTCTAAAGTCTACCCCAGTGAACTTCACTTGGTTTATCTCCATGACTCAGAAAAACGTATGAACCATAGTCGGTATTTTTGAATTTTTTTGTTTAGATGAGGTCATAAATGGCATCGTGCCAATCCGAGCAAAGGCAATGCTTTCTTTACATTTGCCAGCTCATCTTTTCTCAAAGTACAACTCATGACTCTCTACATTTATTTTTTGTCCCTGTTTATATGTGAGGTAACCTTTGTCTAGTGTTTGGGATATGTCTTTTAACCCAGACTAGCTCTGTTTATAAGTGTATCGTGGCACTGTCGCGTTTCACGTGGCAAAATTTCCTCTATTGGTTCCTCAACCCAGACTAAAGTTACATTATTTTAGCATTGAGAGAGTTGTTCTTTTCTCAAAATATTTATATTGCAAAACCCCGTGCTCCCGAATTTAGTGCGGTGTAGGAGCCACAAGTTCACTTCTCACACGCACTGATTTGGCAGCAGTCGAACCACAGAGATGTCTTTAGCCCTACTCATTTATTCTGGGGAAGGACAAGGTCTCCAGGGGCTGTACAAACAAGTCTGATTTAAGATTTGTTTTCTAGAAATGTTTCAGCTGCCGTGTTCTGCGTGTACATAATTTATAGGGCGTCTCTTAATCTTTGAAACCGTAGCTTATGGTTACTGATTGCACAAATCATCCAGGATGCGGCTGTAATCAAACTCTGGACGGTTTTGTCATGGTAAAAGGCAAATGGTGACACTGGAAGTGTGATGCTCAGCAGTGGGGCACTGACCTACTGTACTCGAGCTAAGAAGTAGCTCAATTTGCTTGCAGATTACAAAATATTTCCTCCTATACGCGGGCTGATGAAGGTCAAAACACTCAGTGAGCAAGTTGCTCCCACATGTCAAACAATGCTCTGGGGTAATGGTTGTTGTGGCTTCCCGTGTCCTCTCCATGGCAAAGCCAGGCTATTTTTGGGTTGGCACCCATTGCCCACTGTCCCAGCTGACCCTGAGGTGTCCCGGCCCTTGCTGAGGGGAGGCAGACAGCTTCCCAACCTGCGGAGTGCCAGGAGGCTCGTGTGCTGCCTGTGGTGGGTCTCCGTGGGCTTAAGAGTCATTTCCAGCCTAATTGATTCTAAATTCTCTGCGCTGCCTCGTGCTGCTCTCCCTGCTCAGGAAAGCAGAGCAGCAATTTCCCAGGAGCCCAGGAACTTCTTTCCCCAGTGCAGTTGCATGTGCCTGGATTTACCTTGCTATGCACTCAGAGCAGCTGTGGCAGCCTTCTTCAGTCAGTGCATGGGACATGTCTGCACATTCCCACAGCAGGTTTGTCCAACTGTTCAGAGCCACATGCCTGGAATGTTTGGATGTGCATTTGGGATGCTGTACCTGGCTCACACTGGCCCCTGGGGAGCATCTCCCAGCAGAGTGACAGAACTGATTTGTGTGCAGAAGTATCAGTTCTCCCAGCTTTTTCCTGGCTGAGAGTTCAGAGGTCACTTTGTGCTGGTGGCATTTGGGGCTGCTGCATTTCTGTTTTGCCTCTAAAGTGCACGCCGCTGTACGGTTATTTTAGGAACTCCTTTTTTGCGTGTATGTGCGTAAGAGAGAAATTCCAACCTGGTACCATAAAGTTAGATTCAAAATTTTGGCACCATTTATCTTCTTTGCACTCTTTAACTACTGCCACTGTTGATTATAAATGGTTTTGCCATTACTTAAATGGCAAGTACAGACACACCCTTATCTGAGAAACTGATGGCAAATGGCTGCATTTTAAGATTTGATGAATGTTGGACCATTTTTGTCCCTTTTTTTTTTTCATCCTGTTTGGCTCAAAACATCAGTATTATAGGTAGCCAAACTTATGAAACATTTGAAGTTCCTTTATATCAATGATCAAATTACGAACGAAAATTTTGTTTTTAATAACTGAAGTCCATGTTATATTGGGTGATGGGATGATGGCTTCAAAACCATTTTCCCTCTGGTTTCAGATTATTCTTTGATTGGGAGATGCAAGACCTTCTTGCCAAGAAAGAAGCTCTGAACAAGGTTCAGAAGAATTACTTCTTCCTGCAAAGCGAAGTCAGGTCACCCAGAGATGCGCCTGGAGGAGGAACAGGTGGGAGAGTTAAATGAACAAATCAATCTCTGTTTAACTTATTTCCTGTTTTGCTGTACATCACTTTAAAAATTATATTTAAGTAGTCATAGCTCATATTTTTGGGTTTGAGAGCAAAGAAAGGTCTGTGCCACCGCCCCTCACAACTGATTAGTCCATTGCCCAAGGAAAAACGTCAGGCAGTCCCTGTAAGAGTATGAGCAGTTTTTATGCTGTTGTCATGTGGTGCTAGACACAGTTTTGCCTCCTGAGTTCCTACCAGCTCTTCCTTTCTGGACTGCTCCCTTCTCACACCATCCATCCTCCCAGAGCAGAGCACGGTGCTCACATGCTGTTGGCACTTTTGTTCATGTTGATTTTGGAAGTACCCCTGAGCCTACACGGCCAGAGCTTTCATGAGATCCCCACTTTTCTCAGGCTTCCCATATACTTTGTGTGCTCTTACTCTTTGCTGTTCTCTGTTTCCCTTCCCTGGTAAGTTAAACACATTCTCCTTGGTGGCCCTCTTTTAATATCTGCTCCCTTTGGGGGAAGAAGATCTGTAAATCCCAGAAAGGTCCCAGCCAGCTCCCTCAGCTTCTTCCTTGTGTTCTTCCAAGCCAACTTCCAGTGCCCTGCATGCTGAATTTCCATGAATCCTTGGTTTGGGAGGCACAGAGGCTCGCCCAAGGCAAAGCAGCCTATGCAGACTTGCCAACCCAACCTCCTGATCTCTGTCTCTGAGCTGCTTGTGACTGTACTGGAGGCCTTTGCTTCTCCAAGTAGACCCTGAGAGTGAGAACCACCACCTGGAACTTTGGAAATATCACCTTAATTTGTTTCCTGCACATACAACACTAAAGACAACTGCTTCCTTCTGTTCGAGCAAAGCAAGAAGCCACAAGCACCTGCTGGAAGGGCTGTGCCTGGAAAAGGCAGAGGAAAAACAATTGTGTGAGGAATTGCTGAAATGACCATGCTCATTTTCACTCTTCTTTCTCTACGCACTTAGCAAGAAGTGCATGCTCATGTTCCACTGAGCACTCAATATCTGAACTGTGCTGCAGGTTCCTGGAGCAGCCATGAATTTCACTGGCAGAGTTCTCCTCTTGCTACTCCCTGCAGTTCAAACCTGCATGTGCCAGGGATCTGCAAACTAAAATGACAGGAAGAGGGCTCACTAACAGCTGTAGTGCCAAAGCCCACGAAATTAAAGGAAGGAAAACATAAGGGCTGCACATACATCAGTAAACATAGGCACATCTAATCTGTTTTGGTTAGAAAGTCTAGAGGAGCAAAGAGCAGATTTTCAAATACAACATCTGATTCAGTGATCTGATCTCCCTGTGACAGAGAGTGTTTGGCACTGACAAACCTTGTTGGTTTAATGGCTTGACGAATCCTGCTGGCCATTCATTTGTTGACAGACATGTATCTAAACAGGTATCTGTATGTGTTCATGTATATAATCATAAAATAAAATAGATAATATGATGTAGTGTAGCATAGCATGATAACATAACATAAATATAATTTAGGTATTAGATAAAGCAAGCCATACACCTTCTGCTTTTCCCCCTGCTGGAGCCATTTGCTAGTTGATTAACTAAGGAGGTCCCTTGTCATTTTCATCAACACAGGCTCATCTTTTGCCTTTCTGATTGGGAACAGCAGAAGTTTATGTGGAAAACAAACCTGCACGGTTTTTGGTTGTGATATGTCATTCCCAGGTTACTTCTGTCCTAACCTGCCTCCTCTAATGCAGGGAGGCCGTGGTTCTGTCCTCTGTTTAATCCCAACATGCAGTGCAGGCACCGAGCTTTTAACTCCAAGAGCTGGCAGTGTGGGGTGGGCAGTTAAATACCCTCTTTTTCTCTCCAGCATGAAGCTTGCAACAAATTTACCTGTGTTTAAGATTTTCATAATGTATTTTAATGCCCAGTGACACCCATTGCACAAGCAGGGGTTTTGTAAGGTGTTAGAATCAGATTGCCACTCTCTGTGAATATTTCCCATGGGAGTGTTTTCTCTGGGCTCAGCTGTGCTCTCACTAGCACCTGTGTAAACTCACCAGTCATTTCAGTAAGTTCCTGGAATCTCTCTGCACTTGTAGCACCATAGATGGAAACAGGAGCTAATTAAGTTAATTTTTGAATTTTTTAACGTGCAGCAGACACTCAGCCCTGCCCGCCCACGCAGGCAGAGAGGCGCAGGCACAGAGGTGCAGGTGGGCTTCATAAAATAAATGGCCTGGCCAAGAGTGTCTGCCCAGATGAAAGCCAGATGTTTGGGAAGGAAACTCCTTTTCTGCCAAGGTTGTGTATGGTCAGCCTGAGCTGCGTGGCCGAAATAGTGTTCTCAGGAATATTTACAAGGATAAACATAAACACGCTTTTCCTTCCTTGGAGGTTTTCAACAGGTGCTGCCTGTTTGAGTTTTGCTGGCTTTGAGTTTTCCAGTTGGAAAGGTTTGCTGGCTTTGAGTTTTCCAGTTGGAAAGTGTCCTGCACATGTCAGTATTGTATGGACTGTGGCACTTTTTCTCCTCTCCTGTTTCGTAGTGTGGATCCAGGGAAGCCCTGAGAGTGCTGGATGCTCTGTGTGTGCAGGGGGTGCCTCTGCATTTACAGGCACGTTGTGTGTGATCTCACACAGTCTTCAAAAAAGTGCATCAGTTAAATCATGTCTTTACCTTCTCCATGGCTTCACAGCACTCATGGACATAAGAATAACTCTTGCTTGGGCAGCACACTGTCCTCGCAGGACATGCAGCTCCCACCCTTTTAGGCTCTTGGAAGAGCCCCCACATCCTGTCCCAAGAAGCAAAGCTGAGGAACTTCACCAAGCTTCATCTTCTCCCTTCCCTGAACCTCTCTTGCTGTCCTGACTCTGCAGCAGTGTCACAATAAGGAATTCTGCAAGGTCCCCTGAATGACATAAAATGAACCACGTAATTATTTAACTTCAACACAAGGACAAAGATTTTTTTTTTTTTTTCTTTTTGGAAGAACTTAATACGGAGAACTCAGCAATTCCTGTAGGATCGTGGTTGAAGAAGCTTGCAAACCCTGTTGCCCTGTGCTGGCAAATTATCAGGAAGCTCTTGAACCACTGCCTGGTCATCCTTCTAAGGGAGAAATCCACACAGCTGGCACCTAGAAACGTGTGTAGATTAAAAAAAGAGTGCAGACAAATACAAATCCCTCTGTGCTCCCAGCAGGATGGTTATAAACCAGCTCTGCTCCATACCTGTGTTAGAATGAGTGATTAAGTTAGGACGTGGTGCTCTGCTGACTTGGCAAGGTGGTTTCCAGGTGGGAACTGGATTACGTTCCCATGGCCCAGGGAGCAGGCACTACATGCTCAACTCTACTCTGCTCCTGCCCGTGGTGACGTGCAGGAGAGAATTAGAGTCACAAATTCCAGCCAAAAGCCACCAGGACCCATCAGCTTAGGCAGCCTAGAGGAACACAAAGATCCTGTCACAGATATGGGCCTGCTCTGGTGGCAGGATGTGACAGCCCAGCATGCAGGCACAGGAGATGGTACAAGGATGTTGTTCAGAGCTGGAGACAGGTTTATCAGCTCCATCTCCATGCAGTATTGCTCAGCTGGGGCTGTGTCCATGTTAAAATGAGGAACAGGTTGTGATGTCATTCTCCACGTTTGCACTGATATGACTTGTTCCCATGTAAGATCCTGTTTTCACTTATTTATTTAGCAGAAAAAGAGACCAGTGTATGCTTTGATCTTGTTTTCAAGATCGTTTTCTGGACAAATTACTGAAGAGTCATTATTTCATACAGCACAGAGTTGACATAGAATCACAGACGTCCTTCCAGCAGCCTTCTGAGTTATTGGCCCAGATCCCATCACTCCAAGGTCCACAGCAGATGGATCAATGTATTCTTCAGACATGTCCTTCATGGCTTTATCTCATCCTGCCTCTGTCATAGGGACCACAGAGATGCCCAGTCTGCCACAGTTATGACCAGAGTGAGGAATTCTGATACTTGGGCACTCGATTCATACAGTGATAAAAATGGACACGCTGCCATTTTGGGAGAAACAAAGGAAGATTGGATAGTTTTACTCCTAGCTACCGGTCCTTGTGCATATACACCCATTTTTCTAACTTTAATAACTCTGGAATACATGGCCCAGTTTCTTCCATTCCAGGTTGTCGTGGCATAGTGTCCTCAGGGATGCGGCCCTAGAGATTCTCTGACAATTGACAGCCAGGCACGAGAGATCCTGTTAGCGCTCCTCTTAAAGCAAAGGTTGATCTGTCCTTCCCTCCTTTCCTCCTTCCCATTTATTAGCTATCAGGGAACCAACACGATGCCAGGGCAGGGGGGTGGGAAAGCAGAATGAAGGGAAAAAAGTCATTAGAAAACAGGCTTCATTAATTCAGCTGCTCAGGGAACAGCGTGTTTGGAAAGGTCGGGATGTTTCATTTGACCTGAACGAAATGCTTGGCCATTCTTCAGTTCAAATGTTTCATTCCTGCCTATTGAACCAAATCAAAACTCTGAGCTTCGGTGGAGGGCTGTAATGAAGGGCTGGGCAGGGAGCAGCTGCAGCTTATTCCAGCAGCACTTTTCTGCCACTGAGCTGGGAGAGGTTGACACCCCTTTTCCAAAAGTGCGGTGCTGATCATCTCCAAAGTATTGATGAATTAGTGCGGATTTCACCCCAGGTATTAGAAATCAAAGAAAGACCAAATCTGTCTGGAAGGAATGTATGTTCTCCTGCCCTGAACAGCTGTTGGGAGGGAAAAAGAAGTTGTGAAAATGTTTTAATCATAGAATGGTCTGGGTTGGAAGGGGCTTGAAAGATCATCCAGTTCCACACCCGTGCCGTGGGCAGGGACACCTTCCACCAGACCAGGTTATTCTAGCACTGGCCTCAAGTCCTTCCCTCCTGTTCCCAAATGTGTGTTGGTGAACACTGAAGCATGGTAGACACTGGGATTTGTTGATAGACCCTTTGTCCCCTCCATACCATTGCCTGGATCCAGCCCCCTAAGAGGAAAACTGTAATTAAAATCATTGCCCTCATTTGGATATGGTATGTTTGAACCTGGAGCCTCCTCTCTCTCAGAAGAACTTTCTAAGGCAGCTTAATGACTGATGAAGAAAGGATTTCCCAGAGTTCAGGGTGTCACAGGAGAGGGGACATTGCCCAAGAGATGCTTTCCTGGAGGCTTCTCCTGCAGCTTTTTTTCCTGCTGAGTGTTTGTGGAGCACTACCACAGTTTAGACAGCAGTTTCTAAAGGAGTCATTTGATCCTGAGGAATTTCAGCAGTGTCAGTGCCCCTCCTAGAGGCTCCCCTAAAGCCCCTTTTGAGGATGCCAGATCCTAGCAACAGCAAAAGCAACAATTGGTCTGAACTGGGGAACAGACTGGCTTGTTGACACTTCAATGAAAAGCAGCTCCAACAGTCTGTTCACCCTGCGGCTGCCAGCTCCCAGTGCTTGATCTAGCAAAGGCTCCAGCCCAGCAAAACAAAGCTCAGCCTTTCTAGTTCCTGGCTTAGGGAGCTCTCTGCCCTTTGTGCCTTTTTCCCTGCTACCAAACCCCAAAGGTCATCATTTAATGTTTCCTAGTTTGGTTCATCCTCAGGGTTGCACTCTGTTAAGCTGTACTCCAGCTGTAGCTTCATTTTAAGGCCGCTTGTGCTGTAATGTTTCACCTCCTTATTACCCCTGTGTCAATGCACTTTTGTGTCTCTGTCTCTAGTTTAACCCAGGCAGGTGGAACAGCACCACTGTCCCAGGGGTGCTTCCCTGGGTGTCCTAGGGAAATGGGTCACAAATGTTGCTGGAAGAGCGTCTGGTGCAGCGCCTTCGCCGCGCAGTGAGGAAGTGCACAACGAGAAGGGGCGGCAGGGTTTCTCACGCCCTGCTTCTTGTGATTAAAAAACTCATATGGAGAAAAGTAACGCTGTCAACAACACTCCCAGCGAGCTGGTGAGGCTGATCTGCATTGCAGGGATGCTGCCTGACCCGGACACTCATCCAAGCAAAGCTGATTTGTGCTCCAGTCATTTCAGTGCTAAGATGAGCTGAGGGGTGCATTTTCCCCCCAAAATTTACCCTGCCCCACCACATCTGATTAGAGATAGAATGCCTGGGGGAGTGAGTCTCATACAATACACGACAGAAAAGACTGAAGGAAGTCTCAAATGTAAAGTCTGAGAAACAGGCACTGGAAAGGGTTTAGGTTGTTGGGAAGACATGGATGGGAGATACGAGCAAAGTTTGCCTGGTGAAAGACAGATTCACTGGGCATGTTCCCTCCCTCTGGTTCTCCCAGCCCTGTCCAAGATGGGGGGCTCTTCTTGAACATTTATGTTTGTAAAGGGGAACAAGAAGGAGATTAGGAGATGTTACCACTTCCATTTTGTAATTGGAAGGAAGCTTTGATATATTCGACGTTCTCTCACAGCTGATGCTGTGCTGACTAACAGCACTGAAGTTGCAGGGTGACAATTATACTGCTGATGGCATGATTTATCGGGTTTGTTGTTACCCAAGGTATTTCCAATGAGGTCGTAAATCTATGTGTCACTAAGAAATACTCAAGTTTGCCAGCTGTGCTCTGTTTTATAGCCATAGATTTTAATGCTTTGAGAGGAGCGTTTGTTGAGCATCGCTCTGCAATTAGAGGCAAAGAGGAAATTAAATGTTCCACTTGTGTTACCCAAAAAAAAAAAAAAGGAAAAAAAGAGATTTCTTTCTCATAATTTGTCTTTCTGTTAATACTGCATAACTCGGTGTCTTTGCCTCTTGCTTGCTCGTCAGCTCAGCCCAGAGATGGTATTGAAATGCCAAACTGGACAGTGCCAGAACTGCTTCAGCCCTTTGCTGGCTGAAGGAACATTACCCAGAGCCTGGGATGCATGGAGAATCTTGGAAGGAATCTGCTTAGGATTCCTGAGAATCCAGGTACAGGCATGTTCGGGGCTTTCCTTTGGGTTATGGCTTTCCTTCGGGTTATTTTTGTAGGAAGATAAGGTGTTTGCTGAAGTATCTCGTTTAGATGAGCTGTGGAAAACAAGCAGACTCTTGGTAAGGGATTGAGTCATTATCCAAGAGGATATTGGAGAACATCAAAGGCTTTGAAATATAAATATCTCACTTACTGCTTCAGCGACAACTTCCCCCATGTTGGCCTTCACTCTCAGAAAGGACAAATCACCTGCTTGCACCATGTCCCCTTCAGTGGCTGTTAATACAAATTCAGAGATATCTCCTTGTGAAGGTAGTCCTTCAAAGGACAGGAACACAGACTTCATGGCTGATTTGGCCTTGTCTTCAACTGGTCTCACCTAATTTTGAGTCCAAGAGCAGAACTGATACTGCAGGGGATTCAGAGGGTCCCACCATTGTGGTCTGCATGAAGTATTTGAGGCAGTAACAGGCAGCCAAAGGAGTGATCTGGGCTCTAGGTGGTTTACACCCGCCTAGAAATCCCATTAAAAAATCAAGTATTGTCTCCTGGGGAAGTTAGTTGTCCCAAAATGGCATTTGCCATCTTTAATTTAGTGCCACATGTACTAAGGGTGGGACAGAGCTAGAAAAACAGATCCTCAGCTGGTTTCAGTTATCCTGGATCTGTCTCCTCCAGAGAAAGGACAACACTTGACAGCTCCAGTATTAAGGTTCATCCCATGTGGACACTGCCTGCTACAGACTTTTCTACTGCATTGTTCATTGGATGGGCCTGCTCATGCTATTGCTGAGGTTGATTCCACAATACTCAATCTACACTTCTCCTTTCACAGGGATATTTCATTTGTGATAGTTCAGCTGCACAAGGGCTTTGCCTTTTTGAGGTTTCCCATCTCTTTTTGAGATTTCCCACCCACCTGCTACACCCATCCTGTGATCCCTGTGATTATCTGTCGGACACATGCATTTAGCTCCTTTATCCCTCCACACCTATTAACCCCTGGATCCCTTGCTCTTCACAACTCCTTGCTAATTGTCAGTAATCTTTCGGTGATTAAATGTCCTGAAATGAACTCTTTACATTTTATTTTGTCTCCTGTCAGCCTAAATCTGGAGTTTGTAGCAGTGTAGGAGTTAAACCAATACAAAGTGCCAAGGATGAGTTCTTATGTTTGGTGCCTCAGGACAAGATGTGAGGAGTCTGTGAACTCTGTTAGAAGTTTAGAGAACTTCTAACTCTGTTAGAAGTGTATTAGAAGTGGAAGAATTCTATTTACCTGCCTCTACTCCTAGGAGGAGTTTTTTCAAAGTGAAGGCTGGTCACACCAGGCACTGGTGAACATCAGGATCAGTATTCCCAAGTTTCCCCCTCCACAGCTGCACAAAGGGAATCTTCCACTCGGTGCTCACTGCTCTGCAAGGACAGTGCCATAAAATCCCAACAACCTTTTTTGTTCTGTCAAATTGCAGATGCATCATTGGATTCTTCCTCTCCTTCTTTCAGCATTATTGCTCTCCATACTTTTCCCTCCAGTGAATGCCATTTCTCCCTTGATAAATTAGTGCACCGTTTTCCAAGAGCTGCATCTCACTTATTTCCTGCCCGTATTTCTAAGCTCTCCAGGGCTCTTTGTATTATTTCTCTTGCTCTTGTTTGTGTTTCTCTACCCTCTCCTCTCGACTTAATGTTATCTACATATTTTATTAACCAGCTGTTTTATTCCCCCTCGCACATCACGAGTAGAGATGCTCCATGAAATGAGAGTTGTCTCTGTAGGAAACATATGAGACACAACCCCCTTGTCTGTTATTTTTCCGTGTTTGCAGTCCTTCAGACAGTTCCTGTGACAGTATTTATGTCTGAGCCAATGGGAAATAATATTTTGAGAGGCACTTTATCAAACGCTTTCCTGACTCTCAGCTCTTTGATGCCTGCTGCTCTCCCTGCTCTCATTCATTTCGTAATTCTGTCGACTTTAAATGCATTTTTCTCATGGACTCAGTCTTTGTAAACCCATGGTGCGCCTTGCATATGTTTCTGTAAAGAGATCTGTGTAATTCTCAGGATATTATGGGGAGAGCCATGAAAAGATCCCTTTGAAGGCCAGCATGAAAGCTCCAGTTGTGTTCTGAGCTCCAAAGCGGTTTCCAAATAATGAGATACACCGCAGTGTCTGACTGGGCTTGGGGAGAATAACTCCAGATAAACACCAGGAGATAAAAGGGATCACCTTCCCCTTTGTCCATTTCCTTGTATTGTGTGAACTCTTCTCCAGTGGGGATTGGATCCCATCTTGTCTCACACAGAAAGCAAAAGGAGTCATTAGCTCTGCTAATTGTTGGAGGTAAAGAGTAAAAGACCATGACAGTTTGCTTTGTGTGTGGTTAAGCTTGTTAAAGGCATAAATCAAGCAGTTCTTTCCATTCTCACTTGTTCATTACTATTATGATATCCCACCACGGCAGCACTTTCATTTCTTTACTCCACTCAGTTTGAATTTCAACTCTACCTTTTCTTGTTATACCTATTAAATAAATAAGGTTACGGTGTAGTACACAATACCCGATGTTTTGATTTGGTGTTGCATTATCCAACATCCTGGCAGTGTACTCAGTGTGAACACATAACTTAGTAACACTTCTAGAGAGAATTGATGGGTCAATTTGATTTGTCATGAAGCCACAATACAAATACACACAAACTTACTAGAAATACATGGGTTTGGCCAACTAGGACGTTTTGGGTTTATTGTATAGAATTGAGTTTCATTTACATCTGTTTGCTTTTGAGAATATATGAACATGCTTCAAGCACCTTGAAGGTCACGTGTTTGATTCGATTGTTGGCTGATGTCATCCTGAGACACAGATGGGAGCTGAGCCATCAGGACTTTCAGCAGCATCAAGATTCACTGCTTCAGGATTTTCAGCTCTCAGCTGTGTGCAAGGAGGTGATAGCATTGTCACACATGTCCTGGCATTGATGCTTAGAGACATTCATAGTGTCTGTGGAACGTGAATGTTGCCCCAAACCTTTCTCTGACTTCCACACCTGAACAGTGTTAAATCTGCTGTGGTTTGGGGGCATTTGTTTTCACAGAATCAGAGTGGTTATGGTTGCAAGGGACCTCTGGAGAATATTGAGTCCAACTCCCTGCCAAGCCAGGGTCCCCCAGAGCAGGTGACACAGGAACAAGTCCGGGTGGGGTTGGAATGACCCCAGAGAGGGAGACTCCAGGCCCTCCCTGAGCCACTGGAGCAGCTGCTCCAGTGCTCTGCCACCTTCAATATAAAGAAATTCTTCCTCATGCGGAGGTGAAACTTGTCATGTTTAGGTTCGTGGCCATTGTTGAGAGCACTGGCGTGTTTCCCCCTCTGCAATGTGCAGTATGCCATGGAAAACTTTGGGTTCTGTTCCACCAGAGAACACCAGCACACAGCAGAAGAAACTGCAGTGTCAACACACACCAACCCTTCCCCACACACTTCAGCACTTTACTCTCACAGGAGCTGGTCCACTGTGTTGGAAAGTAAACCAACCTGCTAAAAAAAGCTTTGAAGCCTTCAGTGAGCAACTCCTTAGAGAAGTTATTCCCTCATTTAAGCTCAGAGAGGTCTTGTTTAGGGACATTTACGCTACCCCCAATTACTCACTCCTTTATCAACCAGGATGCTACTTTTGACAATATTACATCATAAAACAACCTTTTTGGATCATTTAAGGAGGTGTCTTTTCCCTTCTGTTTTTTCTGTCCTTCTCCTAGATAAGTGCTGGCACCCAAAACTTTCCTTGCACAGATAGAGGGAAATGTAAGATCAGGAAGATCTTTGCCTTCTCTGTGGTTTAAAAACTTTCTCCCATTGACTTAACTGTTTCTAGACCATTCCTAAGGGTAAAAGTGTCAGGTTTTCTCTTTGTTGCTGGTGTCATTCTGTTTTCAGGGCCTCAGGCCACTGCTGTAGTCATGTGTGTAGAAACCAGCTCTGGGTCTGGGTTGCAGCATTTCCGAAGTTTTGAGGCACAGCTGCCCATCCCTCCAGCTGCAGCAATACAGAAGCATGCAGAGACTGCCAAAAAGCCTCAGGTTAAAATAATGTCCCCCCAAAACTTTTTGTGCTGAGTTATTTCAGTGACCAGCTTAGAGTGTGGTCCTATGGGCAGTGAGGAAGGAGAAACCTGCCAAAGTGTGGCAGCCAGGTGAAAGCCAGAAGATGGGGAGAGCCACCTCCAGTCTCCCTGAGCTGATGTGAAGCACAAATAGACCAGGACTGAGTGGGAGCAGAGACTCTCACGGATTCCCAAAGTTTGCAGGAAGGCAGAGGAGAGGCAGCCAAGTGTTACATTCGCTGTGCACATCTCCGGGACGTGGAGGGGGCAGTTCCCTGCGGCTCTGCTTCCAAATCCATCAATGCCAGCAGCAGCCTGGAGGCAGCCTGGCTGTCCTGAGCAAGTGTGACTCACTGCTACGCCACTCTGCTGAGTTATTTGGGGTGGGTGGGTGGTATTTGTCACACTGCTGATGAGGATTTGGCTATTTTAAGCAAGCACATAGGCTCTCTGGGATGTTGGGACACAGTCGTCCCAACACACTGAGTTCTGACTTCAACTTATTGGAACAAGATGAGTGTGGCAAGGGCAAGAGCATTACATGTGCAGAAGACAGGCAAGGCACTGCATCAGTACTAAACAAAGAAATTTATTGCAGTGGATGCCACGTCAAAAGCTGAACATTTTTTAGTCTTCATTCACAACCTGCCTGTTAAGACCTGTGATGAGTATTACAGTCTGGGACTGAGTGTTTGAAAGGGCTCCCTTGGCATGTGCGCTACTTAAGGGAACACTCGAGTGATAAATTTGTTTTCCTGAGCTTAAGGGGGATTGAGTGTTCCCCAGCTCACACAAGAAGTCCCTGATCTTAGTGCAGACGCAAAACAGACCCCGCTTTGTTGGGATTCTGAAACAAGGGAGGGCTGAAATCTCTGAAGTCTTTGAGCACGGACTCTCTGAGTTAATGCTAAAGTGTGAATAATGAAGATTTGTCTTTCTTTAGGAAAGAAAAAAAACAGGGAGAGACAGGAGGAATTGTCTAAACTTCTGAGGAGAGTCAGCTACACAACTCCCACTAATCACAGGAAGTTAATAGCCAAGGCAGCCTTAGAGGTTGTAGCCTATATAAATTTAGACAAACCCAAATTCAAACAGTATGAATGTATGATGACTTTGTGCCCCACAAAGAATCTTTTAATTTCTGATGGTAATGGATGCCACCTAAATGTGAAAGAGGAATAGACTTTAGTAATTTTAATGCAAATTGATTTTTTCAGATGAAAGGCACTGCATAAAAAGTTGAGTGGCAGTGCTGTAAATATTCTGCCTCTGGTACAATTACTTATCATTAATTACTGACATCTAGGCTAGCTGCTGTAAGGAAATACATGCTTTTTTTTTTTTCAATTAAGCAATCTTTTTCACTTTCAAACCAACTTCTGTACTTTCACTGCTACTGGAAATGTGAAAATTGGTGAAGTTGATCGTGGCCATCATTTTGGAAGGACTCTGAACTGTTCCCCTGAAGCAGAGGAAAGCACTGGGAATTATCTCTTGAACCAGCATGTCCAAGTGGCTGTATTCTGGTTTCCCCCTGATGTGGGGTGTTTGAGTGCCTTTTCTCAGCTGCCTCATGGTACAAAGTTAAATCTGTGTTTTAAGAAAGGCTTGCACTCACAAATAATGGTGAGTTCAGAAAGAGATGCAAATGTCCGTCATCAGGACAAGCCTGGCATTTGCATGACAAGTCCAGCATGCCACGTTGTCCATCATTTCCTGTTGCCCAGCAAGGGGAAGCTGTCCTGGAGAGTCCTTTTTTGATATATTCCTTTTTGCAACCATAGCTCCCATAAAAAGCTCCCTGTACTGTCAGAATATTGAGCTGTGCCAGTGTTTGCCAACAGAGGTGTGAACCTTGGATCAGAAACCCACAAATCAGGGAACTGGAAAGGAAATGAGTTTTACGTGTTGCTACTGAAGGAATTATTATGGGCTTCTGTATAGATTGAGGTGACACTAGAGGAGGATCTCATCTAAAACTAAAAAGAAAAATGGTATTTCTTTCCAGAGTGTGCCCACTGTCTGAGCACAGCTGCTAGCCAGCACAGAAGGCCATAAACAAGAGTTCTTGCAATGGGGCTTTGTTCCTGGCTTTGCCTTGGATGGCTTTAGGCAAGATGATGATGATGATACTCTGTGCCTTAGTTTCCTATTCTGGAAAAGGAAGATAATGATGTGCTCTGCTTTGATGCTGTGCCAGAACTGGATGTTAAAAATTCAGTGCATGGGCTGCTGCTCTTCAGAAATTACTTCCCCTCCAGCTAGTTCAGATGTATCTTTTTGCCTGTTCGAATAAGAGTTAGAGAGGTAGGTGGGAGCTAAGATGGGGAGTCAGATGGTTCCATTGCAACCCAGAAAAGCTTTAAACAGAAAACAACAAATATGTGCATCTGACATCCGTGGTGATGAAGAAGGCCTGAACATGTGAACTAAGTGTTGCTGTTAATATTATAATTAAAAGGCTCTGGGATGAGCAATGAATTGAGGTAGAGGGTCTGCAACAGCTTCTGTTTCATGGAATCACAGAATAGTTTGGGTTGGAAGGAACCTTAAAGATCATTTACTTCCACCCCCTGCCATGGGCAGGGACATCTTCCACTAGCCCAGGTTGCTCAGAGCCCCATCCAGCCTGGCCTTGGACACTGCCAGGGATGGGGCAGCCACAGCTTCTCTGGGCAACCTGTGCCAGGGCCTCCCCACCCTCACAGGGAGCAATTTCTTCCTAATATCTAACCTAAATTTCCTTTCTTTCAGCCTGAACCCAGCAGAGGCAAGCAGAAAACCTCTGCTGGTTTGTTAATTTCCAAGGGTCATATGCAGGCTGCCAACTCTTGCATCTAAAATTCCTGCACAATAGTGTCTGTGTCAGCCAAGCCAGCAAGGGAGCCCTTCCAGCTCCCTGAGAGAGCAACAGCTGAACCAAGGCAAAGTGCTCCACTTAGATGCCAGTGTAGATGGCTGGAACATAGCCTGAGACCTCTTTTACCACCAGTGCTGATTCCTTTTTCTGAGATGAACACCGAGGTCTGGTAGAATAAAAGGAGACAAAGTCTGTTCATTACCCAGCTCAGTGCTGCCCTGTGTGAGCCCTCCCATAAGAAAGCTGAAAATGCAGTTTTGGGGGGCTCGGAGGAACCACACTCAGTGATGTCTTCTGGTGGGTGTGTGAAAAAGCCACAAATGCACCTTGGCAAAGTATGGTGAGCACTTTTGGAGGAGAGCATTTTATTTTTTCCAGGATCTTTCTCCTTTAAAATTGAGTGAGAATTGCTTTGGCTCACAGGAAACGGCTGAAGCTATTTTATCGCAGATGGCAAATGCCAAATCCTTTAGGAACACCATTTGCAAAAACGTGTTGTGGTTGTCTCGTGTAAGAGAAATGTTTTCTTAATGGATCCTTTTGCTCCTGTGTTAGTGATAAAGGTCACAGGTAATTGCATTCACATTTTAAAGCAAAACATTGTTAAATCTTTCGTATAAGGATAAAAGTACAGAAAATGTCCAGTCTCCAGTAGAGACAGCTTCTCCCTGAACAGGGGGAATCCAGAATCAAGCAGAGACTGGAATTTTAAAGCTGATATCACAGATCTCTTCCAGTGCCCCTGGTAATTCAGAAAATAAAAGAAACTGCCTATTTTTAATCTTACTCTCAGCAAGCCAGACTAAAAAGCCCAGGATTTACTATCACACCTTGGAAAAAATGTGCCTTTGCTAATCTCTGTTAATCCACAGGAAAGGTACTTGAAAATAATCACTATAACAAAGCTGCAAGTTCTCTCAGCTTTGATGTCACAGATCAAACAGTGACCAGTGTTAGGAAAATCAAAGGGAACAGGGAAAACCTGATGTTTTACTGAGTTCTTATATTGTATAAATATCCAGGAGCCATTTTGTCTTTAAGCTTTGCAGGTTTGAGCAGCAGATGCTCCAGTGCTTCACAAGCATGCCTCAGATTTTCTTTGGGAGGTGCTGGTGAGATTTAGGACGAGCCTTGACTGTGCCACCATTACCTGGGAGCCCACTGGTCCAGTGGGAGCAAAATCATCACCTTTGCCCAGTGGTGGCTCTGTCACTGGACTTCCTTCAGAGATTTGGGACCGTGTTGTTCAAGTCCTTGTTGAATCAAGCACAAGAAATCTTATGCTCTCTCTCTCTGCCAGCTTTGCTTCAGTGTGGAGGTTGATTATTAGGATGTGAAGGAAACCAGGAGATTGCTGAGAGCAGCCCACAGTCCTTGCCCGTGTTTCCACCACAAACAATCCAGTCCGAGACTGCCGAGTTAGGAGCTGCCATCGGATTGGCAGCCCTGTTGAGTATTTTTAGGCAAAGTTCTGTAAATTTGGGGATGAGAGAAAGCCCAAGATCATTTTTCACCCTGGAGTTGTCCAGTGGTTATTGTGGGTTTGGTCATTTTTAGCCAGGCAAACTCAAGCTGGCGAGAACACGGAAGAGATCTGTGATTTTCGAAAACAGTGTAAATTATACAGCTTCCCTGAGGCACCATAATTCACACCTTACAAACTGCTGAGTGAATGCTGACTTTTAGTCTCACCTTTTCACATTCACTCCTCTTCTACCTCAGTTTGGCCACACTTGCTCCTCTTTTCTCTCCTTCTTTGACCTGTTTACTTGATCAGAGCCATGGAATTTTAAGGCTCTTAGATGATGAATTTACCCTAAATATATTTAAAAGCTGGAAATTAATTTTAAAGACTGAAGTAAAAAAGCTGGAATTTGGTGGTGGTGATAAGTATTTATCCTTCAAATGTTAAATAACTCAGAAATACATTGAAATACCTCCACTTCCAGCCCTCCCTGTTGATGATGTACAGAAAACAATTACCTTGATGAAAAGATGTAGAATATAAATAGGCTGTGAAATGTTTGGTCGGTTTTTTTCAAGCTGTGGCTTGGTACACCCCTCTCTACAGCAACAGAAGACAAGGATGGGTGGTGAAAGAGGAAAAATTTGAGAACATTGTTTTACAATTTTCTCAACGGAGCAAAAAAGAAGGACAGCAAAATGAACAGGAATTTTCTACAACTGATGCAGAGTGGAAGAGGTTGACCCATGACAAGCACTAGAGAAGACAAATCTTCATTAAAAGGTGTGTGTGACATTTATGTGCACTCTGTAATTGCAGCGTTGTGCCAGAGTGTCTCTGTAAGCGAATGCTTTTTGATGAGTGTCTTGGTAAGCAATCCTAGAGCAGCTCTGCATTCTGAAAATACAGATTAACCTTAAGCTTCGAACAGGAACACAGCCCAAACCTCCTTATAGGAGTGCACTCATTGTCAGTCAAGACTTAGTGGAAATTAAAATCCAAGTAAAATTCTTCAAATGTGACTTTGTTACATATTATCCTCTCAGCCCCATTCAGGGATCACCATTTGGAAAGCCAAGATTTGAGCCAGATTCACGAGAGTAAAATATGTATTTAAAGAATAAAGGACTGGCCAATCTGGATGTATTTTTTGCCAAAAAAAAAGTGGGTGACTTTGAGGGAATTGCTCTTCTCTAAATTTCTTATCCAGACTGCGGCTAGAGATGTTCATAAGATGAACAATTTTCAGCATAGGTTACACTGGCTGCTTTGCACAAGTTTTGTTCTTAAAAAATGGCTTAATCACTTTACTCAACCTCTCCAAAGAAAGTAATTCAGAAGCAGAGCAAAATTATATAAAAATTCAGTGCAGAGTTCAAACCTGGCAGAATTATAACCAAAGGCAAATGGTAAATTACAATGTGATATGTCAAACAATGTAGAAGTTGCAGTTCTACCTTCAACTAAATGCAGAATGTATCAAATATATGTGTGCTGTTTGTTAGGTATATTGCATAAATTTAATGCATGTGTGTAGGAAGCTCAGTAAATCTATGCAAAAGACATTAATAAATATGCTAATGCAATACAAGAAATAATGCAGTAATACATCAAATACACTTCTTCTTTATGCCCCGTGCACATACATGCATGTGCAAAACGTGTGAAAAACACAACAGCAGACTTAAGACTTAAAATATGTGTAAAATCAACTCTTTCTTATGCAGCAGTGATCTCCAAAGGTTTATAATTGTGCACCTGTATCAGTAAAAAATCCTTGAACACACACACTGTCTCTGTCCCCTTCCCCAATATATGTACACTCATTTATCTGTGAATTATATATATTTACTACTTCAAGTATATATTATGTATATTGTAAAACATGGACAGATGTCTAAAAGGAGGAGATAAATACAAAAAACCCCTTTAAAGTATTTTAAAATGTGATTTCTAGGAATGCCAGCCTAGGAAAAGCCTTTCAGCTTGAGATAGGGAAGTGTTTATGCAGCTGCTCAGCTTTACACACCCAAACAGCAATCCTGCAACCAGCGGGGACGGTCAGGAAGATCCTTCTCAACTGTCAAATCCAGGCAAAGCAGACAGCAGGAAAGGGACCTTTTTACAAGGGCAGGTAGTGGCAAGGCAAGGGGGAATGGCTTCACACTGACAGAGAGTGGGTTTAGATTGGATATTAGAAAGAAATTGTTCCCTGTGAGGGTGGGGAGGCCCTGGCACAGGTTGCCCGGAGAAGCTGTGGCTGCCCCATCCCTGGAAGTGTCCAAGGCCAGGCTGGATGGGGCTCTGAGCCAACCTGGGATATTGGAAGATGCAGAGGTTGGAAAGAGTTGATCTTTAAGGTCCCTTCCAGCCCAAACCATTCCGTGATTCTAAAATTAAAACCTGATGGAGCCAGTTGTAATAGACCAGATTTTGTGACTTGTTTCTGTCTTAACCATTGATAGATCAGCTACTGGGTGTCTGTTTAGTGTAGTCCTGGTTTGTCTCATTCACCAAAACTTCGTTTTCTTTTGTTCTGTGTCACTCTGGTCTTCTGCAGAGCTGGCTCCCCCATGTGTGTTCTGGTTTCCTGCACGGGGGAAAGCTGGGGACAGAGTGGGAATTGGCACCTGGGGGTGCTGGTGACGTCAGAGGTTGTGTTCACACAAGAAAATGCTGGGGACAAACAGGAGCAGGCCTGTAGAGCAAACCTCTGGTTGCTGCAGATCTGGCATCCACCCTGCACACATTTTAAGGACAATTACTTTGTCCCAGCTCTAGGCCAGGAGGTCCCACCTACCTCTGCCTGGCACAGCTCCTTTCTGGGTATGAACCTCCCTGGGCTGCTCCAAAGGGAGATGCCAGCACGGTGTGGACAATCTTTGTGCCTTCCTTTGCTGTGTTCCCATCTCCTGTCACATCTCCCCAGATGAAGGTCAGTGCTCTTGCCACTCCCTACATTTTGTTTCAAGATTAATTTTTTTCCCCCCCTTGCAACTGCTAAGACTACAAACTTTTTCAGTAGATATGAAATCAAACCAAAGCACCTGAGACTGCAATGCAGTCTCACTGTTCCAGGACACAGGGCTGCAGGCAGAGGGAGAGGGATGCCTGCAGATTTATTTCCCAGGCATGGGAACTCAGAGAAAAGTGGTCTGTCACACAATAAATATACCTGATTTCTGTAAGTTTTCACATGCAACCCACATACTCTCAGTCTCTGAGATCTTTGCAAAAGATAATTCAGCTCTATTTACTTACGGTTCATTTGCAGTTCTTTTCACTACTGAATTATGAAATTATTCCTCTTAATACTGCCAGGAGAGTTAATAATATCCAAAATCTCAGTTTAAAAATTAAATAAGGGTATAATCATTATTTTACTCTTATAAATATTCATGTGTAGTACATATTACTGCTGGATTTTTCCAGAAACGAATACATAGAGGTGTAAGCATCATTCTTATTTTATTATAACACAAAAATTACAAATGCTTTAGGCATATTTGTACAAGTATGCCACCAGACATTATTTCTGACGGTGATGGATTAATATTCTTCAAACATACAATAGTATTACGATTTTGAGCTGTGTAACTACATTCTTTTTTTATCTTTTGATCTTTCTTTGCTGTTTGCCCACTTTGCCTTCTGAGTCCCTCCTGGAGCTCTTTGGTGCAGACAGCAAAAGACTTCACAAGTTATCTACAAATGGTTTCACTTAATTCCTCACTCTCTTTAATTTATAGTCTTTTTCATTAATTGTTGAGCTCTCTGTTTGGTTTCCTCTTCACTCAAGTAGCCCCATTTTCTTCTCCAGATTAAGGGATAAAAGGCGAAAAACTGCTGCTGCCATAGATCACGAAGTTTGAGCTGAGCTCCTACCTCACATTTTCCTCAGAAATGCATCACTCTGGGGATGTTTCTTTTCTGTTGTTGTTGATGAATTTCACTCTGAATAGAAATGCTCAGCTGTGAATTTGGGAAGTTTAAAAATAACCGTGAAGTGAGCACTTTGAAGCCTCAGCCCAAACCGGCGGGTTTTGTCAATCAGGATGTTTCCCTGTTGCTAAGGAACACTAATTAAGCTTTCAGGGCCAAATTGAACCTGCAGACGAGGAACATATTTAGCACACATTTTCAGTGAGAAAGAGCCAATTCCTACCACTGAGAGCTTTCTGTTCCTACCACTGGTTCTCGTGAGTTTTGTCCCAGAAATTAAGTGTTGAGTGAGATGAGATGCATTCATATCGTGATGCATTTGCTCTCTTGCCTCGTCCCAAGGACTCCCATAGTTTATGGAAATGCCCAGTAATTTCCAGTTAGCTGTGAGGAATGTTTGCAGATTCATCTCTTCTGCCTTAGGGCGTTGACATTTTACGGGCAAGACTAAGCAATAAAATTGGCCATTGTAAATAATGTTTTACAAACACACAGATGCAATTTTTGAGTAGCAGGAGGTCAAAGAAGACATAACAAGGTATCCCACAGCAAGAAACTGAGTCACCTGCTTTCTCCAGGAGATCAGTTGATCAGAGTGGATCAATGAACTGTTCCTATTGACACAAAATGAAGCACCCCAGCTATGATATCTTATGACCTGACATTGTCTTTCCCTATCTGCCAGGTATATTAAAAAATTAAAGTTATTTCCATATCTTTTAAACTTCGACCACTTAAAAACCAATGAGTTTTTTTACACAACGTGCATTTGTGTATTTTTGGTGCTTCAGGAAACAAGAGCAAGAGGTTATTCTGACCTAGAATTTTGGAGGAGGGGAAAAAACAGGGCAAATCAAGGGATAAATAATAGTTCTCTGTGGCCACGTATGCAAACCGTGAAAGGAATTCAAGACTATTGCCAACATCTTCAAGCAATATGAACAAGAAAACAACTCACCTCCTTCCATCATGGTCAAGTAAATCACATTATGGATACTTCAGTGCCACAGAAAACAAATCAGAGGTTTAACCATTATTTTGTTGAGTGAGAGAGGAGGTGGCACTTGATAGGAAGCTTCCTAAAGACTTTAGGAAACCAAATACCTCTCCCACTTTTGATGTGGGTGACCATGCTGAGGTGTGCTGACGCATTTGGCACGTGCAAACTCTGGTTGTGGCTGAGAGGAAAATCTGGAGAGCTGCCTTTGACATGGGGACACTTCCACAAGCACAAGTCCCCTGGAAATATCAGCAGGGCCGCCTGGATGAAAAGCACATTTATTGCCCTTTGCTTCCTTCCCTTGCAAGCTGATGGCTATGGGGAAACAGGTTGCAAGTGTCAGATTGGCCTGTGACAAAGCAATTCCCTCCTGGATAATTTTGGCAGAGCAGCCTAATCTTCAAGGAGCCATGACTGAGGGTGGCCC
This sequence comes from Oreocharis arfaki, assembly GCA_013398015.1. Taxonomy (NCBI): domain Eukaryota; kingdom Metazoa; phylum Chordata; class Aves; order Passeriformes; family Paramythiidae; genus Oreocharis; species Oreocharis arfaki. The sequence goes on along the minus strand of VZRR01006244.1, from coordinate 59,783 downwards.
TTTATCTTCTTGTCACCCATTGCAGCACACTCTCCATGGCTGAGTCATATAATGGCATATTTATTGCCCTTTGCTTCATCCATAAAACCAAGTCCAGAGATCCGCTCCTGGAAATTGCTCTCATGTCACAACAACCCTCATCACTCAGCAAATCTCCAAATGAACTTGTTTAGAGGTGGTGCTCACGTCAATGCTAATATGGAGTCGTTTAAAAGATGATTTTATGGTAAAAGTATGTCCAGGGCTGAGATTAGGTTTGAGCACAGCTCTAAGAACTGACAGAACTCCAGGGTGAGGGAGTGAAAGAGCTTGTTCCCTTCCTGCCAGGAATTTGTGCAGAACTGCAGGAAGTGGAAAGAGGGAGCCAAACACATGATGGCTTTTGCAGTGAGACTTGTGGGGATGGTGCAAGGCAGAGAGTCTGAGAGCACCAACTAGAGGGAAGGAGACAGAGGGGAGGAAAATGAGGTGATCTCCATTCAGAGGCTGATAAAGGTTTGGACAACCATGGGCAGCCAGAGCAACTGTGATTTTGGCCAACCAATGCTTGCTGAAACCCATTTTAACCAAAAGCCTGAAAGAGAGAGTTTGATCCTTTAAAGCAAAGGTATCTTAGTGACAGCTAGTGACCTTGCATGTGACTGTAGATTTATCCCAATGAGGCTTCTATTTAAAATGTTCTTCCATAAAGCCAGAAGAAACAGAGCATTTTTGTTGTAGCATGTTTGATTCCTAAACTGACTTTCTTTTCAAAGCAGGTATGTGGAAATAATGAGTGTTGTCATCAACATGAAGGAAGTAGCCAGAAGAAAAATCATTCAGCTCCCAGCTGGGTGAGTGGGGAAGGCACAAAGGGGCCAACTCAACCAGGGGTGAGTAGAGTTGCTACAAAACTGTTTTCAAAACAAACAAACAAACAAAACATAGAAAAAAAGTTAGAGTTTTTTAAAAAAACACAATTCAGAATACAAGCATTTCTTTCTTTTGTTGAAAATCCTTTTAGTCTTCTTTCTGTGAGGAAGGCCTGTGCCAGACCACAAATGGAAAGCATCTGGATTCAGGCATTGTGACTTGCTCACAGCCACAGACATCCAGTTCTAGAGAGCTCCGTGTTTGCATCTTAGGTTTGCTTTCATTTGGAAACTATTTACAGTGTCCCTTCCAGGGAAAATAAAGGTTTAAGTGTACACCCAGTTATAATTTTTTAATCTCTTTGAAGGTTCTGTTGCATACACTACCCTCTATAAAGGCCCTGAATCTGGGGTCAATCATGAAACCTCCACATGTAAATACACAGACCCATGAACTCGAGTTGTTGCAAGTTCTTCTTTCCTACTTCTTGATTTCCTGACCCTTCCCTGGGAGCTGGTTGTTTGATTTTACTTAATAACAGTTGCATGATTCATTGTATTTCAGAATATTTTATCTATGGCTGTACTCCAAAATATCGTTAAATATTCAGATGTTGGGAAAGCATTGTGACATGTTAAATATCATTCCAAAATCCTATTTTACTTCTTAGGTTCTGTTGCAAAACGTGTAGGAATTGTGGGGTTTTTCCATGAAACTAGCAACATATATGATTTATTATTATTGCCATAATAATTAAATTGTGCAATATGTATTGATGTTGCAATGCTTAGTGTTCTCCAAAGTGCTTTATACATTTTTATAAATATATAAATGAATATGTGTGAGTATATGAATATGCATATGTAAATAACGTGGATATACAGACCTATATACACATGAATATATAGAAGAAGAACAACAATAATCAGCCTATGCACATCAGGTAGAAATAAAGAAGAAAAAAGAATCTGGAGGATTAATGCTTGTCCCTGTCTGCTCACTTTGCCCAGGTACAGACTTACACATCTGTGCTACAGCTTTGCCTTATATAAAATGATAGTAATAACACTTCTCTGCTAGGGGCAGTGTGAGTCAGCAGTGTTTGTAAAAACCTTTTCTATCTTTAGCTGAGAGGCGCTGTAGAAGTGCAATGAATTGGTGTTTTTCGCAGTGACACTAGATTAAATGCTTTTGGATTAAGAATTCCACAGTTCCTGAGGGAGTTGCTGAATTAAAATGACCTCAAGAAAACAATGACCAAGTAATTTGCTTTCTAGTCTCTGGGTTTGTTACCAGATAGTCAGGGTTTAGTGGAAGGATTGCAATAGCCAAAGACAGGTATGTGACATTTTACAGCTTTATGGGGAGGAAGCCCTTGGCACTGTGGGTATTTCAGAGCTCAAAAACTAGCTCATCCTGTGACCTGTAATGTTATCAGAAGTAACTAACTCTGTACACAGTTGTCTCAGAGCAAATGAAAACAAGGATGTTTGTTTTGTTTTCAGCAAAAGAGATTTAAAAGAATACTTCAGATTACAGGGTGTTAAAAAATTCAGCTTGACACTGATGTAACTGTCCTGTAGCAACTCCTTAGATTCTGGTGTCACAGCTGTGCTGCAGAGCCCTAAAAATACATCTGCTTCTCAGCCAAGTCAGGCTTTCATTCAGATATTCCTTAAAAACCCTTTCACTTGATCACATTCTGCTCTCAGTCAAGCCAGACTGTCAAGAGCACTGCCTCCAGTCCCAAGAGAAGCTCTCACAAGGGCTGGCCACTTGCCCTCTTTGCCATGAAGAGCGGTCCCAAGTAACTGGGATGGATCTGCAAGTTCTTGCACGGGGTCAGAAATAACAGAGCAGCTGATTTTGCTGCAGCTGAAAGGGCTGTGGGATGTGCTGCTGAAAGTGAGGTGTGCACAGCCCCCACGAGGACACAGAACTCAAGTGGAGCTTTGCTCTTGTGTCCAAGCAACTCTACTTGCTAATTGCCTCATAGAATGAAGATAATTTTTTATATTTTACTGCTGGTGATGGTTACAGATGGTTGTGAATGATTTTCCCAAACTCCATGTGCATTTGGAGTGCTGTAACAATGATGAATATTAAGACAATATTTGCGTGTAAGGTCTTTTGGCTCACTGTGGCCTTGAGTTCTTATAGAAACAATCAGAATGTTTGTGTAGTCCTAAATTCTGTCCTAAAACCACGTAGCAGACAGGAGATTCTGAGAGACACCAGCAACTCAGAAGTACAAAAGTTTTTATCCCTTAGAAAGGTAGTTTCAGTGTGGGAAACTGGAACAGACAACATTCAATCACTGAATGAACACTACAGGGAGAGTTTTATCCCCAAATAGAACTCCCTTTTCCTGGCTTAATCTGTTTCACTGTCAAAATTATATATACTAAACCAGAAAAAACCCCAAACAAGCAAACCTCCCAACTCTTATTTTGAATGGAATATCTATAGGGGCAGTTCAATCCCTGTGACCTCAGTTGCAGAATTATGCAAACAAGTTTTCCCATACAGATCACCTGCACTAAGTATAGGAAACATGTTCTTTCCTGTATAATAATGGTAGAGGAATACCTGTGAGTATGCACTGAGCTCAGATAACTTAATAATGGCTTCCTGAGTGATTTCTATTGTTCTCAAATTGGGCTTTTTCACAGCACTTAATGTAAGGGAAATCGGATTGCAATAATCAAGAGGCTTTACCCTTGAACTTAATTGGCCTAAGAGTGCCTTTATTTCTAGGTGGGAGATGGACCTTTTCCATACTAAATAGACATTGGGAAAACTTAGAATATTTGAAAAGCAAAATTTGATTCCATGACAGGGCCAGATTAGAAGTGTTGCTGTCCATCCCAGTGCAAGGCTCTGGTTTTTGGGGGAAAGCAGGATAGAGAGGATAAGGCTGGCTGCCTCCCAAACTCTTCTGTGGGGCTTCATGGGAACTGCAGGATGGGAAAAGGGATTGACTTATCTGATCTTTCTCATGAGGAGACCTAGCATTTAAAATACAAAGGTTTAAAAATTCAAAAGGCAGATTTCAAATCAGCGAGTTCCTGTGGCTGGTGAGCTGTACTTCTTCCATTCAGTTTGATTCTTCTGCTGTGGCTGTTGTTGTGTTCCAAGGTATTCTTTTTTTAAACAATGAATTAGAAGCAGTACAAACAAGCTATGTGCAGGCACACAGTCAGTTGTCAGAACAGTAGTGCAGAATTCATGTTGATATCCTCCTCACTGCGTTTCAGGTCATTGGGAATAGCTCAGGAACAAGTGACACTCCGGATTACTGTTAGAGGGGAGAGGGAACAGGCAGCCTCTCCTTGTACCCTTTTGTTCTCTCATCCTCTTCCACTGCACTCCGAGTCACTTTGCAGTCAGGCCCAGTGCTGAGCCTGAAGGGCTCCAGCCACGGGGATGCTAAAGACAGAGGTTTAATTCCAAAGGCTCACTCACCTGGTGTCAGCAGCGTAGGTTGTTATGTCCCAGCTGCTGTCACAAGCAGATTGCAGCTGTATGGGATGTGTTTGTAGGTGTCAGCTGAGTCTCTGGTACAGAAGCCACCCCTTTGTGTGCTGCTGGTAGAAAACCCCAACAGAGCAGGCAGAGACTGCACAGGCAGAGAGGAGAAGCAAAGCTGTGGGACAGTTTTAAGACAAAAGAGATGAGTAGCATAAAACCACAGTTTCTACTGCTTACCCTATGTTGTGAGTTGTGAATTTCTGACATTTACTCCCCGAGGCTGGCTGTGTGGCTTCTTTTACAAGCTAAGCCAGTGTCGAGCACCCAAAAGATATCCAGGCCTTTCTAGAGATCTGTGAAGACAGGCTGGGTGTAACTTTATCCCATTCAGTTCTTCACACCCACCTGAGGCTGCTTTGGACACTGTAGGACAAAACAGGGTATTTCAAAAGTAAATCTGCACCTTATCTCTGATCCCTGTAATCCCTGGAGCTTACAGTATTCCTGAAATGGAAGCCCTTTATCCAAACTTACCCCATTTAAGTAATATGGGACAAGGCCAATCCATATTCTGTCTTACTCTTCAATCACAGAATCATGGAATGGTTTGGGTTGGAAGGGACTTTAAAAATCATCCAGTTCCCCCCCCCTGCCATGGGCAAGGACACCTTCCACTAGCTCAGCTTGCTCAGAGCCTCATCCAGCCTGGCCTTGGACACTGCCAGGGATGGGGCAGCCACAGCTTCTCTGGGCAACCTGTGCCAGGGCCTCCCCACCCTCACAGGGAACAATTTCTTCCTCATATCCAATCTAAACCTCCTCTCTGTCAGTGTGAGGCCATTGCCCCTTGTCCTGTCACTCCAGGCCCTTGGCAAGAGTCTCTCTCCATCTTTCCTGTGGGCTCCCTTCAGACACTGCAAGGCCACAATGAGGTCACCCCAAAGCCTTCCCTTGTCCGGGCTGAACAATCCCAGTTCCCTCAGCCTTTCCTCACAGCAGAGCTGCTCCATCCCTCTGATCACCTTGGTGGCCTCCTCTGGACTCTCTCTAGCAGCTCCCTGTCCTTCCTCACATGCAGCAGCCACGTTTGCCCACAGGTGTTCAGCAGTTCATTTTTGCAGGAATATCTGGTACAGGTGCCAAACAACTGAAGGACATCCATGACTCCGTTCTGGAATGATTGTATAATCACAAGGCAATGCAAGTTTGCTGAACTCTCCAAGTTTTTGGAGAGTGCCCTGTTTTCTTTCAGTCTGCCTCTTTCCTGTTAAACAAAACACTTGGTGAATCACAGTTTTGCTGCCTGCTCCACCCAGGAGACTCTGTAACACCGAGTGAACTCCCCTGCGGGCTCAAGATGAATGTTAAAAATTTATTGTCCAATCTGTAGGCTGATATTACTGTGCGTAATCCCAGGGAGTTGGGACGTGTCCATGTGTCACTGCACATCTTCTTTAGATACAGCTCTGAAGGCAGACTGGAATCACATGCTATTTTTATCACAGTTATTAGAAAGACAGGGGATGTAACAGAGCTTAGGAAGACAACGGGCTCCTGTGAATTTCATTGTAGAAGCCTGGTTTGCAACCTTGCTGAGAGAAAATGCGTTCCCAAAACCTCATGAGAGGTCTCTGCTTTTGACAGGTTCCCTTTTCTTCCCCACAGTGCTGAGAAAAACTTTCATAACAAAACTTAAAGCCAGAAGAAATCAGTCACTGGGCACATCTTTGCAGTTTCAAAAATCAAGTCATCCCGCTGAAATGATGCTTTGTGACTTCACCTGTTCAGCCCAGGGCCCAATTTTAATTTTCAGTGGCAGTTTCAAGCAGGATGTAACTAATGAAGGACATAAGGATTCCGTTCTAAATTTTATTGCCAAAATATCCAGATGCATTCCACCAGGCAAGTCCAGGCCTTCCCAGTGTTACAGTGGAAGATTACTTAGGACAGTGAGGTACAAGTGCAAAAAACTTCTTGTAAAAGAGCTTTAAATGAAAATATATTCTCTAAATTCAGTGGGGGTAAATTACACTTCACTCCCCACTTAAATGAAAAACAACAGTGTACAGAAAAAGCAACAGCAAGAGATTGTTCATGTTGCAAAACTGTGAGCAAAAACTGACAAATGCCAGAATTAGGATGTCCTGTACAACCTCAGTTTAGATCCCTGAGGAATTAAAGGGATCCACCTGCCCTCCACCCTGTCTTATTCAACTCTTGATGTTTGTGGGTTATGCCTGAACCAATCTTTGCTGGCAAGCTCCAGTATCCTCCAAGTGTTTTCCAGTATTTTTAAGCAGGGAGTTCCTACCTCTGCTAGCTGTCTCCTGTCCTAGATTCCCCAGCTAGCTCCCCTTTCTTGTTTCTCACCAAATCTTTATCTCATCACTCGATCCTTCGATTCTCCTGTGGGAAGTTACTCACTCCTTCCAAAGTGTGTGGATCTTGGTCTCCTCCAGCTCTGTGTTGTCATCTCTGCCTTCAAAATATTTTGATTTACATCACATTTCTCACCAGAATTTGATTTGGAAGTGGTTTATGGAGAGGTGTGTTGGGCTCGTACCTGTGTGCATATTGGAAATCCCGCGGATGGAAGTTTCATTGCAACCACTGTGAGGTCACTGTGCTGGCTAATGATAAAGACAGAGGAATCCTCTGAAATCATTGATCCACTCTATGGTGATTGAGTGAATTAATGGCCAAAAACTTTGTTAGTTTATTTTTCATAGTCCCTTGAAGGGAATCAATATGACTCAGACAACAGGAAGTTGGTTCTTTATTTTTTTTTTAATGCCTCTTTTGACTTTCAAAACGTGGGATTTGGGTCCATCTGCTCTTTGGCTGTGTCCTTTTCTGTCTTACTTGGGCATACATTTGTAATAGGATGACATTGCTGCCTTCTTCCATCATAAAGCAACTTTATTTTTGGTGTCCCTTTACCCTGAAGAAACTGAACAGCCTGGCCTGTGGAACAGCTGGCAGGTGAACACACCACATAAATGGCTTTGATTCCTTCGCTGACGTTGGGGTTTAAGGATGTTGTGCTGTCCTCGCCTTCTTTTCTGCTGTTGTAGTGTGTGCTGAGTACAAGCACATCAGATGGCTGCAGGGTAGAAACTAGACAGAAAGGAGGTTTTTTCCATTTCTCTGATTATGAATTACACTTTGAAAAGGTAGGCTCAGTCTGTCTTGGCTTTGGAAACAGTTCTTTCAGAGTTGTACGAGATCAGCACATTTGAAGCGACACGTGGGGCAGGAGCCCCCAACCTTGCACCCCTGCCCTGGTGCTGGTGGGGAGGGGATTGTGCTGGCTAATGGTGATTAAAGAGGTAAAGAGCAGCTGTTTCCTCAGTCTGTGCAATCACAAGAACAACAGTGAGAGATGCAGGCTGTAAACCAGAGCCAGCCTGGCAAGACTCAAGGCAGGAGGTGTAAAGGCTGTGGGATATTCTCTACACACACAGGACCAGAGCCTGAGAGCTGGGCTTGGAAAGAACTGATTTATATCCTCTTATTGACAAAGCTTAATTTTGTGTTCTTGAATTTCTCTCACTTACGAGTTTTTTGTTTTATTGTCTTACAATCTCTAAACAAAGTTCATCTGGCAGCAAGAAAAATCTTGATCATTCTCGGTTAGCTCTGCTGCAGACCTGGTGATTTCCCCCTGGAAAGGCAGTCAGTGCTGAGGTCACGTGTCCTGTCATTTCATTGCTTTCACAACACCCTGCTACACAAGATTTAATGACCCTCTATGAAGTGTTAGTACAAATCACAGAATCACAGAATAGTCAGGGTTGGAAGGGAGCTCTGGAGATCCCCCAGCCCAACACCCCTGCCCAGGCAGGATCACCTGCAGCAGGTGACACAGGAGTGTGTCCAGGGGGAGTTGGAATGTCTCCAGAGAGAGAGACTCTGCACCCTCCCTGGGCAGCTCCTCCAGGGCTCTGCCACCCTCAGTGTACAGGAGTTCTTCCTTATGTTGAGGTGGAACTTCTCATATTTTAGTTTATGGCCATATACATAATACATAAGCATAAACTTACAATGCAAAATAAATGATGCCGCCATATCATCAGCTGTTTTAATCATGGGGGGTTGCCTTTCTAGTTTGCAAAATAAGCTAAACTTCAGTATGTGCAAAACCTGTGGTTCCTCAGAGTTTCCAGACTGATCTTCCTCTAGACTTCGCTTTTATCCACGAATCAAAGGGAAGCCTGAGAAATGGCAGGATGAGTTTCCTCTGAAAACTGATGATGGTACTTGAGTCTCTCTGCCCTTTCATTTGTAAGTGCCTCTGCAGAGAGTGTCCAGAGAGATAACAAATAATACCAGCTGTGTAGTAATTCTACTGAGAATAAACAATGTCTCAGCGAGGGTGGGGTGAAGGGCAACTAATTCACAGAGGTCACCAAATAAGCAGGTTACATCACATTTCCATAGCACTGGGTGAGTTGTTTGTTTTGGGTGAATTATCCAGTAAACTTTGGCCCTGGCTGATTTCCATACAGGCCCGAATTTCCATAAATATGTCAGTCACACAGATGAGTTTGCAATGTTTGTTATCAAGAGAATATTACAAATACACAGTACAAATGCACTGGTATGATTCACAGATAGTCTGTGGGCTTGCCCCTTTTTTTCTTCATTCTAGAGGACAGAGAGAGAAGGGATCCAGATTGTTCCTAAGAGATCTGAGCTGTGATTGGGTCTTTAATAAAAACTGGTGAGCAGTGATGAAGTTTTGTGGAGCCTAGGCAATATTTCAGTCTGTAGGGCAGCCAGTCAAACTTGGGGTAGCTTAGGCTCCCTGACCCTGACTTGTCCCAGACCCCCATAAATCATGACTGCAGCCTTTCCAGGCCCTCAGGCAGTGCTGAACTTAGGTGTTATGGGGGCTGGAAGAGGCAACATAGAGTGCTGGGGACTGGCCAGTAGTAGAGGTGGCAAGTTGTGTATGATCTGAGGTCTGGTCTGGAGGGTTGTGGGGAGCATGAGAAGGTGCCTTCATCTCATCCTTCCACTCCTCACTTCTGTGGGCATTAATATTTGTAAATCCTGCCCTGCATTGGTTGTGTGAAGGTGCTGTGTACTGATCTCATCAAGACATACAAGTATCTCAAGGGTGGGTGTTGGAGGGTGGTGCCAGGCTGTTTTCAGAGGTGCCCTGCAACAGGCTGAGGAGAAATGGACATAAACTAAACACAAGAAGCTCCACCTCAACGTGAGGAAGAACTTCTGTACATTGAGGGTGGCAGAGCCCTGGAGCAGCTGCCCATGGAGGGCCTGGAGTCTCTCTCTCTGGGACATTCCAACCCCACCTGGACACACCCGTGTGTCACCTGCTCCCAGTGACCCTGCCTGGGCAGGGGGCTGGACAGGAGAAGCTCCAGAGGTCCCTCCCAATCCAAGCCATTCTGTGATTCTCTGATGCAGATGCCAAAGCAAGATAAAGAAAAGCCCAGAGCAAAGGCACCAAGAGTGCAACAGAAATAGTGTAGCTTCATTTTCATTCAGTCCAAATCTGGTTTTTCATACCTGAAGCCAGCTCCAGCTGATCAGGCAGCAGCAGATACAGCACATCCCATGCCACAGCCTCACAAACCAACCCCTTCCTGATCCATCCTGTGAGTGAGTGGGGCTCCATCAGCCACAGCAGAAGGAACCCTTCCCATATGGAGTGTGCCATCACCTTAACCAGACCTCCTGTCTCCTAATCCTCGTTTTGTGCTTTCCCTGCAAAGCCTGGGCAAAAAGCAGGATTATGTAGCTATTGAACATATTCCCTCTACGGAAAATATCTTGGTCTCAGGCTTTATTGCTCAAACTTTGGAGGATAATTGGGTAAATCTTGGCCGTGGATGGTTAAACATTTGAAAGCAGCTAAGAAAATCTGCTATTTTCCATTCTTTCTCTTCCACAGACCCAATCCATTGCCAGGGTGACCACTCAGATGGACAACACAGTGGCTTCCCTTGCCATGTGATGTTTTCCAGTCTCTCCTCATGGGCAGGGTATTTCAGGCAGTGACTGTGTGGCTCTAAAGCAGCTCTGAGTGCTACAAAGCAGCAGTTTATAAACAAACAGTGTAAATTCAAACCCAGTGTAATGAGATCTTGACGTCTTGCAATGTCCTGCTGGCTTCAGAGGACAGATGCTGTCTTAGCTTGCTTGAGGAGTAGGCATAGAGACCAGCAGAGTAGATTTTGAAGATTTGTAATTTATAGCCAAAGAAAATCAAATAGTGATTGCATAGGAATCACCAAACTATTTTTTTAAAATCTCCTAATAAAAAAATTATATATTTTTTGTTATAAAAATTAACATATCCTTAGAAATTGGTAGAAGAGAGAGTGAGAGTAATTTTCAATGAATGCAGTATTAGATTTTTGTTCTTTTATAGACACCATCTTTTCAGCTGTGGAGTGCACCTCATTTCCCAACTACTGCTTTCTCTTTCCTCTGACAGTTTGCTTTTAAAAAGGGGGAGGACAGCTGAATGATCTCCCAACATTTTCTTGCTCTGCTTTAATAGATACTGTTTACCTTTGCTGCCACTATTCTTTCATTTAAAGTGTGCCTGGAATAATCTGTCCCTTCTTGCTCTTGAGAAGTGTCTGCACAAAGCAGAGATTAGGCCCTAATCCAGGCTTTATTTAAGCCAGGGTGAGATTTCAGTAGACTGTGCATCGGGTCCTAAACATCCCTTGCACAAAGCTTCTCCACAGCTGGGAAACCACTTCATGAAAGGTGTGCCTCTGAGATTTTAAAATCTTAATTTTCCTTTCCTCATGTCCGTGGTGGGGGACATAGGGCTCAAGGTGGAGAGCCGAGGAGGGATGGGCGCCAGAGATTGGTGAGGGTAAAGATGGATAAAGTTGTCAAAGGTGTCAAGGGACAGTGGGGAACCCTGGGGTCATGGCACGTGAGGGGAACAGGTAACCCCAGGCAGGAGAGCTGTGGGTAAAGCAGGGCAAGGGTGGTGCAGGGCGAGCTCAGCCTCTCAGAGGAATGATTTATCTGCCCATCTGCCTCAGTTAACCCATTTGAATCCACGGCATAATGCCTTTTTGAAAATTAAATTATGCTTGTTTTTAAAGCACCTGAAGGAAAGGGGATTAAGTAATTTTAAAAAAATTGTTTAGAAAGAAAAATACAATTCAGACTCAGATAAGTCTGAGGAGCAACGAAAAAGGATTTGCTAAGCACAAGCTTAATGCCAACCTTGAGAATGTCCTTTTACTCTGTGTTTGGGATCTCACAACAAACACGCTGGGTTCATCATTTTGAAGAAATTATATAATGAATGAGGATCTTACCCCTACTCTAATCATGCTTCATGGTACATAAATCAAGCAGATTGCCTATTAGGCTTGTGTCTCCCCAGAAGAGCAGATGCAGTCGCACTCTAAATGTCTTGTCAGACACATCCTTTTGGGCCAGAACATTGTGTCCTCAGTCAGAGCCTGAGCCTACAAAAACCCCATTGCCAATGGGGAAGTGCAGCAGCGAGAAACATCCAGTCATGTTCATCCTGTAAAACCAGGGACTGCTGCAGGAACCTGCAGACATGGGGTGAGTTGATTCAACAACAGGACAGAGTGCTGCAGAGAGAAACATCCAGTCATGTTCATCCTGTAAAACCAGGGACTGCTGCAGGAACCTGCAGACATGGGGTGAGTTGATTCAGCAACAGGACACCGTGCTGCAGAGAAACCCAAGAGCCCAAGAAGAGGGGTGATCGCTTCAGCCCTCACCTGCTGCACCACAGCATTTCCCTGAATCAAGGGCAGTGTGGTTTGCTCTGGCTGAAGCACAGGGAATTCACTTTGCCTCCATGATTTTGCTGCTTTGGTCATACCCACACCCTTTGGCATTGCTGCAGGTTTCACCCTGAGTGCTAAACTGGATACACCACAGAGCATTCCTACAAACGGTTATTCCCAAATTCAGTTTGTGTCGAAGGCAAACCCTCTTGCTTGAATGCACCTTGAGCACCACCCAAGTGGTGGCTTTGGACTCCAGGTCACCTAGAATCGAAACAACACGTGCTTTGGTGGCAGTCACAGGCCAGCCCTTCCAGCTGCAGATTTAGATGTGCTTGAGGCTGATGGTGAGTGAAGGGGTTGCTCAGCCTGTTGTGTCACCTTGATAACTACAGGTGAAGCACATGATAAAGGTACCACCCTGTGAGATGAGCTGGCAGGTGGAGGTGAAGGCCACGAAACATCCCTACAGTTGGCCCAATTTAGATGGCACAGGACTAAGAAGATCTGGAGGTCAAAATACCCAGTGCTTGTTGTGGGCTTCTCTGGCTTACAGTGAAAATGTCTGATCTTTCATTCCTCCACTCCCTCTCTCCAGGGTAACAGCCTCTCCTTGTCCAGTTTTTCAGTTCTGACGCCTCTTTAGGACATTGCATGTGCTCAGGGGGCTGGAAAAGAAGCTCTCAAATCATTATTTCAGTGTGTATGGGCAGAATCTCCTGGCACTTGAAAGCCCTTATAAAGTAATATTGCCCATCTGCAGGGCCACAGTGTTTGCTGAAGCCAGCTGGTTCTGCTCTATGTGGGGTAGTGGAGAATGAACCAGGAGACTATTTGAGGTTATAGACATATAACCTCAGTGGGAAATGAAGTAGTGGGAAGCACTTTAGAAAGAAACCTGAGTGGTGCAGGTTTTTGCGGGAGTCTGCCCAGATTGTCCAGAATCACAGAATCATTTAGGTAAGAAAAGACCTCCAAGATCGTCAAGTTCAACCTGTGACTGATCCCCACCTTGTCACCCAGCCCAGAGCACTGAGTGCCACATCCAGGCCTGACTTGGGTACCTCCAGAGATTGTGATTCTACCACATCCCTGGGCAGCCCCTTCCAATGTTTAACCAGCCTTTCCATGAAGAAATTCTTCCTGGGAGTGATGCTGCACTTCCTTAGAGTGCATGAGCTCTCCTGTCTCAGGAGGGCTGTTCCCTGAGTATTCCTGCCCCTTCATCCTGCCCTCTTCCATTGGGTACCTGAGGCAGAGCCACCCACACTAACACTGAGTGCTGCCAGCTCAGGTTTTTGGAGACAAAAAACGCTCAGTCTCAGCTCTTGGCACAGCTGTTTCTTCCAGAGAAACCAGTGCAGCTTCATTCATGAGGGCTGTGCTCTGCAATGTCCCAAAAACTGCTTGGATTTAGGGGATCCGTGGCACAGCCTGTGCCATGAGAGGCTGCCCACAAAAAAGGGAGAGGTGACTGTCGTGCTGTCTCTGCTGGCAGGAGTGGCACAGTCTCACTGCAAGGATGGGGCCACAGTGCCATTTCTTAATTAGTTCTGTTCTTTGGGAGAACAGGGGAACTTCCATTTCGAGCACTGTTTTCCCAGCACATTTTAATAGGGCTGAGATTGCTTCTAAATGATGGAGGAATGGGCTGAGGTACAGTGAAATATGATTTGTTCCAGGCAGCTGGATTTGTTTTCATGTCACCCAACTGCACTGTTTCAATAAATTAGAGCATTTTTATGGCTGAATGGAGCACTGTGGTGCATAGTCCAGCTAGAGATAATTCCACGAATATCTCCTGCCAAGCAGGTAGCAAGCAAAGGCTGTGAGTATCTCCACCCAGCTTGAGTATCTCTGTGTCCCTGTTGCATTCTGTGAGCAAAACAGCATGAATTATTTTATCCTAATGATATGGAAGATATTTGGCTCTTCTGAGGGTCCTCTGGGATTTTACATCCATGCCCACATGTGCACACCCTTCCCCACACTGAGATGCTCCCCCTTTCTGTGGGGTTGTACAAAGAGGTGTGAAGCACATAATTCTTCCCAATCCAAGGATCTCCTGCTAGAAAGAAATCCTTGGCTAGAAACAAGCCTGTATATGGTGGTTTTTCAAAGTAGAAGAGTTCGGGTTTCAATTAGGTAAATAAATCAGAGGCTAGATTCTTATTTGACCCTCCTCTGTTTGGAAATCTAATTAAAAAGAAGCAGGAGAGTCACTGTGCAGTGATTTCATCTTTTTCTCCTAGAATTCAGCCATCTATTTAAGCATCTGGAAGAAATGGGTGAACAGTGTCTCTAATCTGGTCCAAATTTCAGAGCTGCTTTAATTTCAGAGAAAAATCATCTATCTTCAGTCCTGCTCCATCTCATGATAAGTGTTATTAAATGCTGGGTTGTTACCATGGGCACCTGTCTTCTACTAACTCATTTCTCTGTATTTTTGTGTAATTATTGCTGAACCAACACAATCTGCCCATTTTCGCTTCAAAAGGAATAATTCCCCAGTTAGGGAGAAGCTAATGAGCGTACAAGGCTCCTCAGGGATTCCCATCTCTGTACCACCAGTGGGACTGAACTCTGTTGGGAAGGGAGGAGAGTGGGATTGACATCCCTTCCGCCTCCCTACCAGGAACAGAAGGCTGCAGCTGCATGACCTGTTAATCTCATCATTTTCTGGAAGTTCAGCATTCATATGGTAAACAAAGGCAGGATGAAACTTTCAGTTGGCATAAACCAGCACACACCTCTGTTGTCAGAAATGAAACCTGCCAGATCACTCCATCCAAAGAATTGACCCAAAGTCATGGGAATTTGCTACTGGAATATATGTTGAATATTTTTTGGCTGTAGTCCTTCTCTTGAAAACTCACTTTCAGCTTGGTGATCTTCCAGAGGCATTTGCAAAGACTGTTTTTTTAATTAGTCTGAGATCAGGTGGACAGAAAAAAGATCACTGGAGATGGCTGAAACTTCAGCAAGGAAAGGCCTTATTTAGAGGAAAGGAAAACACTGCTCCACTTAACTTCCTTTCACTTGCCAGAAAGAGAGGGCAGGAGGCTGTGAAATGAATGATTGGAGCCAAGGTGTTGAGTTCCATTTCTGTGGGGTTTTAGCCATTGGCACTACTCCTTTTGTGAAGCGACACAAGGTTTTAAGGCAGCTCATGCAGCCCCTGCAGGGCAGAGGGAGGCAGAGGGAGTCTCAAGACCTGGAGGCAGAAATCCATCCAGCCTCACCCACAAGCTGAGAGCTATGTGCGGATGGGCTCCTGCCAAGAAGGGTGTAGCAGCCTTGGAAAGCTTCTAAAATCTGGGTCAAGACACGTGGGGTGTGTGTGTTGATTCCCTAACCCAGCAGTGATCAGTTCTTGGGCTGCTCCTTTTCCCGTCCCCTCCATGCACAGGTGATGCCTGTTCTGGCTGCACTGTCCATGGAGCACAGAGCCTTCTGCCTGGGATGGGCTCACTTATAAAAGCTGTGCTCACTGACTTCACTCCCCCCACCTGTATGGGATGCTCAACTCGAAGCTGATAAACATTTTTGGAAAAAAAATTCTTTTTTACATAAGGCAGCAAATCAGAGGGGGGCCAAAATCTCACAGGAACTGATCTATTGACTCAAGATCCTGAAGGGGCACCAAGAAGTTACATAAATGCAACATATTAAGAACTTTATCTTGTATTCAAAGATTATTTTTGTTTATTATACTAGGTACCAAGCCAGAGGAATAGCAAGGAAATGCAGGAGGTAGACCCAGAGCTTTTACTGTATTTGCAAGGAGGCAGTGAGAGCACAGCACCAACATCTGGCTTCCTTTACTGAGGTTTAAGATTGCCACCTACTTTTCCTGAGAAGGCCCTAAGCTTGATCAGTCCTACTTTTAGACTGGCCTTCCTAGAATAAATTACACCTCCCGTTTTATTATCAGGATCATTACCATTCTCTCTGTTTGATTGTGTGACAAATTGCTGGGTTTATTCCATGAAGATTTAACAATAAATTGTTTGGATTGAGACATAATGATACTGTGATTTACAGTAAGACTTCCTCCATTTAACATCAGCCATAAACAAAACAGTTTTAGTCTCAGTCTGGGCTCTACTGGGAGCCAGTGAAGAGAGAGGTGCTTCTACAAGATGATTCATCCTGCCCAAAAATAGGTGCCTAGGGCTGACTGGATGATTTTCCCAGTGGAGTTATCTTTCTCCATACAGCCAGGGAAAATCTGCATGACCAGCTTGGATGGGATGTCTGCCTTTGAGCTGGTTACATATTTGTGAGAAAGGTGTGCTGAAAGGTATTTGATTACAGTCCTTTGGGGCTTCTCTATTTCAGTCGAGGCTTTGGACTCACCTAGAGATCGAATAAGGTCACAGCAAAGTGGACAGAAGTCGATAGTAAAGATAATTTCATTCCCAAGGTAAAAAAAAAAAACTCCATGAAAGACTTGGCCTTGCAATGAAGTGTGCACTGAGTGATGTGTGAGTGGATGAAAGAGAGCAGAAATGCCCTAATGCAGACAGAAATGCCTCTCTCCTCTCGAGAAGCTGAATGTTTTGTGGGAGCTGAGCTATCACACAGCGTCGCTCTGGAACTTGTGGGAGCCTCTGAAAGATGTGGTTTCCCACTGGGGCTTCTGAGATGACAAATTATAACTGTAAATTGTTACCTTCCACATCCAGTTTATTAGACCGACTTGTCGACATCTGGAGGTCCATTAAAATATTCTAATTTCTGCCTTTTTATCAGTAATTAAAACTAAAGTGGGACAACCCGCCTTCTAAATGTGCTGCTCAGTAATTACCCTTGTAAGGATCCCTTTGCTGTCATTAACAGATAGATGGTCCTTTGCTAGGCCTGCAGAGTGATTAAGCTGATCCATCTATTAGGCTGATGTAAACATCTTTCTGATTCATCCCAGTTTCTGTCCTTTTGATGTGGCCATAAGCCTGGCCACCAAGACCTCGTGGCCATTTCCCTCGGGTGACCACCCAATCCCTCTGTCGACACCAGGAGCAAGAAAGGGCCAAATGACAGAGAAATTGGTAATGGGGAAATCCAATCATGCACGCTGGGACCCCTCCAAAATTAAATGTTGGCATCTTTCTTGCATGAGGGAGCTTTTCTGGCTTGGTGGAGTTTCACTGGAGCTCTGGGAGCTGCCTGCCTGGGGACACTGGGCTGCAGTGGCTGCTGCTGGAGGGGGTCACTGCGCAGCAGATCCTCCCAGAACCTCACTGGCACAGCTCACGGCATCCACTGCCTCTGCTGCATTTTCCAGAGGAGGGGAAGAACCTGTACATCCTTCATTTTGATCATTAGCCACATCAGACTTCCTCCCCCTCAGAACCACAATTCCAGCAGGATGGTGATTTTATCCCGGGCTAATTGCTCTGGCTTTAGAGATGCCCTCGTTATTCCAGAGCCAAAGCATCAGCACAGAGGGTTGTTCTGGGCAGTGTCCCATGCAGGACAGCTCTGTGTCACATGGGGCTGTGCTGGTCACAGATAACCCGAGCTGAAACCAGCCTGGATGAACATCAGGTGTCCTTTTGCTGCCCTCTTTCTTCTGCTTGCAAACTTCTCTCCTGCATGTGTCAGTTCAGTCATTTCCACTTATACCTAAGGGACTCAACACTTAATAAGTTGATTTGCTTAAAATCAGATTATTCCAGAAAGATTCACTGTAGTCAAAGCCTCTTGAACCTACAGCCCTACTAAACACCAGAGAACAGCAGTTTGGGGGTTGGGGTTTTTTTGCAGACAGCTTTTAGAAGTGGTTTCATGAATGTACAGAAACGATCTGTTCAGAATATCAGCCCCAGCAGATTTATTCCTACAATAGATCTCCTGCTTTAACAGGTAAAGATAATTGTGTTTTCCCTCGTTGTAAACAATGAAATTTCTTTTCCATCAAAATCCAATTATTCTTCCCAGGTACATACTTAGGATTGCTATTTTAATAAAGAAAAAATAAGTGAATAGTTTGGATGGCCGCATTGTGCTGAAATACAGAGATCAAAAATATCAGTGGGCTGCCTTTACGTTCCAAAATATTGTCGTTTTAAGATCTAGTGCAATTTGGCATTAGGAGCACAAGGAGAATAGGCAATATTAACATAAGATGAGAATCATCAGAGACAACTTTTCATGCAGCACTCCTTATTCAAAATACTTTTTATTTAATCTTACAGAGCCAATATCTGAGACTTATTTATTGGGTTCCTTGTAAGCACCTTAAGCAAAAGTTAAATTACTACTCAGTCTTAGAAATGAGATAAGGCAGAAAAAATAATGTCTGAGAAAATCAGACATTTTCACTTTGGCAAAGGATTAGATCACATGATCCACATTAATGATCCACAATGTCAGATGTATTCTTTGCTGGTTTTGTGAACGGTCTGGAAAACTGAGCGAGCGATGATGTCAGAAATTTTGGAGGTTACACAAAGGGGTTGAAGGTCCCGAGGGCTAGGGGTGGCTGTGAAAACTTTTAGAAGACTCTAGGAAAGCAAGATGAGAGAGAAATACGAGAGCAAGCAGAATCTTCTGTTTTGAATAAATACAAAATAATCAGAGTTTAGTGGAGGGGAAAAAAAGAAACAACACCAAAGGCAGCTATTCATAAAAG
Organism: Oreocharis arfaki; assembly: GCA_013398015.1. Lineage (NCBI taxonomy): Eukaryota > Metazoa > Chordata > Aves > Passeriformes > Paramythiidae > Oreocharis > Oreocharis arfaki. The sequence goes on along the minus strand of VZRR01006244.1, from coordinate 41,060 downwards.
CTGAAAATCACTCAGGAAAAAGAAAAAGAGTGGGTCATCATTGGTGACAGTGAAAACCCTTACTTAAAATGCAGAGACATCCAAGAACCAAGTTGTGTGAGTACTGCACAGCCCTGGATGCAAAACAGGCTCTGCAAATATTACAAAACTGCTTGATAGATCAAGCTTATTGGCATATCTGAAATACTGTATTAATTCTTGGTTATCTTTTTAGTTGAAAGTATTTGGCAGAAATAGAAAGGTCTAGAAATAGGATACTGAAATTACCAGATAAAAGTGTTCCGAGGAAGGGAAGCTCAAAAACTGGAGCTGTCATTTATAGACGTATAACAGGAAAAACACAGGAGAGAAGGTAGCTCTTTTAGTTAAGCTTATTCTTTCTTCTCCAGAAGAATAAAAGGAATTTAATTAAACTGAGCATTTAGAACAGATCAAAGAAGACTCTCCTCTGCAGTGTACAGTTAATGATGAGACCTTCTCATACAAGGTGTAATTTTGCCCAGGAGTTACCCTTTGGCTCTTCCATCCACTCCCACTTCTGCCCCCGTTTCCTCTTCTTCAGGAACTTTTGGTGCTGTCCACCCTCCTTGGCTGGCAACTTACTCAGATCTACTCCTAAATTCCACAGCAGCTCTCCATGCCACAGCCTGAGAAATCTCTGAATTATGCCGTGGGTTGATTTACAGCTAAAAATACCTGTACCCTGCAGGGAATTGTCACAGGCCAGCTGCGGGGCACCTGCCAACACGTCCTTCTTAAATCACTCTGGCTATCTGATCCTGAACATAATCAGCTAGAGGGCCAAAGTTATTGAAATAATACTGATTTTCACCTCTTTTGTCTGGATTTGAAACTTCAAGGCTGTGATTAATCAAGCCTCCCTACTACCCCCTAGGTATTATTAGACTGATGCCTCATGTAACCTTTTGAAGGTCACAGTGCAAAGAGGTGCCAGAGATAAATCTTGGAGTCTCTCTTGAAAACCACACTGTTCCTATAGCCAATAGCCCACATCCTTCCACAGCAAAGTCTCTTCCCTACTCTTCTATGAATTTCCAGGCCGGGCATTGCAATTGCTGCAAGCATAAAAAAAATCTTCTTGCAATCTCACGTCATATTTGGCATTCCAGTGACTCTTGGCCAAGACATTTGGACAAATGTGCCAACTCAGCCGTGTCTTACACCTCTTCTTCTGACTAAATGGACAATTCCAGCTGGGTTGAACAAAGATTTGGAGGGACACCTGGGACTCAGAGTGATTTGATATTGTTTTCAACCTTACAAGGCCTTATGGAAACTGAATTAGAAGGAGAACACAGCATTTTTGTTTTTAAGCAGGATCTCTATATGGTTTAGCAGAGCATTGCTAAGGTGCAAAAGCCCACAGGAAGCAGTGGAAAGTTGTGTTGACCTTGACCACTCTGAAGTTTGGATCTTCACCTTGTGAGTGCTTTAGCAGTAACTGCGTCACTGAATCGTCTCCTCAGTGGTCCAGGAATTACATTTTTTGCTTCCTTGGTGCTTCTTTATGCAGCCATCTCAAATTCCTATTATAGAGTCACAGAATGGTTTGGGTTGGAAAAGACCTTAAAGTTCATCTCCTTCCCACCCCTGCCATGGGCAGGGACACCTTCCTCTATCCCAGGTTGCTCAGAGCCCCATCCAGCCTGGCCTTGGACACTGCCAGGGATGGCGCAGCCACAGCTTCTCTGGGCAGCCTGTGCCAGGGCCTCCCCACCCTCACAGGGAACAATTTTTTCCTAGTGTCTCCTGTTTTCAGCTGCTTGCATCGTACCAGGAGCAGAGTTAAAGAGTGCAAGGGAATAAGAATATCAATTTGTTGGCCCAAGTTCTTGGGTGCAGTGCCTAAATTTGGGACGCGCTTTTTTTTTTTTTTTTTCCCCAACTGCAGAGAGGAAAATGTAAGGTCTTGAACTTCAGAATGTTACCTGAATGCCACTTTTTAAAAACAGTTTAGGTCCCTTCTGTGTGGAAAGGGACCAGTGACCTGCAATGCCTTGGTATTCTGCCCAGAGGAGCTGCCTCATCCCTGGAAGTGTCCAAGGCCAGGTTGGATGGGGCTCTGAGCCACCTGGGGTAGTGGAAGGTGTCCCTCCCCATCACAGTGGGGTGGAACTGGGTGAGCTTTAAGGTCTTTTCCAACTCAAACCATTTTATGATTTAGGTGATCACCTTGAGTCACCATTGATTTTTCTAAAAGTGAATGAATGTTTGTACTCAGTGAAAACCAGGCCCTGTTGCAATAATACCATCTTCATTCTCCAAGGTCAGTAGCACACTTGGAAAATCTCAGTTTCTCTTTTTGCTTCTTATCTTTTGCTCTGATGAAATTCCAGAAAAGAGAGCAGAGGCAATATGGGTCAGAGAACAGGAAAGACAGGGATGTTTATTCTACCAGAGTCCTCACCTGACTTTTTTTTCAGTACAATTTACTGGTAGTGATCAATTTACAGCTGGGAGAGTTAAATACAGAATCCTGTGCAGTCCAATGCCCAGTAAATGAATGCAAACAGAAATAACACCATGATCTTCTCTGACACCAGTTAGCTTCCCATAGAAGTCTCAGGAAAAGGACTCAGACACAGAGTGAACATTTGCTGGACCCTTGTGCCAGGGCCAAGGCAGCAGGGGTGGCACAAGAGATATTTCTGTTGTTGCTCGACCTGCCAAATATTAAATAAATAATCAGAGGCATTCGTGAGCAGTTAGATTGCTAAGAGGACGAAAAAAAAAAGCTAAACTAAATCAGCAGGGATAATGTTAAAAATTATTGATTGTATGCACTGCCAGTACTTACAAGAGATCTTGGGGTTTTTTTTCTTGCAGCATAATTTTGGTGATTTTTGTAGGGTCTCATCCTGGCTGTCCCTGCTCTCTGGAAGTGCTGCATCACTCCATCTTACATCTCCGTGCTGCAAACGCATCACTTGCTTTAGCTTCCAGCACCACTTCCATGAACAGGAAGAGATTATCTGGGCTTGGGTTTTTGCCTTTTTAAAAATGTTAAAATCCTTTGCAAAACGCTAATTTCTTCAAGAAATGAAGAAATTTGGCTGTGTGGTGACACCGGAGGGTGTCAGACTTATCAGCGCAGACTGATAAGTGTATTTTAATAATGAAGTTTATTTTAATGGTTCTCATCACTAGCATTGCTCAGTAATTCCACGTTTGTATTGATGCACACCGAGGTGTGTATAATTTATATATTTTCGATGTATACACGCCTGTGTGCAAGGTTTAAGAGAAAGGAGAAAACATTGCTACATAGGTCAGTGATTTTACCTCGAGAGCTCTTCAGAAGCAACGTCCATTTTGCCTGAGGAAGGAAGGGATATCGAAAAGGTTTTGCAGGGTGCCCTCCCTCCCTCGGTTTGCTTCCTCCTTTAGCTTTATAAGCCACTGGCAAGTCACCTGCTGGAGTGGGAACTGCTGGGATATTCCAAGGGGTCAGCAGAGCTGGTCAGATGGGGTGACCTCGAGGCCAGCAGGAGGTAATGATCAGATTAGCTGAGTCAGGCCAACCACAGCTCTCTTTATACCATGGCTCCCCTTCAGAGGAGCTCACCTAATCAGATCTATCCCCAGGAATATGTTTATCCTGTCTAGAGCCTGGCTTACAAAGCAATTTTTTTTAGATCCCGGCTCCCTGTAAACCCAGGACTGCTGAGATCCCCAAGGGCTTTTTGATTTCCCTCGTTATGAGAGCGTTATGAAATTTAGGTCCAGACTCTAAATGCCTAGTTTTAATCCAGATATGGAAAGCTGTGCTTCTGCCTCAATCCTGCTGTCAGCAAGAAAACCTTGCCCCAGTTCTTTCTGCAGGCCTTTTTTCTCCACAGACTTTAATAAATTAGTCCCTAAGCTCCGAGCATCTTCCCTGGATAGAGAATTGCTGCCCTGCAGGAGGCCACAGAGGTGTGTGATTTCTGCCACCAGGGGCAATGCCTGTTCTTCCCCTCAATGCTGAAGGATGCAGGCAGCATTCCTGGGCTTGCAGTCTGCATCCCCAGAGGTGTGTTGTTCACCTCACTGATTTTTACATTCCACTGAACAACCCAGATGGCAGCAGCAAAGCCAAAGCAGCTCAAAGCTTTCAATGACCCCGAAAAGTGAGGAGAAAGTCCGCTGAAGTCGTATATGAGGAGACAAAACAATTCCCATTTCCTGCCTCTGAGGTGCAGCTTTCTCCCAGGCTGATTACATTTGAATCTTTCCCCAAAATTAACCCGTTCCCTGCCCTGATGCTCTAAGGCATTATGTGCAGAAATATTCATGAACAGGTGTTTCTGGAGTTTTTCCTCCAAAATCTGTGTTTGTGGGTCACACCAGCACATCAGGTGAGCTCTCCTCTCCTTCCCTGCCCACCCCAGTTCTGCAGGTGAAGCTTTTTACAGGGAATATCACTGTGCAGCAGTGTTGGGCCAACAAACTCAACTTCTCTTTGCTGTTTATTTGCCAAAAACAAAGTCAACCTTTTTGTCTGCATTTTGAGAAGTGCCTTTGAATCCTGGGCCTAGCACATAAGGAAGCCAAAAGACCTGGGAAGGGTAAGGTTTTACCCCAAAACTTATGGAGGTATTCAAAGCACGGCTTTGGAAGCAACTTTAATTGATAAGCCAAAAATCTCTGCTGCACTTCAATAGCACAGAGGGAGCTGCACAATTGCTATAAACCAGGGAGGAAAAGTGCATCTCTCATCAGTAAAGCTGCTGGCTGTGCTTTGCTTTGCACTGCAGTTGTATCCCTGCATTTGTCAGCTTTTCTTGCCTTTTGTTTTGCCAGGCTGTTACTGCAGCAGAGAAGTCAATAAACACGTGTTTCGAGTACTTCTCAGATTGTGATTATGATGTAACGTTGCCATTAAATCTTTTTTTTCCCCATATGCTGCCTCATCCAGAGGGATCTTTTAGCTTCTGTTAAACTCAATTTTTACAAGGAGCCAAGTGCTCACTAAAAAGAGCAAGGACCACGAGGCCCAGTTCCCAGAGGTGGTGGTACCTGAAGGAAGTGGCCAGCAGGTAGAAGATGATTAAATCCTTCAGACAGCCCTGATGCCGTTTTGCACCCGTCCTCATTTGCTGTCCAAAAGACGATGGGTAAGTAGTAATCTGCGACAGCTCTGGCTGGAAATTATTCTGCAGGCTAGACTAAAAACATGATTCTGTGTTAATCCTGTGTCAGTCACCCCCTCCTTTTCTGATATGCACAGTATCAACACAAGGAGGGGAAAAGGAATTGTTTAGGGTGGGACGAGGCGTAACCAGGGGCAATGGGAGGAAACGGAGCAGAGCAATGTCTAGGCTGACTATCAAGAAAAACATCCCAACACTGAAGCCCGAAAGGGCTGTTAAATATCTCCCAAAGGAAGCAGTGGGAACCTTTATCAATGAGTCATTTCAAACTTTGAAGGACAAAGTCCTGAGTGTGGGGAATGGTTCTGTGCTGGCAGGGCATGAAGGGTCTTTCCTATTCCTCCTCGATGACTCCCTGCCCTCGCCCTCCTGAGAGAAACAGAGCCTGAAAAACACAGTGAGAGTGGTGATTTCCTAACACACACACACAGAAGGAAAAACAACATCTTTTGAGATTGGGAGCCTGGGAAGTGTTTTTTAGATTAGCTTCAATAATATGACAGATGACAACAAGTCTTAGAGTAATTTTCTTCCCTTTTTTCAGCCACATGTGTCTGTCCTGGCAGGAGCTTTCTTGTGAATTAATGAAACATCAAGGCTGCACTACCAGCCAGATTGGAGTGGTGTGTTTCCAGGAGAGAGCCTGAGCTGGCAGACCCTCAGCTGCTACAAATCAATTAACTCCCTCTGATTCCAGCAGAGAGGGCCACCGACTTACAGCTGCAGAGGATCTGGCCCGTTCCACGTTGGAACAGAAATACTGCTTTCCTTTTGCCGAGAGCTGGACTACTTAAAATTTAAATGCCGTTAAATTTTAAAATCCCAATTTAGTTTAAAATTCCCTTTGCAGTTTCTTTTAGTGACAGCATTCCTCATTTCTGCTCCAAAGAGCCGAGGCCTTACCTTTGCCCAAGGCTGCCACATCAGGGTTTGCAGGGCCTCACTGTCCTGTGGCCAGAAGGTATGATGTGCCTTGCCCTCAGATTTTTTGATGAGCCCAGGCTCTTGCTTCTCTTGGTCAAATAACTGTAGTAAGACTAATCATAGAATCACAGAATCATGAAATCAAAAGAATGGGTTGGGCTGGAAGGACCTTAAAGATTCTCCAGTTCCAACCCCGTGCCATGGGCAGGGACACTTTCCCCTAGACCAGGCTGCTCACAGCTCCATCCAGCCTGGCCTAAATAGTATCAAAAGTCAGCCAGTGGTCCCCAGATTGCCTGGATGCCTGGAAAGCAGCAGCATGCCTCGGTGCTGGAAGGAGTGGAAGCATGACAGAGAAGGAGCCTCTTGTCTATGGCAAAGCCCTGATGCTCAGGCAGGCTGCAAAGACATAAAGTGCTCCTAACAAGCATGGCCGAGCCCTGTGTGCCTGTGTGTGTGCTGGAGGCTTCAGTTTTGGGAAGAGAGAGTTCTCCCAGCTCCCTGGACAGACTTTTGGACATTTTGCAGGGCTATTGCAGCGCTATTTGTGGGGCGTGAGTTTGACCACAGCTGTGAAGAGAAGCCCCATGTCTGAGCGTGCAGACCCTGGCTGTGCTTCGCTGTGTCTCAGATTGACAGGTGAGGGTTTTCCCTCATTAAAAGTTATTTCATGGCATCTGGTCCCCAGTTAGTTGGGCAGCAGTGAAGAAGAAAATCCTCCTGTCCCTCAGCTCACGGCTGTGAGGGAAGGGGCTGTCCTGGAGAGCTGCAGAAAAAAGCAACAGAGAAGAGGCGACAGTGTTGGGAGGGAGGCCAGGGGTTAAAGCAAGAGGAACGAGGGTTAAAGGGAGCTTGGGATGGCTGAGGAGGTGCTGTTAGACCAGGGAGAGCAGTGCCTGTGCCCACAGGGACAGCTGCACCCCAGAAGGCAGCACCACATCCCGGGCTGGGAGACATCTGTTCAGTTCACCGCTCGCTTTTTTGTAAAGATGGGAGATTTTGAGCTTCCAGCCAGCAACTGGGTTTGTAATTTGGCAAAGAAACTTCAAAAAAACCAAACCAACGACCCAAAGCACGTCATCACAAAGTGTTAGCACACACATTTAGCACCTCTCTGCAAAGCCCAGCTGAGAGCCAACTTTCCAGTGTAATTTTCCTGCACATCTGCCAAGCAGCGCGTGGAAGGAGCCATCTGTGGTGTCTTACAGGGGCATTTCCCGGTCACAGCTTCCAAAGGATAACTGAAAAACTGAATTCTGTAAAACACGTGCCATTGCCCAGAAGGGCTTGAGTTTTCACAAGAATATAAGTTAAAGCTGAGAGAACAACTGATGACTCCTGCTGTTTAGTCTGCTCTGCCTGGATCTGGAGCTAATCAGACCACTCGGCAAAATTAACATCTCCTAAGTACTTCATAATCCAATTTATATTTTAAAAGTTTTGCTTTAAAGAATTAATAGCATGTCCATCAGGCACTGTTCATTAAACATTTTTGGGTCAGGCGATAGCTTGGGTGACCAAGATCCTGATGATGCTTACATTTAACTCCCCAAATGAATGATTACCCACAGGAACAAGTGATTAAGGGAAATGCTGCATTGCCCATCCCTAGGAACACTGGTCCAGCCTGAGCTCCTTTTTCTGATGCAGGCTTTTTCCAGGCACATCTTGTGCAGCTCAGAAGAATGTCTGGATGAAAGTCCATATGCAAGAGGCCAGACTACGTGATCTAATGGTCCCTTTGGCCTCAGAAGCTTGAATTACTGAATTGGAATCTGTGAAAGAAGTGTCCCCAGCTGTAGGAATGAACTGGCTCGGTTGCAAATAGGTCAATTAAACTCAAACCGACAACCCTCTGGGGTCATCATAAAAGTTAAAAATTGGATTGAAAGGCATGTAAGTATAATTAAAGTTCTGTAGTTTCAAGCTAATGCAAAATTTCTCACTTCCTGTCCAGCACTCCTGTGTGATGTTCTTGTGCTTGCCTAAAAATCTGATGCATTATTTTCATATCTCTATACAAAGGTCTCTCATTGGGACACAGTGTGAGCATGAGGCTGGAGCTGGACTCACCAAGTGGGAGCTGCTCTGGGCAGTCACAAATGTCCCTTCCAGGCGTTAAGCCAGGTAATTCTCATGGGGAGCAAAGGAGGGACGCTGTAACCANTCTCCTCTCCCACTGCTGACACAAGTCCTACCCCTGTGCTCTCATCTGCTCCTTCTCACAACTTCTCATCCCCTCTCCCCCTCATCCCTCTCCTGTTTCTCCCTGTATCCCTGTTCCTGTAGAGGAATCAAACACTGCCTGAACCAAGTCGGGCTCCGATTTACTCTTTTTTCTGGGGCAAAGACAACCAGCTGTGGAAAATGCTGCAAAAAAGGCTGGGTGCCACAGCAGGATGTGCTGTGAGATCAGCCCCCAGGAGCCGAGCAGGGCCAGACCCGGGCAGGAGCAGAGCGTGGCTGCAATGTTCACAGTGCCATCTTTTGGATAAGATGGAAAACTGTACTAAGTTCCCAGTGCCATCCAAAAACTCTCCAGACAACCCTCCCAGAGAAAAAGACACTTCTTATCCTTGCTGTTGCCAAAATCGCTGCTTCGATTCCCCTTGGAGTTTTTATTGGCAGAAGTTATTCTTCCCTTCAAATTCAGAACTGCTCTGTGGTGTGCCTGCACTGCGTCCAGCCCCTCTCCAACCATCTGCATTTCAGCAGTGCAGCCCAGGGAAAACCCCTTTGGAAAGGATTTTTCTGCAGGAACTCGGGTGCCTGATGGAAGCCACTGTTGCTCCTCATGCTGGAAAGCCTGACCACAGGCAGGAGCAGCATGGATGCAGAGGGGTCAGCAGTTCCAGGATCTGCCTGGGTTGATTCAGCTTTAGGGCTGAAATAAGGAAAAACTCTAAAACCCCAGTGTGCCCTGGAGGTAACCTTATACTGCCCCACGTAACACACCAGCGATGCTGTGGTGGAAATGAACGCTGCATCTCCAGTGGAACTGGGCTTCTAAAATTCCATGAAAAGACCCGATTCCTGGAGGGGCCTTAACTGAGAATATGCTCATCCTCGGTAGTCATGCTAATGCTCACTGTGTCTGAGCCAAGATTCTGCAAATCCAAGTCAGCTCTGTCTCTTGTGCCTAATAATATGAAGCAAGAAATAGCCTAGCCTTAGAAAAGCTGTGGGGTTTGGCCTCAGCCCATATCGATTATCTAGCTCATAAATGGAGCCCAAACTTCTGGTTCTTGCCCAAACAGCAATCATCTTGGAACTTCTTGCCTGCAAATCAGACTGGCAGATACTGGGTGTGCTGAGTTTGTTCAGATCCGCATAGCCCCGTTTTAGCTGAGCTCCCTTTTGTTTACAGACACTTTTCTTGAGCAAAGTCTTTTTCTAGTTGCGTGCTCTTCGTGGAATCAAAATACTCGAAGACTTGTAGAGTTTTTCTCTGGTCAAATCCTACTGCCATGAAATTAATGGCAAGATGCTGCTGATTTTATTGTAATCAACTTTTCCCCACCGGGAAGCTCTCATCTTTGCAGTAGCTGCTAGAAAGCAGTGCTGTACGAAACCAGGACTAATGAAGCAATGTGATGAAGCAGAGGGTGTTCAGCCAAACCATCCCAAAAATGGGAGCTAAACAGAGACATTTGAGCTACTTCTGTCAGCTTAGTGAGGAAAAATTGTAACTCTCTGGTCACCTCCATGTGCCAGCCTCTGTCATCGACCTGCAGCAATTATCGCTCCAGCCCCTGACTGTTCCCATCAAAATCAGGATAAACAAAGCTGGCAGAACATAGCCTGGAGTGCTGTCACCCTGAGCAGAAGGTTAGGACAGCTTCCTCATGTTTGCATTGCTGAAAATTACCGTCACCAATTGTCTGCACCCAGCTGAATTTCCCTCTCCCATTTGGCAACTGCTGTCATTTGCTGGGTGTTGATGAGAGGATTTTGGCCACACAGGTACATGAAGTCTGCCCAGAGAACCTGTGGCTGCCCCATCCTGGAAGTGTCCAAGGAGCAGGATGGAGCTGTGAGCAACCTGGAATAGTGGCAGGTGTCCTTGCCCACGGCAGAGGGGTGGGACTGGGTGATCTTTAAGGTCCCTTCCAAGCCAGGCTACTCTATGGCTCTATGATTCTGTGACACCAGGGCCTCTCTCAGCACATTTGTGGCAGCAGAACAACCCTGTCTGGAGGGCTGCTTCACCTTCTCATCCCTATTTCACTGCCACATTGAGCTGGAGATGGGGGCTAGGGGGTGGAAATACCTTTGCTAGCATGGCATGGAATGGAAAGCTCTTGAACACAACTGCTTTCCATGCAGATGGAAAGTCCTTGGATTTGGAGATGGCCGCTGCCCAGGCTGAATTAGTTTCCTCAGGACTGAATGCCAGGGAAAGGACAAAGTGTTCACCAAGCAGGGAATGGGGATCCGTCAGTGGAGGGTACAGGTGCCTTTGGAAGAAGGGGTTTCTCCTGCAGGGCAAGCTTGGCCAGCTGGGCATGGACTTGTGGCAGGGCCCTTAGAGCTTCTGCTCTATCTGGGTCAGTGAGACCCCAAGAAAACCCTTGTGAGTGATGGAGTACACTGAGCTCTGTAGTGGACTTTGAGGGGAGCCCTCACACTGGTGGGGACACGCCTGTGCTGTTCCATATGCACAGTAACCCTCTCTCAGCTGTTTCCTCGGTGTGCTGGCTGAGGTACTCTTTGGTCCCTTGGGAAAACCTGTGCATCTCTCCAGCTCCACAGGTCCCTGCAGACGTGGGTTGTATGCTGGGACATCAGAGATGACGTTTTGAAGCCATGTCACGTGAGCAGGTGAGCGAGAACCCTCCTGGGGTTCATGAGGGTGATTTTGCTGGGAAATACCAGGTCCTGAGTATGGATGCTGTTTGTGTGCAGCAAATGTGGCCAGGGAAAGCAACCCTAGAGACCTGCTCAGATGAAGAGAAGCCTTAGAGAAAACCAGTCCAGCAGAAGGAGTTTTATTAGGTCTCTGTGGCAGATGGATTGAATTATTCAAGCTTAAGCTAATACAAACTTTCCATGTCAGACACTCTGAGTTTCACTTCATGAGGACTGAAGTTGTTTTGGGCAGAGTCTCTTTAACGTGCTGCTGAAGTTTGCACATGCAGATACACATATTTGGGGCTGCTAAAATAATTCTGCGTGCAAGGGAAACTGTGAGCAACTGAGGGAGAAAACGACACTTTTGAAAACTAAAATATGCTTCAGAAACTTATGCTTTGAAAAATAAAAGCATTTTATCACTGAAGATTCCTCGCTTTTGACCAGGTGCCAATCTGAATCCAGTTTTGCAATTTCCGCTCTGCCATCTCAACTCTTGCTCTCAGTGGGATTTTTTTCTGAGTGGGAGCAGGAGAGCTGGGCCCTTGAACAGCAGAGCTGTTCCTCCCCCAGGGACAGCCTGAAGAGCAGGGTATAGCAGTGATTTTTCCTACAAATGTGACATTACAAACATCCACATCCATTTAGGAAAACAGCTCACCCTGGCGAGGCACCCCATTTCTTCAAGACCCGTGCTTAACTTTACTCTTAGTCCTTGAAACAAAGCTTTGCATGTGCTTGTGTAGTTTGCAGGACAAGGGGCAAAAATTTTTATCACCCAGAACCCAAATAACAACTTTTTGCTCTACAAGTCTCTGTGCTCATGAGCTAAATGCTATCAATTCAGCTGATGGAGTTAACAGCAAAAATGCAGAAGGAAACAGAGCTGGCGAAATTGCTTGTGATTATTATCTGAGGGCTGGGTGGAGTACCTATTGGAGAGGCAGCAGCTGGGAGCCGGCTCTCCAGAATAGAGAAGCTGACATTACAGAACTTCTTTCCCCCTTAAATGCTTTGGCTTTCTCTGAACTTTCCAACTTCCCGGGAGGGGTGGCAGCTATGTGACCTGCAAACCCCGGGGAGAGTGATCCCAGCTTTTAGATCAAGGAACTCAAAGTGACAATGGGAACAGAGAGGAAAAACAAATGCTTCTTTTAAGGAATGCTCTTTGAATTATTTATCCACCTGTTACTGAAGTCTGTTTTGTTCCTCACTGTACTAGCTATGAGGCAGTCTAATTACAAGTATTTAAGACAAATAAATTACCTTGCCAGCCATGATAAATGCTGCTTGTAAAGCCTAGAAGTACTGTTTCTGCAGCTGCAGCCAAGAAACCTTAATAGACCACCTGTTAGGTGCGATGCAAAATTATCACTTGCATGTTATGAATAATCTGAGTTCCAGGGAAAATAGGTGGTACTTCTTTAGTGTCCTGGAAAGTTCTAGCCATCCTTGTCTGTTTGCTACATACCTGGTGCCAGTTCCTTAGGGATGCAGCAGGGCTCATCTTTAACTGGATGCTTTGAGAACCAGCAAGGTACCGTGAGGACAATGACCTGGCTTTGGATGGGTGTCCAAAGCTTTGCTGCTCAAATGCCATGGGAGATTTGTACCTGGTTTTTCCTGGCTCCCCAACCCTTCATGCTTTCTTTCCAGCCTTCAGAAGGCGTTTTGTGACATCCCCACTGATACACAGCGGTTGTGCTGGGGAAAAATGACAACGTAGAACATAAGCACAGACGCAAAGCGACTCCATGGGTAGAGGTGATGTTGATAGAGGCAGACTTCTGAAAATACCTGACAGACTTCAAATGTCAGGCTGCTTTTTGAGCCCTGAATAAACCTGCTTAGACTGCTGCTTTTGTTTTTTCATGGCTGCAAATTTAACTCCTTGCAAAGGCGTCCTGTGATCTTTCAGCTCAATGCTGTCTGTGCGTTTGCATTTTAGACACGCTGTCTCCAAAAGCACCAAAACAGCCTGGAGCAAAGCTCTGTGGTGGCCGAGGAAAAAGCACAGTCACAATGGGATACCAAAAACCATCTCCCTGAGGCTGCAATTGGATGCAGAGCCATCAGCCCAGGCTGCAGCCAGCAGGAGCTCTCTGGCCATGAGCAGTTGCGGGAAGGAAACATCACTCAGATGCAGCCAGAGCCACAGGTCCTCCATCTAAAAGTGCCTCTCTGGGAGGAGAAACATATTCAGCCCACATAGACTCCTGCCTGGGTCATACAAGGCAACTCTCTATGCTTCAAACTAGGCTTACACAGGGCAAGAATGAAGCCTAGACTTGGTGTGAGATACAGGAAAGGACTGGACCTGCTTAGCCTGTGTGGGGTGCCAAGGGATGGCCACCTGCTCCCTAGAGTGACACCTCAATCCTCTGAGATACAGCCTCGAACAGGGGCTGGAGGAGCCCAGGCCAGCGTGGGGTGTGTTAATCGTCCTCTCTTGGCACTGGGACCTCAGGGGCTTGGGCAAGGCTGTCCCTCCCTCAGCTGTGAGCTGGAATTTGCAGTGTAAAGCGTTAGGCTAAACTTTCACAGAAGTTTCTGAGGACTTTTTTTCTGGGGCACGCTGTGCTTCCTCAGCAGTTTTGGGAAAACGCCGTCGGGACGCCGGCGAGCTGACGGTGCTGAGCCGCCGGAGGCACTGCTTGAAAGCTCTGTTCTGCTCTGCATTAGCACTTCAGTGGGGAAAGGCTGCAGGAGAGGTTTACCTGCTGCAGCTCCTGGGCCCAGCATGAGCTCCATCTCTCTCATCTGCCTGTCTGCAGCTCTGTACTTTGCTTTCAGAAGCTGCCTCACACTCCAGCACAACGAGGGCTTTCTGAGGATGCAGTGATGTCCTGTGGAAGCATCTGCGTCAAGCACTTGCCAAAGCAGAGGTCAGGGGTGTTCTGCTTCCTGCAGAAAACCTGCAAAGTGAGGGGCAGCCCCTGAGATCACCTCAGCAGTCAAAAGGATGGCATCAGACTGTTAACTCCTGTGGCACGTGGCACCACTGCTATGGTTTCCTGAGCAAAAGAGTCCATTCGTGTTGGCAGTATCTGCAGCAGTGAGCAATTGGCCAGGGCCTGTTCTCTGCCCTGAGGTCAGGCAAGCATGCCCAGAGCCCAGCCCGTGTCCTCAGAGCTGACCTCGTTTTCTCCCCAGGACAGGGTGAGCTCACCCATTCTGCGGTCAGGACCAGCCCCAGGGCTGTCAGCTGGGAGATCCCAGGGCGCCATGGGCCAAAACGGTGGCACAGAATTAGCTAATGCTTAAAAACCACCACTTAAAAACCAGGGCTCTCTGTTGCTGCTTGAGGCCATGCTCAGACTGTCTTTGGTTCACAGGTGCAGATATCATCACTGGAAATAAGAGGAGAGACTGAAGTGATGCTCTGCTCATTTATAAACAAGGCAAAAGCTCAAATTATTGTCCCTTCCCCCAGCAAACTATGCAGGCTGCCTGGGGAGAGCCTTCTGTGCTACCGGGATGCGTGGTCTCTCCTCCCTGCCTGATCACAAATTGATGGGAAATGTGGCAGGGGCATTGGGCACGGCAAGACTCGTCTCTCCAAGCCCAGAAAGGATGGCAAATTCACAGTTCTGCACTGTTTCCAGAGGAGCTTGCAGTGGAGTGGTGTGGTGTGGTGTGGCTGAACCCAGCCCCTTCACTGAGCTGCCTCTCCACGTAATCCTGCCGGGCAGCCAGAGTTCAGAGCCTGGCGGAGCCGCTTCCCTGGGATGACAGCAGCGTGAGTCAGTGACGAGCTCGGTGTAACCTACTTACTTATAAAGACTGTGTACAAAGAGAATTATTTTCCCTCCTTGGCTGCGGCAGACGCTTCCAGCAGGGAGAAGCCTCTTTGCTCTGAGCTCACAACGAGTTCCCCCAGCGCTGATGAGGCCTCTTTTCTCTTTTCCTCCGCAGGATCCCCTCGGCCATCTGCAGCCCATGGAGCCAGCAGTGAGGCACACAGCCCCACCTGCACCTTCCAGCTTGCAGGGGATGGCTGCAGGAGTCGGCTGTGGGCGGGCTCCTATTATGGGTATAGGTACCTCAGGCAGGACCGAGAGGGAACCAAAACCCTCAAGCCCAAAGTTGTGACCCCTCCAAAAGGCCACACCCTTCCAGTTTCCACCCAACTCATCGTTCCTTCCCCACCTAGGTTTTTTCTGGGCACTGCATCGGTGTGATCTGCGTAGCCCAGGAGACCAAGTCTCCCCCCTGCCTCGCGTCAGGTACCGGAATGGCAGCACAGGGCAGGGTTTCAGACGTGCCAATGCAAAGTTCATTTGCCTAAATGTAGTCATGCAGGGCTATTTTAAGCACATTTGTGTTTACCCTGCCCAGACTCTGACTGGCTGGTTTATACATCCCACAGTGCCCCAAACACCCGTATGGGCCTGGCATGTCTGACATGCAGCCCCTGAGAGTCCCACACCCTTCTGGACTGGCAGGGAAGGGCTGGGCACCACACGCACACACACACATGATTAAAATAGCACGAGACACCTCTGCTTCAAGCAGCTAAGTGTTTCCCTGGCTGGTCTGCACAGTCCCGCTGGTCCAGCTGCTGAAGTCTTGCTATCACGGGCTAATTTTCCACATCAGTGCAATTTTAATTTTCCAGAGTTGTGCCTAGTTAGGACTGGTTATTTATTGTTCCAGCAAGAGAAGGACTTGATGAAATGTTCAAAGCCATATATAATAAAGTTCAGGATAACCTGGCACTCACAAGAGCATTGAACAGTGTAGAAATGCCAAAAGCAATATAGGATTTGATAGGACTTGGCTGGCTGCACGGTGTGAATACTTACAGATCACAGATCTGAGTCTTTATGGCACTGCCTCTTGTGTGGTCATTTATTATGGCTTAAAATGGGTGAGCAGTCAGCCTTTGAAGTACTTCACAGCAACTTTGCAGTGGAATGGGTGACTGTAAAATACGTTATCATTCGGTACTTTAAATCTATTAATGCAACAAGACCTTCCTACCCTAATGCTTGCGTTTTCTCATGACCAGGTTCTCGTTCTGTTTGCCTTTTGGGGGAAAACTGGCATCTCTGGATGTGCATGTAGAGGCAGAGCGATAAGCCCACCTTGCTGATGGCAGCACGTAAGTAGGTTTTGATTACAACACATGAAGTGTTTCATTACACAAACCAACTGCTGTCGTGGTAGAAAGAACAAACAGAGCTGTGGTCTGAGCGGGTTTCAGCCGGTGAGGCAGCGCAGCTCCACGGGCACCATGGTGGTGCTGCTCCAAAAGGTTTCAACTTCTGCAGCTTTGACATCAGCAGGAAGCAAAGCAGGGAAATGGCAGCTGCAGAACAGCAGCTCTCCCTTCTTAACCTGCTCTGCTCAGCCAGATTGGCTTTTACTGCTGGGGTAGAGGGTCAGTGATCAAGACGCAAAAATGCACCTCCTTGTTACACACAGAGAGCGCTGGGATGCAGGGATTCAAATCCAGCCACAGCACCACCACCCTTTGGCATGTGGGGCATCCCAGAGGTCAAGGAGACCCGAGGGCCAGTGCAAGCAGCCAGCTGGCCCATGGTGGTGGGACTTCTTGGGGCATTGGGGTGGGAGGGTCCCGGTGCTGAGCAGATTTTGCCATCCACCCCTCGCTCAGAGCTGCGCCTTTTGGGGCCTACTCAGTCTTTGGCCCCATAAGGAGCTAAGTTTGGAAGCAGAAAGATGGACAGGGTTAGAGGGGTAGTGGGTGAGTCTGGCAGAGGTTATGGCACGTTGCCAGAGCAGGAGAAGGTCTGGCCTGCAGCCCTTTACAAAGTCCGGTCTGCAGGCCTGTCTGTCTGAGTCCCTTAGAAATCCATGTGATTTCCTGGGGATGGAGATCAGAAATGGCTTATTCTTGCGAGGAAAAAAAAAAAAAAGAGAGAGGTTTTAAAAGCCTGGACTCTTTGCCAGCTGAAATAGGAAAACCAGGAGAGGAGAAACATGAACTGCCCATTTTAGCTGTTATTTACACAAGAACCCAGCTGCATGTTGGACTGTGAACACGTTCCCTGATTTTCTCTGGCACACAAATGCGAAGGAGCCATGAAACATGAGTTAACATGACAAGTGAGACCTGCAGCCTGTGGGTCTCAGCGTTTTCACTCTGTATTCCCTCCCCTTGCCCTCAGCACACAAGCCCTATGAGAGCCCATCAGGCTCAGACAAATCACTGGGGCTGCAGCAGAAGCAGAACCCCCAGGCTCCACCAGCAGCAACCAGGGATACAGGAGCAGCTGCCGTTCACTCTCATGTATGGCCCAGCTCTCCTTGTGAATGGCAAAGAGTCTTCACACTGAAGGCCAAATACCAAGGGAGCTCTGGATGTGTTTAAACAAAGCTAAGCTTAATTAGAGCTGCTCAAAAATTAAATGCAGAAACAGAGTGTATTTATGTTTGCACTCAGGGATATATAAGGCTCTCAGGCAGATCTAGGTCACCTCAGCTCAAGCAGAATCACTGAGGAACGCAGCGTGTGGGCAAACATTGTTCTGCCTGTTCAGTGGGAGCGGGGTAACTCCTACAGGAGCTGCAATTCCCCCACTCACAGCACTGGCCTTCGGAGCTGGATGGGGCACAGCCGATGCCAAGAGCTCAGAAACCTCGAGTTGTTGTTCATGTAACAGATTCTGGCTCGTTTTGCCTTCTGGTTTGTCTTCTCTCCTTCTCCCTACATGTGTCTCCTTTACAGCTACCACAGTGCATCTTCCTGCACAGTCATGAGATGCAGAAACTCTCTTTTCTGTAATTAAAGCTGAGACTTGGTTATAATCATATGACTCTGAGTGCCATAGGTCTAAGAAAACACCCAGCATATCAGCCTTGAGAACGATCCCCACATATTTCCACCTCCAAGTCGCGCTGCTGAGCTGTTACTAAACAAAAAGGGTATTTTGTATCCTAAGGAATACTCAGGCTTTTGATTTTGTCTGAGGCCTTTCAAGCAGCAGTCGGCAGGTCTAGGCTCTGCCTAAGGAAGCTGCTCGAGGATGAGTCACTGTTTGTGTTTGTGTTTGGATCCCCTTGTTTAGGTGAGGTTGGGATGTGCTGTGGCGGGTGTAGCACAAGTCTGGAGGCACAGCAGGAATTTGGAGGCCCCACAGATCAAAGGTTTGGGAAAGGTCAAGTATTTAGCGTGGATGGGCTTTGGGGTCAGCTGGGCTTGAGGTAAGGCCCTGTGACTGCTGCAGGGCATGGGAAATCTCTCTCCTGTTTGCCCAAGAGATTCCTCCTCCTGCTCACACAGCAGAGAAGGTCTGTGTCTTGCTGAAGAGTCAAGGCAACTCTGTAAATTCCAGGAGCTGTTGAAATTCTGGATTTTCATGCCAAGAAATATGAACATTTTCTAATATTATTTCAGGGTGACTCAGCAAAAACTCAACAGCAGTCCTCATTCTTAATTTGGCCTCATTTGAAATAAGATATTCAGCTTGAAGCAATGATAACAGACCTAAGGGAGGTCTCTGAACAACCCCTTGGGATATGAGAAAGCGAAATCCTGCTCCCACAAAGCACCTTGCGCTTTATTTTGCCTAGCAACTCTTTTTCAAAGGGGAACTGTGTTCTCAGAAATTTTTGGACAATTCCAGGGAATAGATAATACTCAATTTGGCAAAATGCAGCTCTGCAGGAAGCAGGCGCTCAGGGCATCCTGCTTTCATTTTTTTTTTAATCATAGACTGGATTGGGCTGGAGGGACCATAAAGATCATCTCATTCCAACCCCCTGCTGTGGGCAGGGACACCTTCCACTATCCCAGGCTGCTCAGAGCCCCATCCAGCCTGGTCTGGAACTGGACTCCACTCTCCCACCCAGCTGGCCCAGCCCCAAGCTGGCTTGGAGTGACATCCCCTGGCTCTGCCTGCTCCACTGCTTTGTGCCCAGCTGTGGTTTACATGGTCATTATTGACCTTTGTGTGACAGACTCTATTCACCCACAGTTCCAAGGGCCTTATTTGTCTTTCCCACCCCACCTAATTCCAGAAACACATCGCCAGGATGTGCTGCTCGCAGGCCAGATCTGAATCCTCTCCAAGGCAGTGGGATAGCACCGTGCTGAGCATCAACATCAGAGTGGGGAGGTAAGATCTTACAATTTATCCTCCCTTTTTGTCCAGACACTCACAGATTTAGTCCCCTTTCCCACACCCTTTTTTCAGCACATAAAACCAAGGTTCATTTCCATTACCCTCTTTTATGACCTGCACCTCAAATGGAGAAAATATTTTCTATCCTAGAGGGTAGAGGCTTTGCTTGTCAAAAGTAGCAACTTCAATTCGCATGCTGAGGCTCACATTTTTATAGTAAACCCTTCATGCCCTTTATTATCTCCTTGCTAAATGGTTCGGTGCATTAATTATGATTATCACCCAGTATATGGAATGTATTTCAACAGCGCTTTTCGGTGAAGAAGTAAAACACAGTATACCAATGTACGAGTCATTTTCATGCAATTTGCGTGCACCCAGATCCCGTGAGGTGGGGAGCACTACTTGAACTTTAGAGCCTTCTCGTTCGGTTTTCAACAATAACTATTCCGAGGCGCTGAGGGTGGTCTCGGGAACAAGGATGCGGACCGAAGGGTGGAGAGTAGTGCAAGGCAGGGCAGGATAAGGCACGGCCTCATCCTGCTGCCCCGGGATGAGGGGATGGGGGGATCGGGGAATCGCGGGATGGGGGGGT